>JADLZN010006996.1:290000-395000 GCA_018155175.1 Sinocyclocheilus anophthalmus
GAGAGATGAGTCCTGTGTTCCAGACCTCTGGAAAAATGCCTGAACTCAAAATCAAGTTAAAAAGTTTGAGTAATGCAGTCTGAAATTCAGGAGAGCTGTTTTTAAGCATCTCATTTTTTATGTTGTCAGGGCCACAGGATTTCTTACATTTGGGGGATTTCAGTTTTTCCACCAAGTTCTTGTTGGGTTATTGGATAATCTAGTGGATTTTGGTTGTTTTTGATACATGATTCAAGGGCATTCAATTTTTCAAGAACTGTTAATTGGTTGGGATTTTTCAGAGGGTCAGCTTGATGTGTATAGAGCTTCTCAAAATAATCTTTCCAAATGTGGACCATCTGTATAGCTAGTATTGTGGCTTTGTTTGTTTACGAATGTTTCCACATGCTCCAGAAACTGACCCTGATCCATTGTGTTTTCCATCTTCTGAAGTGTGGTGTTATAATAATCACATTTCTTCTGTCTCAGTGTGTTTTTGTAATGTTTCAGAAGTTCTGAGTGCTTTGAGCGTAATTCTGAGTTGACTGGATCTTTGTGTTTTTGATTGGAAATGAATCGTAGCTCTTTTCTTATTGTTTTACAGTCATGGTCAAACCACTTTTCAAAAGATTTTTGTTTAGCTCTATTTTTGTGTTTATATGTGGTACTTTCATTTAAATTAGCCTTTTTTTGCTATATTTTCAAAAATGTCATTAATATGTTTAATTGCTAAATTTATTCCTTTCCAATTATTATCATATGTTGAATTGTTAAACAGTGTTATGGAATTGACTATTTCATTTGACTTCAATACTTTAATATATGTTTCAGCAGCACTACGAGTCCATCTATATGGTGTCTTGAGTTTATGTAGATGAATTGGCTTTTTATGAATGTCCCTTGATTTGCTGTTTTCCCCTTTAATGAGAAGATTGATCTGGCTGTGATCAGACAGGAGTGACTGAGCTTTGACTGTAAATGCACTGAAATGGGAAGGGCTTATATTTGATATGGCATAATCTACAACACTGTTCCCGAGATCTGAGCTATAGGTGAATTGTCCGCAGGAATCTCCTTTGATTCTACCATTGAGCATATAAAGACCTAAAGTTTGACAAAGGTGGGCTAGCTCTCTCCCGTGCCTATTGACTCCAGTATCCTGGTTATTTCTTCTAGGTAGAGTACTGAAGAGACCTTGGGGTATATGTGTGAACAGATGTTTATCTCCTGAATTGTCAATATAGTCTAATTCTGAGCCAGTTCGAGCATTTAAATCTCCACATAGTAAAATCTTCCCCAGAGTTTGATATTGATGAATTTTTTTTTTTTTTCCTTTTTTTTCCCCAGTAAAGGTGGAATAATTCATCGTAGTAAGTAGGGGAATCTGATGGAGGGAATGACATTCCACAAATAAAGGGTCTTTATCAGAAGTCACAAAAAAGCTAATCAAACTTAACCAAATGTTGATTTTTGCCTTGCTGTACTGGTGAATGTAAAGGGGCCAAGGTCATTTCGATCCATATGAATAAACCTCCAGAATCTCTACCCCGGGTTACTGGAGTTGGGTTCCATGGAGGCACTATGATGTTCAGAGTAAATTGGAAGGACCATGAGTGGACAATATGATCTACACCATGTCTGTTAGAATTAGGATGTCAACATTGGAGCTATTTAAAACTCTGTGTTTGTGCTTTGAATCCAAATGTTTTAGAGCAAACCATGAATATTCCGAAAAGATTAATATTTAACATTTGATTATTGATCAGCGATTAAGCAATAATGCTGTTTACGGAGGCAAAACAAAAATTAAAAACCTTTTATAAAATAAATAAAATAAATAAATATAAAAAATAAAATTAGTAATAGTAGAGCAAGTAAAAAAGGTAGTCAAACTGATTAAAATAAATCATTGTGAATAATGACTTAAAATAATAACAATAATAATATAGTAATAACAATAACAACAATCGATAATAAAAATAATCACAATGATAATAATCATTGTGTTGTGATCAATCATTGTAAATTTTAGTTGAGCATTTTGTTGCAGAGGAGGCTTAGCAGTCTTTTAATTTCTCCCACATCACTAATGGAGAGTAGTTCCTGAGCGGATGATGAGGGCGTCTGCTGTGACAGTACCTGGGCATAGCTGCGTGTCTGCTGGGGTCGGCCTGCAGTGTAGAGCTGACTCTCCTGCTGTCTGTGAGACCCTCCTGAAGTCCTGGGTTGTCTGTGAAGGTCTCGTGGTGGTCTTGAGCGAGATGAAGGTCCAGATGGCTCGAACGGCTGCATTCTTACAGTTCTTTTTGCTCCTTTATAGCTGGTTGTTGGGAAGCGTCCAAGGGCAACATCTTTGATAGCTTTGGCAAAAATCCTGACTCCATCCTGATTCAGGTGGAGCCCGTCATACAGGTGCCATGGTCTTACAGAGCTGTGATGGACTAAGTGCACGTTGGGCAGACTGGAGCAGGAGTGACGGACCTCTTCGTTGATCTGATCGATCACAGAGGGTGGGACGTCGAGCCGTGGGAGCAAGGTGGAGATCAGTACACGTGAAGTGGGGAATGTCTGTGAGGCTTTCTCTGCCATCTCATGCATTGCCTTGGCTGTACCTTCATTTAATCTATGGAGGTCATTCGTACCTGTATGAATGATAATACACTGCGGGCTGCCGAGATCATCATTAGTGAACAGTTCATGAACGCGTTCTGTGTTTCTGCAGTGGAGCGCTAGAACTCGCTGTCTGGGGAAGAGTTTCTGGGGTTCAATGTTCTTTCCAATGGAGTCCATCAGAAGAAGTACAGAGGCCTGAGTTGCTGGAGTCCTGTGTGACGTCGGCGGTGTGTGAGTGCGCTCCTTCACTGAGGAGTCTGCAGGTACAGAGCTGTGTGACGTCGGCGGTGTGTGAGTGTGCTCCTTCACTGAGTCTGCAGGTACAGAGCTGTGTGACGTCGGCGGTGTGTGAGTGCGCTCCTTCACTGAGTCTGCAGGTGCAGAGCTGTGTGACGGCGGCGGTGTGTGAGTGCGCTCCTTCACTGAGTCTGCAGGTACAGAGCTGTGTGACGGCGGCGGTGTGTGAGTGTGCTCCTTCACTGAGTCTGCAGGTACAGAGCTGTGTGACGGCGGCGGTGTGTGAGTGCGCTCCTTCACTGAGGAGTCTGCAGGAGCAGAGCTGTGTGACGTCGGCGGTGTGTGAGTGCGCTCCTTCACTGAGGAGTCTGCAGGTGCAGAGCTGTGTGACGGCGGCGGTGTGTGAGTGCGCTCCTTCACTGAGTCTGCAGGTACAGAGCTGTGTGACGGCGGCGGTGTGTGAGTGCGCTCCTTCACGGAGTCTGCAGGTACAGAGCTGTGTGACGTCGGCGGTGTGTGAGTGCGCTCCTTCACTGAGTCTGCAGGTACAGAGCTGTGTGACGGCGGCGGTGTGTGAGTGCGCTCCTTCACTGAGGAGTCTGCAGGTGCAGAGCTGTGTGACGGCGCTTCATGATGGAGCCGCAGGTTACTCTCAGTGCAGCTGTCGTTGGGAGATTCACTTTCCTTGTTTTTAAGCTGTAAAGACATTGCAGTCTGTTCTTTCAGCTTTTCTTTTAACTCATGGATGTTTCTCTCAAACTTTCTTTCTCTTTGTATTGAGTCCTCTTTCATTTTTGACATTTCAGCCTTAAGTTTCATGTTGATGTTGTGCAAATCCTTAATTTCAGCCTTGAGATTATTGATGGTGAATTCATCTGGGCGGCTCAGGATTAGCTGCTTTAATTCTGACACCTCCATCTCTAGAAGAGCCATTTTCTGGGGAAGACACTGGAGATATCTGTGAGTGTGTGTGGCCTGCTCAGTCATCGGTTCATCAGATGGGGCCGGAGATGTGCTGACTGGAGAGTAGGGCAGCACTTCATTCTCATCTTCAGATTCCTCTTTAACACTGCAAGCGGTTTCCTCCTCAACTGTCTGCTTTAAAAGGGGAAATGATTTCTCAAAAGCTTGGAGACTAGCTTCATTCCCTTGAATTAAGACCGTTCCACTGTTGTACAGATTGATGGTTTGGAAATGGGAGGAGTGGTCAGCTGATTCAAAAATGCAGATCTGACTTCCTTTACAGATTCCCTTCTTCTTAGTGTAGTGGAAATATTTACTAATAACACTTTTCCATATGAGGCTCCTCTCTGTATAGAAGATCAAGTTTGTCCTCTTTTCTTGAGATGTCATATCAACATAAAGAGACTCGGGGTGTTCATGTAACAGTGTCTGTTTAAATGCTTTTCTTTTGTCTCCTTTAATGTCTGCAGGATAAACGATCTCCATGGCAACCGCTGAATGTGTCGTTATTGACAGTTGAGATTTATATGATGCTGGTAGTTGTTGATACTAAAATAATATATATAATATATTTATATTATATATAAATCTTCTTAATGCCGTACTGTAATGTGCTGTGTAGATGTAGGCAGTGTTGGTCTCCTCTTGAGTTGCGTGCTGATGATTGTTCTGCTGGATGTAGTTGCTCCGATCGCTCTCACAGCTGCCGGTGCCACCGTAGATCTGTAGATCTGTAGATCGCAGTTGCGGCTCTTCCGATGAAGTGATTGAAAAGTTATTACTTTCCTTCTGTACTCTTCTATTTCCATAAGTGTTAAAACAGGTTTTTATGAGCTTTTACCTCAATTAACAGCAGTATTTTATATGAATTAATAGGAGCTCATATCTAGTGGTCGTTTTCTAGAATCTTCACACCTCTCTCTCATCCTACTACTCTCTCTCCCTCTCTCTCTCTCTCTCACTCTCTCACGCTATCACTCCTCTCTCTCTCTCTCTCTCTCTCTCTCTCTCTCTCTCTCTCTCTCTCTCTCTCTCTCTCTCTCTCACTCTCTCTCTCTCTCTCTCTCTCTCTCTCTCTCTCTCTCACTCTTCTCTCTCTCTCTCTCCTCTCTCTCTCTCTCTCTCTCTCTCTCTCACTCTCTCTCTCTCTCATCTCTTCTCTCTCTCTCTCTCTCTCTCACTCTCTCTCCTCTCTCTATCTACTCTCTCCTCACTCTCTCTCTCTCTCTCTCTCTCTCTCTCTCTCTCTCTCTCACTCTCTCTCTCTCTCTCTCTCTCTCTCACTCTCTCTCTCTCTCTCTCTCTCTCTCTCTCTCTCTCTCTCTCTCTCTCTCACTCTCTCTCACTCTCTCTCTCTCTCACTCTCTCTCTCTCTCTCTCTCTCTCTCTCACACACACGATGCGCAAAACTCCGCATTTGAACAGTCAATAGCAAATACTTTAATAACAAAACAGTAGCTGATTCAGAAGCAGCAGATTGTCATAGCAAGTCAGAATGACCTCCTCTCCTAGGGTCACAAAACGGTCATCCATAAAATGCATTGCTTTCTTTTTTTGCTTTCGCTAGAAAACAACACAGCGTCTCCCGAACATGCTGCTCAACCACTAACTGCGGTAAGAAAGCTACGACTTCTTTGTTTGTGTGAACATTTGGGAGGCATTATGCAAATATTCCCACATAGTGAGGGAGATATGTGGGGGCGTGTTAGAACGAGCCGTTTTAGGGGGGGCGTGGCAGAGTCTTAACTTTGATAAAGAATATCTCTTTGGTTTTGAGACTTTAGTCTTTGTAACTTCAGGGATCTGATCTATGCACAATCAGCTTGTAACAATCCAAAGAGAAAGGAAACTTGAAATTGCATCATATGACCCATTTAAGCAATGCATAAAAAAATGCACTGAAAAAAACTATTCACAATGCGGTTTACATAAAATATTATTTGTTTAGCATTACAGTAGTGAGAATCTGAAAAATGATATGAAAATGGAAATTAAAATATCATTATTCAAAAAATCAGAATATAGCTTAACAAATCTTAAAACAGCCTTTTAAGAAAAATTCTAATTTATAATTTATAACACTGTAAAAAATTATATGATCAATAAGTCACGGCAACTTTTTTTTTTTTTCGTAGCTTTAACTCATCAAAATAATGTAACCACTTTCAAGTTACTGAGATTCAGTTATATTCAAGATTGTAAAAAATGAGTTGAAATTATATGTACAGACACTTTGATTATACATCAAATTAAAGGGGTCATATGATGCTATTTAAATATCATTATTTTGTGTATTTGGTGTAAATGAAATGTGTTTATGTGTTTAAGGTTCAAAAAAACACATTATTTTCCACATCTGTACATTATTGTTTCTCCTCTATGCCCCGCCTTTCTGAAACACATCGATTTTTACAAAGCTCATCGGTCTGAAAAGCGAGGTGTGCTGTGATTGGCCAGCAATACAGTGCCTTATGATTGGCCGAATACCTCAAGCGAGTAACGGAAATGTTACGCCCCTTAACATACTGTGATGATGCCGTCAGGCCGGAGCGATGATTCAAAAACATTAAAAACCCATTATAAACAAGGCATTTGTAGCATCCAGTGGGGACATACTTACTGATTATAATGACTTATACTGTATTTTATGTGTTGCATCGCGCCGTGTAAACATAAAACCATGTCTGCATTTGTGATCGGAGAAATGACAAACAACAAGTGCTACTCTACACTGCTCAAAACTCGCGTTTGAATCATCAGCGGCAAATTCTGGTAAATGAAAACGTACTTATGTGAGTCAGAACAGCCGGCATTGTTAGTCTACTCTACCAGGATCAGGAAACAGTCCTCCATAAATGTGCTGCAACATCTGAATATTTGGGTTGAACTTTCTGGAACAGTGCGGTAAATACAACTTAACCATTGATTTCAAGTCGTGTCCTCTTTTGGAAGACCAAAAAAAAGTAGTTTCGCTTTCACAACGAAACACAAGCACCTTCACGACATGGCGGCGGCGGCAGCAACAATACTACAGCGAGAATAAAAGTTACGCCTTCTTTCTTTGCGTCAACATTTGGGCGGCGTTATGCAAATCTTTCCACATTGTGACGTAGACATGTGGGGGCGTGTTAGAACGAGCCGTTTTAGGGGGGCGTGGTTGACTCTTTTATAAAGAATATCTCTTTGGATTTGATTTTTTAGTCTTTGCAACTTTACAGATCTTCTTTATGCACCAAGAGTTTGTAACACTCCAAAGAGAAAGGAACAATTGAAATCGCAACATATTACCCCTTTAAAGGCAGCAACTGAACTATGTTTTTAAGTTAAATTAGTTATATACTTTTATAGGGAATATAATTTTGGGACATGGACATGTTCTTGACAATGCGAGGTAATAAATCAGTATTTTAAATATTCATCTTTCTGTTTAATTCTTTTACAAAGGTAGAGGATTTGGGGGGAAATTATGAAAATATGTTTTAAGTTTAACTAAGAATATAAATTCTTTCCAGGACGTTTCGCATCATGGATGATGATGGCAGTAAATCTCTAAACTTCCAGGAGTTCGAGAAGGGGCTGGAGAACTACGGCGTGTCTGTGGGGAAGGACAAAGCACAGCAGATCTTTGCCATGATGGACAAGGATGGAAGCGGCACTATCAACTTTGATGAGTTTCTTGAGAAATTAAGGGTAAGAATGCACAAAAAAGTAAGTTTTTCGTGTTAATTTCAATGCAACCTGCTTCTTCTGTTTCTTTGCTTCAGCCTCCCATGTCGAGCGCACGGAGACAGGTGATCGATCAGGCTTTTCAGAAGTTTGATAAGACAGGAGACGGCGTTGTGACCATAGAAGATCTACAGGGTGTCTACAACAGCAAACATCACCCCAAATACAAGAGCGGAGAGTGGACAGAAGAACAAGTCTTCCGCTCTTTCCTGGAAAACTTTGACTCTCCGTATGACAAAGATGGAAAGGTACCTCCAATTTTTCAGATATGGGATGCATTTTCAGTCTGATAAGGGTCTGCAGACTAGACAATATTACCATCATCATCCTCCTTATATTTCGGTGCTCATATTTTAAAATAATTTTACATATTAACCAAAAAAAAAATGTGTAGGCTGAAGACTTAGCTTATTTTAACCACCTTCTTTCATAATAATCGTCACTTCCACTACTAAATTTAATCTATACAAAATATATAAATAAATAAACCACATTAGGACTTTATACATAACTGGAAATTACACTTTTTTAAAAGTTATTCATAATTTGAGTTTCGCATTTGTTTATCACCTTATTTTTTATCATTTTTATCTGAACATTTAAGACTGTAATGTAAATGAGCTTTTTGCATGTGAAATGAGGAATGATGCTTCACTTAACTCAAGTAGTCAAAGGTTAGCTGTTATTAATGTCCAGATAAGGCCTGTTAGCACTTATAACGATAAAGATTTTAAAGTTTTAAAAGTCGTTCTAATTCTATGAGAATATGAAGTTCGCATCGCAACTATAATGAAGACACAGTGGAGAATTACTTTCAGAACGATTTTTGTCCAGCTGATGAACGATAAAAACAATTACAACCAATCAGAGTCCATCCTGTTTTAAAGAGCGCGAGCATTTAAAGTGGCAGATGACAAAACTGCAGTGCGCCTTTAGAATAAACAGAACGTTGCTGTGTTCTGAGGATGATAACTAGGCTATAACAACAAAGATAAAGTTTTAAAAGTCGTTCTAATTCTATAAGAATATGGAAATAATATAGTTGGACTGAGTTTCAGAACAATTGTTTCGAGCTGATGAACGATAAAAACATTGACAGCCAATCAGAATTCTGCTTTGAAGAGCGCGAGCATTTAACGACGGTGGATGACTTCCAAACTTAAACAACATTAGCCCTGGGTTCAGGCTACTAGATATTTTTTTCTGTCGTCACAAAGAGTTCACCTGTGTCAGATTAACAAGATTTTTGATCTAACACTTGTCATGTCGGGACAAGAAAAGTCAGACTCAAGCGGCAACCTCTCGCTCTCTCTCGTGATGCCAACACGGAAGTGACTTAAACTGTTATTCATCGACTGGCCGCTAGAGGCTGGCAGCAAAAGGGAGTCAGTCCTATAGACTCCCAATGTTAAAATGCCCAAATTTACAGCAAAAAAAAAAGCTTACAGCCTAGTACAAAAAGTGGTTTTGGTCTATATAGCTAATTTTGCCCTTCATGACAACTGTGAGGGGGGTGAATTTTTTTATAACTCATCCATTCAAATTATATTAAGCCTTAAAGTTCTGAATAATTAAAGGCGTGGCCACTTGAGTGACAGGTGGATTGCCACGGCTGTCACCACCGTCGAGCTAGGTGGGCTTGGTTTCAGCAACCAGCTCCCGCCTCTTTGGCCATTTTCGATTATCCGGGAGTGAAGCGCGGTGACACGCTGCAAAGATGGCGACGGCCGCCTCCGCCCACTTTGAGCTTCAAAAACGCTCTTCAGAAATCTACGGGTGACGTCACGGACACTACGTCCATGTTTTTATACAGTCTATGGTCAGACTACACGTTGCTTCCCGACCATTCATCCGTATTTAACGACGTGCGTGATGTCATCGAGAAGGCGGAACTAGCGACTGACTTCCAAAAACAAGAGTGTAAACATTGCTGAAGCGCTTCCGCTATAGTTCGCCAGCATTTTTCTTTCTTTATTCTGTCGTGGTAGTCCCTGGATGACACATCATACAGGCAGGAGTGCTGTTGCCACAGCTCCACGAACTTTCCTCCATCTCATAATTCCACCTATCAGCACCATCATATTTCTTTCGTTTTGCCATGTTTGAAACCGGTGTATGAAAGGGCTTCTGTGCTGCTATTGGTCAACGTCACCAATGTGACAGAACTCGTCGTGGACGACGGAAAAAAAATTAAACATGCTAGTCTTTCTGTCGTGAAGCATCGCAGACGCGGAATCGGTTGTCGTCCACTATGACACACTACACGAGCTGAAACGATGGAATCTTGCGTCCCGACGCCCATTGTCCTTTACGAATCCCCACGTCAAGCAAATCGTGGCAAAATCGGGCTAAAATCGTGTAGTCTGAACCGGGCATAACGTGCATTTGTGTGGACGCTAAAGGCCCGTTTACACTAAATACGAAAGAGATACAGTTTTAAAAGTCGTTCTTTAAATGCGCAGCAGACAACAAAAACAGCGCCTGCCTATAATAAACAGAACGTAATGCGTTAGTGTGAACGCGAACTATCGTTCTTGAGGTGAACGGGCCTTTAGTCCTGCTGGTAACTCCACCATAATGGGGGAAAAGGTAAAACATTTGTATTAATTGATGCCAGTCAAAATGTGCTGTGTATTCTAATAAAATGATATCTTTGAAAGTGTCCATAACGTGCTAAACTCTCGTTTCTTCCCGTGACAGGTGACGCTGGAGGAGTTTGTGAACTATTACAGCGGAGTCAGCGCTTCTGTCGACAGCGATGAGTATTTCATCACCATGATGAAGAACGCATGGAAGCTGTAGTCATCACCATCATCAGCGCTCAGAAATCAGTTTCGACGCATTCGATTTGTCATTACAAAATGTTACTGAAATGGTGTCGATTGCACAATATTTACTTGTTGAAATCGTGTCTAATTAAACTTCTTTGGTTTCCACATCCTGCTTTAATGTTTCACACACTGCTTGTTCCCAGAAGACGAAATGAACGCATGTGAATCTTGACCGGGACACGAGTAAACAGCGTGACAGCTGTCAAAACCCGGCTTGTAAGACATCAGCTTCCAAAGAGCTTCATTGACAAACACTCCTCAATCACTTGATAAATCGCAGCAGCTGTTTAGATTGTAAACTGGTGCTTCTATTGATTTGATGCAGTTTTTGAGATCGCGAGCGCCTGTGTTTGCGGCGCCATCTGCTGAACATTAACATCATCACACATGTCCTATCCAAATTAACCAAAATAACTAACAATCTCAAGTTTGGGACAGTACGATTTTTCTTAATACATTTATTCATCAAGGACGCAATAAGTTGATCAAAAGTGACAGTAAAGACGTTATAATGTTACAAAAGGTTTCGATTTCAAATAAATGCTGTTCTTTTGAACTTTCTATTCAAAGAAGGATCATCAAAGAATCCTGACAAATAAAATGTAGCAGTTTTCACAAAAATATGAAGCAGCACAAATGTTCTCAACATTGATAATCAGAAATATTTCTTGAGCAGCAAATCAGCATATTAGAATGATTTCTGAAGGATCATGTGACACTAAAAAATTCAGATTTGCTATCACAGAAATAAATTACACTGTAAAATATACTTAAGTGAAAGAGTTATTTTAAATTCTAATAATATTTCTGATCAAATGCAGCACTGGTGAACAGAAGAGACTAGTTCCAAAAACATTCAGATTCATCCACATTTAACAAATTCAAGAAAATGTATGGATTATTCCTGGTGAGAAACTGAAGTAGAGGCCCACGTTTTGACATAAGACAAATTTTTATTTCAAATGTTTCATCTTTTTTTTACCTTTGATATTACTATTTATTTTGTAAAGGAGTTCGGAGACATGGTGTGCTAGTAAGCGATAATATACGCATAGAAATTTACAGAACATTCAAGGGTACACAGTTTTTTTTTTTGTCCTTTTCTTTTTTCTGTCTAAATGCACTCAAACTTCCAACACACTAAGAAAATCTTCATTTTCTGACAAATCGTCTCCAAACGACATGAAAATGGATAAAAAGTTAATATAGTAAATCGATATAAAAAAAAAGGCCAACACAATACAAACCCTCAGAATATGGAAAATAAAAACAAATACCGAGATGCTGCTTTAAATGTTAAATTCTCATCAGATCAACTAAAAAAAAAAACAAAAGAAAGAAAAAGAAATGTTAAACATTATCTGCCCCTAAACGAAGCTACACAACTCAGTTTGATGTTTCAAGGGATGTTGGGGTGAAGATATTTTTCTCTTGTACAGGGGGCGGATGTAGAAACAGATTCACTACAGCACGAGTCCGTGTGCCCGTTAAGTCCTTTATTCGTTAACACCAATGAGAAATCTAACTATCATCTTAGCAGACTAGTAAGAGTGTCAGCTTGTCCTAGAAAGTGAGCATATCCAGGAGACGCTCAGTGAAGCTGGCAGAAATCAGCTGGGGAAAATGGTACAACTACACGGAACACAGCAGAGGTCAGGTGACCGTGGAGCTTCCAGCCAGCCGATTGGCCGGTAAGCGCAATGATGCGGCGAGGTCACGATGAAGCCGAGAGCCAATGAAAAGAGAGAGAGATAGAGACAGAGAATGAGTAAAAAAAAAAAACGGTCCCACAGTAGAAACTGCAGTCTTGATGAGCCACGTCTTAAACGGAGAGAGAGGAACACCCTCACGCTCATCAATATGATGAGCGACCAAGTCCGATGCCATACATGGAAAAGTGTTTTTTTTTTTTTTTTTTGTGTCTTTGTGGGGTATTTGCAGTCCAAGTGAAAAAAAAAACCTAAAAAAACAAAATGCTTACTCCAGATTTACAATAAATGTTGGAGGGGAAAATGAACTACAGAAGTTTGGGTGAGAGAGACTCCGCTCCAGGGGTCCACGGCTCCGGTCCGAGGGGGCCGTGCCAGTCTGGGCTGTCCGCAGAGATGCCTGCGCTAAAAACCCCGGGGGGCGGCTGTGGGTCGGGCAGAGGGTTGGGATGCTATGTGCTCTCGGCTGCTGGGGTCTCGCTGCTCTCACAGTTACCTGGAAGAAAACAAGTCAACGTTAACGCAGAAAATATACTAGAAAACAACAGGCTGAGCAATGCAATCATACCTTATCAGTTAGCAGTAAATATAGGTTACGTTCACACTGCGAGCCTTAGTGCTCAGTTCCGATTTTTTTTGTATAGCTGTTCACATTGTTGTTTTAAATGTTGCCAATATCAGATTTCCAGTGTGAACAGATCATGGTTCTGAACTGACCCGCATGCACAAAAGAACGATACGAACAGGGTTTCCAGATAACAACGTTAGTGGGGTCGCGTCAACCCACAAAGTTGAAAAACATCCCACGGCAACAAAGGAAAAAGTAGCCCAATTCCGCGGGGGAAACTGTGGATTTGGCAACACTTGCGCAGTAAACACGGAGGATATAAAGCAAGCGATTATGCATTTATTTATAATGTGATCTGCTACAGAAGCCAGTGAAATCATGCACAGGCAATATGAAAAAAAATGAGTTTTGAAGCTTTTATGATACGAGCCCTCATGTTTTGCTTGTAGAGTTGTCACTGTAATACACATGAGTTCTGACACATCACACTTCCACTGATTACCTTTCACTACTGTCTTGATAACTTTGGGTATGAATCTTTGAAGTGTCTCCCGTCAGTGCGGAATTATGACGAATGTCGATCTAGAGCGACGTAAAAGCCGCATGAAATCCGACATGACTGTTCACACTGCGGTCGCATTGCAATCATCTGACCTGGATCCAGATTTAGTATACCACATAGGAAAGAGGGCACAAATCAGAATTATTGAGAAAGATAGATTCCATGCGGTTGGGCTGTTCCACACTCTCATGACAAATACAGATCTGAGTCACGTGTGAGACAAGAAAAAATCTGATTTGGGCCACATTTGCCTGCAGTGTGAACGTAGCCTATTAGGTATTTCTTAATTACTCAATATTTGAGATATTAATAATACTCGTCAAATTCACAGGTCTCATTTATAAAACTACACTGAAAAAAAATGGTAACATCTACATTAACTGGTTTCATTCAAGTCAAAAAAATGTTAACGTCACTGAATTCACCTAAATACATTCATTTATACCAACACAACTAGATTTGTGAGTTAAATCAGATAGAAATAGCCCTAAAAACGGCTGGTCACCAGCAATCATTTTGCATTAGTTAAAATGAACCAATGAGTAATACACTTTTTACAGCATTTATTAACCTTTAAAATAAAAATCTAATTGTTCATTAAGTCACGGTGCATGTTACAACTTTTGATTTGAAAAATTGTATTAGCAAATGTTGAAATGAACACTAAAGATAATAAATGGTGCATATATACATATATTCATTGTTAGTTCAAGTTAACTAATGTTAACAAATAAAACCATATTATAATGTGAAAGCAGTCTACAGATTTGAAAATGAACAGTTGTTTGCATTTCATAATGTATTATTGTAATACTGAATGACTACATTCACTTATAAAACAGCATAAAATACTGATTTGAGTTTTTAGCAGTCCTCAAATTATCACTGGGATACAACTACAGTAAGTTTTTCTTTGTATGTATTTTGTGTTTTAATTTCAGTTTTAGTATATTTTTGTGTTAGTCATGTATTTATACTTGTAAAAAAGTATTTCAGTACATCAAGTTTAGTGCATCAAGAAAATAAGAAATGTTGCCTTGGCAGCTAGCTGAAACAGAACATCATGATGTCAATGTTTATAATATCTTAACTTCATGCCTTATAGTCACATCTAGCAGATCAGAGCTGGGTGATATAGCTTACATTTTGCGACATGCAAAGCAGTCAAAATCTGCTATGTAACATATTGCTTTAGGAGAGTTTACTGTATATATGCCGATTAAGTTAGATATACTATGTATAAAATTTTCTATGGAGAGCTTTGCAATAATATATTTAACAATATAAACAATCATGCAGCCGAGTTTTGCTAAGTAGTATATATTGATTTATGAGAGTGTACTATAGAGTGAATGTATATGAAAATTATTTCGATTTCTACTTTCAGCCCTTATTGGTTATTGTCTTGACAGAAATATTTTCGGCTTATCAATAAGCAGTGAGATCAGTATATGGTTCACCCATGTAAAAGACCGTACCGCTGGAGGTGGAGTTCCCCGTGCCGCTGCTGTTGTTAGCGGGTTGGTCATCGTCGCTGTCGTCCTCGTTTGACTGCGGGATCTCTGGTCGGCCGGGACGGGCGCGTCTCGACCCTGACTCCAGGACTCCGCAGGGCCAGGATCCGGTTGTGTGCAGCCCGCGGCCACAGCTGACCGTCGCATCTTAGAGTCGCCTGAGGGCCAAAAACTTACACCCATGATACAGGGCTCCAAAACTACAATTCCAACACGGATGAATGGTAATGATCGAGTGAGTGATAGAGAAAACAACTTTATAGAGGACTCAATCTTTTAACAAACAAAAAATAGGACCATTTATTCTCTGATATAGTCTCCTACAACGTCTGAGATTAAACAGAAAACCTGGTGAATCAGATATATACATATAAAAGCAATAATCCCCGTGAAGCGTGGTTTACAGTGAATTTATAACAGCTAAGGGCGTTGTTAGGTGCGACACAAAGCGTTTTACAGGTTATCCATAAACATAGTAAGTTTCACAGAATAAAAACCGAGCAAATAAAGGTACTGATTTAATAAACACAGTATTCTTACACCAAACAATGTAGCTCGCGAAACAGTTGTGGTTGTCAATAAAGTGGTGGGGCGAGCAACACACAGAAGTAAAAAAAGTGGGGGGTTGTAGGTAATTTACAACAGCTTCGAACGGGCTCACCCAAGCAGAATCAAGGACGGAACTATCCATTTTATAATAACGAATTTAATTAAAAATAAAGACATAAAAAACTGTTCGGTAATTAGAGAAAGTAAAGATGAGAGACACAAAGTATAAAATAATACAATAAATTATATAAAGGGTGTATGAAATTTCAAAATCTATAATAAACAATACTATTTAAACCTTTATTGTTTAAATCAAAAAATACATCAAATTAAAATATTATTTGAATATAGATTAAATTTAACATAAAATTAAAATTATATAATAATATTAAAAGTGATATTAAAAATTAAATATAATTAAACACATTCAAAATTATTAAACTAAAAACTTTAATCGATAATTTATTATGTTAATTACACATTAAAATTTTATATACATATAACCCACAATACACATTGTATAATTTATGGGTAAATTCCTGTTAGCAGTAAAACCCGATACCAGAGTTGTTTTTTTTTTTGTTTGTGTGTGTGTGTGTGTGTGGCTGTGTAAAACTTTTGCATTATTTAACAGAAATACAACTTTTAACATAAATACAACTTAAATCCGATGCACTTCCTGTGTAAAGTGTTACAGAGGTGTTCATCCTACCGATATGAGGAAGACCTTGACGCCCTGGTCCTCAGTGTCCATGGCTGTGATACGAACGCTCTTCTCACTGGCTTTATCCACCTGCATCTGAGGCCAGAGCTTCGTGTTGAGGATCAACCGCAGACTGCCCTGCGTGCGCATCACTAACAGACAGACGCAGACACATGAGGAACAACATCACATTTCGGCTGCTCTAAAGAGGCCTGATATTCGGCGCTGCTCTTACCTAATCTTGACTGTAAGGTGCCGTCGTCGGTGGATGCCATGTCGTTAAGTCTGAGCAGACCGCGGCCTCGTTCCACCCACGACTGAGCTGGCTTATCGAACACAAACAACTTGCACTGCATCTGTGGAGAGACGGACACAAATCAGCTCATTATCAGCACATCAAAGTTTCACTGAGAGGAAAAAACAGGCCTGAAAAGATTAAAGGAATGTTCCAGTGTCAGTGCAACTTAAGCTCTTAAGTGACAAGTGACGTGACACGTGGCCAAGTATGGTGACCCATACTAGGAATTAGTGCTCTGCATTTAACCCATCCTTAGTGCACACACACAGCAGTGAACACACACACACACCCGGAGCAGTGGGCAGCCATTTATGCTGCGGCGCCCGGGGAGCAGTTAGGGGTTCGGTTAGCAGTTATGCCTTGCTCAAGGGCACCTCAGTCGTGGTATTGAAGGTGGGAGAGAGTGCTGTACATTCACTCCCCCCACCTACAATCCCTGCTGGTACGAGACTCTAACCCGCAACCTTTGGGTTACGAGTCCGACTCGCTAACCATTAGGCCACGACTTCCCCATAAAACAAATTTTCCTCTATAAAACGCATCTGCAGCCTGCTGCCAATTACCACAGAAAATCATTCAGACTGCTCTCGGTTTACACTGATGCACTTACAATAGACTTCTGAGGCAAAACACTGGAACACATTTAAATACACACAGTTTTGAAAGCATAACCTGGAATAATAAAATAAATTAAGTACAAATAAACCAACTACTGATAAGTATGAAAAAATAAATCAGAGATACAAACAGGTAAGGGGGAAAAAAGGTGAGAACATTGCACAGATTGGGGGCATGCTCCACACAGAATTTATTTTAAAGATATTTGCTTTACATGCTCATTTGTAGTTACTGTAAGGTACTTTTTACAAATATTTTTGTATGCCATAATGGGTCCAAAACTTTTTTTTAAGAAAAAAAGAAACATTGCTTAAAGGTCCTATGGCATGAAAATGTCACTTTATGAGGTTTTTTAACATTAATATGAGTTCCCCTAGCCTGCCTATGGTCCCCCAGTGGTTAGAAATGGCAATAGGTGTAAACCGCGCCCTGGGTATCCTGCTTCGCCTTTGAGAAAATGAAAGCTCAGATGGCCCAATCTGGAATCTTCCCTTTATGTCGTCATACAGGAAAAAGGTTACCTCCCCTTTCTCTGCTTTAACCCGCCCATGAGAATTTGGCCCGCCCATGAGAAAACGAGCTACTACCGTGCGAGGCAAGCACAATATTTTTTTTTCCTCGAGACATCATGGCTTGCAAACAAGCGAAGCACGGCAGTTGCCCCGCCTCTCCCCTCCTCATTAGCATTTAAAGCTACAGACACAGAAATGGCACGTCCTAAGGAAAGCTCATTGTGGGACTGGCTCGTAGTGGCTGAAATTCTGCACCAAGGCTGCATTTCGGGAAAGAGACTTCAGATACAGTACAAGGGACCACTTAGGCCTATATAAAAGCATCTAAAAAGCAGCATGTCATGGGACCTTTAACATCTGTTGAACATTTGACAAAATCAAGATGACTATATTTGGTCAAAATCTAATGTTTTAAAAGATGAAGTGCTATGCAGGCTATTTAAGACAATATTGGCTGATTAGATGGCAATGCTGACCTAAAATGCAAAATGTTTGCCCTTTCTCTCTTCACCGTTCCCACATCTCAGACCCCAATACATAAAATAGTCAGATTTTGAAGTAAAGAGTACTATACAAACTGAATTAAAAAAAGTTATAACCAGTCTTGAAGAAAAAAAAATTAGATGACTAACTTTAAGTCTAGTTTAAACAGTCTTAAATACCCAAATAAAATGTCCTCCATACCCCCCCCCAAAAAAAACTTTCTCATTGAATCTAAGTAAATCTCATAGGTGACCTATTTTGATCTAAAAAAAGTGAAATGAGGGAAAGAAGTAGAGGTAATTTTTAGTTTTACGAGGAGTCCAAATTATGCACACAAAAGCTGTGATTGAGCTTAATTTGCACTGAAACCCCGAAACATTACTGGTTAACATGAAGACTAGTGTGCCAGAGAAAAAAAAAAAGGGTTGGAATAATTAAAAAAGTTTTTGTTTGTTTTGAAAGAGGTTTCTTCTGTTCGGCAAGGCTGCATATACTTAATCAAAAATCAGAAAAACTTCGTGCAATATGTTATTACAATTTTAAATGTGTTGTCTATATTACTATATATAAAGATATCATTTATTTTTGTGATGGCAAAGCTTAATTTTCAGCAATAATTACTCCAGTCTTGCAGTGTCACATGATCCTTCAGAAACTATCATCATTCTAATATGCTGATTTGTGCTCAAGAAACATTCATTATTATTAATGTTGAGTTGAGATCACTTTGAGTAAGCAAAAGCTGCGGCAGATGTTGTTGACAGATTTTGTTCTGAACAAAGAACATTCTCCAATGTTTTTGCTGTGGCGACTCTGACTGCTATGCTGAACGTCGTCTCACCTGTAACACGTTGCTCTCCGCCTCCTCTCCTGTGCGGACCTCTACTTTCTCCAGAATGCACTTCTTGGCAGTGGCTTTGGTGTACGCGGCTGCCGACTCTTCCAGAGACTCCGTTACACTGTGATCTGACACACACCCAGGAGGGAAAAGCATAATTCATACGCCAGGATGAACGATTGTAGCAAAATGCCTATTATGGTGATGCTTAGCTCAAAAAATATTAATTATGGCGTGACGACATGAGAATCCTAGGCATCTCCAGTCACATAATTAATATTAAATAAGCCAAAACAATCAAAGTTGATCTGGTATGACCAATGTCAAGAAATACAACATGCAATTAGGAGTCAGCATCATGTTCTTAGCATCAAGTATCAACTCACTGAAAACGAAATGTCATACTAAGGAACACAAATCACAGCCAACCAGAACACAAGCTCAAACAACAAAACCAATTCGAAAAACAATGACCATGGAGATTTATCAATTTAATTTCAGGTATATGAGGGATCTTTATATTCATTCCCTTTTACATTTTTAATAATAATTTAAAGTTAAATACTTGGTTATTAAATGAATGGAATTTTTAATATATAACATATAGTACGCATTCGTATGAAAACCGTTCGGTACGAGGTTTCGGTTTGGTTAAGCTATACAAAATGAAACGATGCGAGAATATTATATATATATATATATATCTATATAATATATATATACAGTGGTGTGAAAAAATGTTGGCCCCCTTCCTGTTTTTTAATTTTTTGCATATTTGTCACATTTAAAAAATTCAGATCATCAAACTAATTTTAATAATACACAAAGATAACCCGAGTAAATACAAAACGCAGTTTTGAAATAATTATTTCATTTATTAAGAGAAAAAAAGCTGTCCAAACCTGCCTGGCCCTACGTGAAAAAGTAATGGCCCCCTAAATCTAATAACTGGTTGTGCCACGCTTTGCAGCAACAACTGCAATCATGTGTTTGCGATAACTGCCAATGAGTCTTTCACGTCGCTGTGTGGAGAATTTTGGCCCACTCTTCTTTGCAGATTTGTTTTAATTCAGCCACATTGGAGGGGTTTTCGAGCATGAATGGAACGGTTAAGCATCTCAAATCGGATTTAAGTCCGGACTTTGAATTGGCCACTCCCAAAACCTTAATTTGTTTTTCTTGAGCCATTCAGAGGGGGACTTGCTGGTGTGTTTTGGATCATAGTCCTGCTGCATAAACCCAGTGAGCTTGAGCTTGAGGTCACAGACTGATGGCCAGACATTCTCCTTCAAGATTTTCTGATAGAGAGCAGAATTCAAGGTTCCATCAATTATGGCAAGTTGTCCAGGTCCTGAAGCTGCAAAGCAGCCCAGACCATCACACTACCACCACCATGTTTAACCGTTGGTATTATGTTCTTTTTATGAAATGCTGTATTGGTTTTACACCAGATGTAACGGGACACACACCTTCCAACAAGTTCAACTTTTGTCTCATCAGTCCAAAGAATATTTGCACAAAAGTCTTGGGGATAAACAAGATATATTTTAGCAAATGTGAGACAAGCCTTTGTGTTATTTTTGCTCAGCAGTGGCTTTTGCCTTGGAACTCTCCCAAGGATGCCGTTTTTGCCCAGTCTCTTTCTTAGTGTTGAATCATGAACACTGACCTTAAATGAGGCAAGTGAGGCCTGCAGTTCTTAGATGTGTCTGGGTTCTTTTATGACCTCTTGGATGAGTCGTCGTTTTGCTCTTGGAGTAATTTTGGTTGGACGGCAACTCCTGGGAAGGTTCACCATTGTTCCAAGTTTTCTCAATTTGTGGATAATGGCTCTGACCATGGTACGCTGGAGTGCCAAAGCCTTAGAAATGGCTTTATAAACCTTTCCAGACTGATACATGTCAACTAATTTGTTTTTCATCTGTTCTTGAATTTCTTTAGATCGCGGCATGATGTGTTGCCATTTAAGCATGCTTCACTTTGTCAGACAGGTTCTATTTAAGTGATTTATTGATTCAACAGGTCTGGTAGTAATCAGGCCTGTGTGTGGCTAGTGAAAATTAACTCAGCTTTCTAAAATAATGTGGTTATTTGCAGTTCTTTTATGATTTAACAGGAGGGGGCAATTAAATTTTCACGTAGGGCCACGTAGGTTTGGACAGCTTTTTTCCCTTAATAAATTAAATCATCATTTAAAAACTGCATTTTGTATTTACTTGCAGTATCTTTGTGTAATATTTAAATTTGTTTGATGATCCGAAACATTAAAGTGTGAAAAACATGCAAAAAGACAAGAAATCAGGAAGGGGGCCAACACTTTTTCACACCACTGTTTATATATACACACACACACACACAACACACACACACACAGTGAGAAAATGTTGTGCACCTACTTTTCTCAGGTGTGGCCTCTTGTGATGACGGCTCAGATGCTGGAGCTGAACTGTCTTTACTGGCCTCGACTGACACCTCGCCTCCTTTTGGGGGGCTCTGAAAGAGTTCGCACAAAACTCTCTTTATACACCTCTGAACATCCATTTACTGTCTTTTTACTGTTGTCTGCTGAAATGTTTTAAGAAATAGTTTATTGTAAACCAAATAGGTTATTGTCTGTTCTTTTCCATCAAGGAGGCACAATAAACTTTTTGGAGTCACTTCCTACTTGAACTGTATGAAAAAGAGCAGCTGGGATTTTCTACTAAACTTCTTTTTGAGGTAAAACAAGATCAGGAGTAAATGATTTTTATTTTTGGGGAAATTATTCCTTCATATGCTACATTTAAAAATTGAACAGTCTGTACAAAAAAAATAAATGGGACAAAAAAAATGCATCGGTTGTCCAAAACCAGTCATCCTATACACTCACCAGAACTCTCTCAAACATGTTCTGGCCAAAAACAAACTTGGAGCCTTTATCTGAGCTGTTGGTGGCATTGTTGGAGCTGCAAAAGCAAACAGAAGCAGATTTACAGGATGTAGAAGCCGGGCCAGAGAGAGCGAACAGATTCGCATGGCTCTATTGAACCGTTACCTAGCGCTGCCCATGTACTGTAAGAAATAATTGGTGCTGCCAGACTGAGAATCTCGTGTGGAGTCTTTTGAGTCACTGGACGTGTTGTTTTCATCCAACTGCTCAAGAAAAACACAGTACCAGAATCGAAGAATAAACACAAACACTCCTTGGGAACTTAAGAATGAGTATAAAGGAATAAAGAATGAGACAAATGCAGCAGTGAGTCAGCGCTGACCTTCGCTCGCTCTTTGATATTCTGCCCGAACACAAACGATGAGTCCACCGCACTATCCTTCTTTTCACTGCAGTCGTCTTTCCGTCCACCTCCATTTTCTTCTCCTTCCTTCTCCCGTTTCTGCAAAGGAACTCAAATTAATGCAGATCCGACGACGAAGTCGATGGGCTTTTAGTAACAAGTATTTTTTGAGTATTATGTCGGATACATCAGGCTTTTGTGGCTCATATAGTATGAGAGTTTATGCCAGTTTTATGAAGGATCATCAAGACCTTTTTAAGAACAATAAAAGAAAATGTAAGAAAAATCTGAATGTCTTTTGAATATGGTCTTTAAATGAGCAACGCTTCAAAGTAAAAAAAAATTTGTTTCCATTTTTATTTTACAAAAGAATTAATGACTAATAAAATAAATTGTCCTGAATAGCTCTGTTAAAATATATAAATAACTCTGAGTGAAAAAAAGTGATGTTCTTCATCAGTATTTTTGTCGTTTTCCAGTGCAAAGGTCTAAAGATTCTTAAATCAAGATGCATTTATGATAATAAAAAGTCTTCCGTTTTATGATAAATTGACAAAAATAAAGTGAGTTTATGACTAAAACGATCAAATTTCTGAAGATTCAGAAAAATCAACCTAATTCAAAGAGAAGTTTTCAAATCTAATTTACAGATATTTGTTTAAGCATAAACTTAATTTTGTTCAATTTCTCAGAAAACAAGACTTCATATTGGGGCTGTCATGATTCCTTGATTCTATTCGAGTATTCGATTTGAAAAACGCTTTGATTTCATTTTGCCTGTGTCGAGTAATCGGCTAAATATAATAAGTATATATAATAAATATAATAATACTGGAAATGGCACATTTCATGGATGAGAATCCATGAAACACATTATTAGACCGTTTTTTTAAAGGCTGCATGACAGATTAAACCCATTAAAAAATAAAGCATAATGCTATTGTGAATTCACAAATGCTACCATTCAATTAATCAATATATGCTAGCAGGTTTACTATATGCCTTTAAATGATTCATGCGTTGTAGGTTCCGGGCGTGCATGCATAGGCGCCTTTCCGTTCACAGTAAATGCTGCTCCACACAAACTGTTATCATTTACATATGGGGAGCTCCTCAAACTCCATCTTTGCATATTGCTGTTGGGGTTTGGGTTTATTATAACATTCATCTGGGAATGCAACGTGCACAATTTCACCATTGCATTATTTAATACAACGACAGTGGTGTGAAAAAGTGTTGGCCCCCTTCCTGATTTCTTATGTTTTTGCATGTTTGGCACACTTTAATGTTTCAGATCATCAATCAAATTTAAATATTAGTAAAAGATAATACAAGTAAACACAACATGCAGTTTTTAAATGAAGGTTTTTATTATTAAGGGAAAACAAAATCCAAAACTACATGGCCCTGTGTGAAGAAGTGTTTGCCCCCTAAACCTTATAACTGGTTGGGCTAACTTTGCGATAACTTGCAATGAGTCTGTTACAGCGCTGTGGAGGAATTTTGGTCCACTCATCTATGCAGAATTGTTGTAATTCAGCCACATTGGAGGGTTTTCGAGCATGAACCGCCTTTTTAAGGTCATGCCACAGCATCTCAATAGGATTCAGGTCAGGACTTTGACTAGGCCACGCCAAAGTCTTCATTTTGTTTTTCTTCAGCCATTCAAGGTGGATTTGCTGGTGTGTTTTGTATCATTGTCCTGCTGCAGAACAAAAGTTCGCTTCAGCTTGAGGTCACAAACAGATTCTCCTTCAGGATTTTTTGGTAAACAGCAGAATTCATAGTTCCATTTATCAAAGCAATTCTTCCAGGTCCTGAAGCAGAACAGCCCCAGACCATCACACCACCACCACCATATTTTAAACTGGTGTATGATGTTCTTTTTCTGAAATGCAGTGTTATTTTTACGCCAGACGTAATGGGACACACCTTCCAAAAAGTTCAACTTTTTCGTCAGTCCACAGAGTATTTTCCCAAAAGTCTTGGGGATCATCAAGATGTTTTCTGGCAAAACTGAGACGAGCCTTTATGTTCTTTTTGCTCAGCAGCAGTTTTCGTCTCGGAACTCTGCCATGCAGACCATTTTTACCCAGTCTCTTTCTTATGGTGGAGTCATGAACACTGACCTTAACTGAGGCAAGTGAGGCCTGCAGTTCTTTGGATGTTGTTGTGGGGTCTTTTGTGACCTCTCACTGGGGTTCGCTGGAGTCCCAAAGCTTTAGAAATGGCTTTATAACCTTTTCCAGACTGATAGATCTCAATTACTTTCTTATTTGTTTCTGAATTTCTTTGGATCTCGGCATGATGTCTAGCTTTTGAGGATCTTTTGGTCTACTTCACTTTGTCAGGCAGGTCCTATTTAAGAGATTTCTTGATTGCGAACATGTGTGGCAGTAATCAGGCCTGGGTGTTGCTAGAGAAATTGAACTCAGGTGTGAGAACTCAGATGTTTCTTCACACAGGGCCATGTAGTTTTGGATTTTGTTTTCCCTTAATAAAAACCCTCATTTAAAAACTGCATGTTGTGTTTACTTGTTATCTTTGACTGATATTTAAATTTGTTTGATGATCTGAAACATTAAAGTGTGACAAACATGCAAAAAAATAAGAAATCAGGAAGGGGGCCAACACTTTTTCACACCACTGTATATAAATATCAGTTGTCACTCTATATTTCCCAATAATGTCTTAGAAAATATCATCCAAGATTTGAGATTACAAATTGATTTATAGATTTACAAATATTTGTGTCACATTCAGTAAAATCTCATAGTAAACATTTCATAAATCAATGAAAATGTCACCGTTCAGCACAATTATACCACATTACTGCTGCTTAAAACTAAAACTATTAACTCTCGAATGAACCTGCATTAATGCTGGAACTAGATCAGATTGTCTGTAATTTCCTACAGTCATATGTATTAGTCATCAGTTATGAATTACTAAGCACCCAGGTCATCTCATACATGAGCAATGATTACAGGTGATGCTGATATTTACGAGATGCTCTAAACAGGATGTAATTAGTTGTGGTTTATTTATCAAGCGTTTCCATCTCAGATGTTTGTGCCGTATGTCCTCACCGGTGATTTGTCCGAGCTCTCTGTGTTGTTCAGGAAAACGGATCGGCTCTCTGATGACGAATCTCCAAACTTCCCCACTCCATTTGTTCCACAGCTGGAGTCTGCGAGCGAAAACATTGGCATAAACTAACAGCATCACACTATCAACACACGTTTCTAGCTCGGGATAATACGGCTCTGAGTCATGAATACTAGTGGTCACCCCAAACCTCATCTAGTTGACACTAATGGCGCTTTTCCATTGCGTGGTACGACTTGGCTCGGTACGGCACGGTTTGCGTTTCCACTGCAGTTCAGTACTGCTTTAGAGTGGGCAGGATTATTCACATGACGTTATAGTTGCGCCGCCTCTACTACCACGACTCCTAAAACAAATTTTTTCATTCTGCATCACCCCATTAAGCTCTCGCTGGATCCACTCCTCTGCCATCAACGAGAGGAACGTCTGTTCTTCCGCAACAGACAACAAAACTTTTTGGTTGTTAAAAAAAAGGTGCGCTCGTTCAAAACAGTTGCGCTCGATCCTTCGCTGGCTGTGCTGATTTAAATCTAGCTTTTGTGTTTGTGTCCCAAGTTCAGTGACGATTCTCTCCTGCCAATCTGTGATCAGCAGAGTTTACATGTCACGTTTTGTACGTAAAAGGTTACACAAACAAGTGGAACCTCAACACGAGGTGGTTCTAAAAAAAGTACCAGGTACTGTACCAAGTGGAAAACCCCCCAAAAAGTGAACCATACCGAGCTGTACCATGCAGTGGAAAAGCACGATAATATATCTAAAGAGCAAGGTGACTGATGGCCGATATAATGCTGATACATAGGAATAATAATGACAAATATGGGAAAAACTGCTGAAATAAACACTTATTCCCCACAACATTCACTCAAAATGCTATACTGACAATATTTTCTGTTGACAAGACCATCTGTAGATCAAGGAAGAAAACCTTTTGTCCAATTCAATCTTTGAAAAAGTAGTACAAAAAGTAGTATACAAAGAGTAACTTTTTGCCATTGAATTATTATACAAAAATATCTAAACAGTAATAATATTACATTACTCACAATGTCTAGTTCAAAAAATTTGAAATTAGTAGGTCTCAGAATTTTTATATATATCTATTATAGTATATATATATATATATATATATATATTATATAAAGAGAAAAAATCGGGTTTGACTTAGATTTACATATCTTTGTTCTCAACACAAAAAAAGCCTGAAATGTGGTTCTCTACAGTACAGTCCGAGACCTCCACAGATTCTGTTGCTGTGAAAGGCAGCAGTGAGCATTATGGGAGATGTACGTACTGGTCTTGACGGATTCTGTGAGGGTTTTGGCCGGAGGCGCCTGTAGAACAGCTGGCCTCAGAACACTGCGCTGCTGTTCTTTGGGCTTCTGACTGGGAACGCCTGGAAAACAACCTACTAACGGATTGAATCAGAAACCAAACTCCGCGCCAGCATACAGCACACACCAATGTCTGATAATCAAATAAAAAGCCTTAATTGTAATTCTCATGCAATGGGATGTTCTAAAATACGGAAAAGCTTTCTAAGTTTGTGCTGTTATAGTTAACTAAAACTAATAATCTTTAACTATAATTAAATGAATGATACATTTTAAAATAATTGTTAAAAAAATGTCTTCCATAATTGAAATAAAACACAAATAAAGTCAAATAAATTTTAGATTAAAAATGTAAACGAAATTACTAAAACTAAAATAAAAAATTAAAGCTAAACCTGAAATTTTAAAAACTAATAAAAAAAAGGACAAAAGCTCATAAATTACTAAAACGAAGAAAGAAAAAAAAAAAAGAATACAAAGCTAATTAAAATTATAAATCAATAAATTTGAGAAGAAGTTTCATTTCGGTGCATCCCTAATCTTTCAAATGCACAAGATGACTTTTTAAAAAAGTACTGAAAGAGGAAGCTTTACAGTCAGACCCACTGTGACTAATTTCCCTAATCTTTCCTGCTCTAAAGAGCAGATTCATGTGTTGCATTTGTGTGTGCAGATGCAGTAAAAGACTCAAAGCAGGAATGAATTGATCTTACCTGCGCTTGGGGCCTGGCCATGAATTAGCGTGGGAGGTTTCAACCTGAACCCGACAGGCTTCTCTTCTGAGACGGACAAACAGAAGCATAAACATTAAGATAAACCAAACATCCCTAACGCAAGACCAGATAAGAGCTCTCAGATAAACAAACACTCAAAGTTCATCTGTAATGCATGACGCAATTCTGCCTCAAACACATCAGTCAAGAATAAGAATTCTGCAATTAAGGCGTTTTTTGCAACACTATGCGAGTTAAAAGGACATCTGATGCTTTTCTGTCAGAAATTGGAAAAAACAAACAGTTTAGTACTGTTTAAACATTTTTTAGATGTACACAGCTTCATATTTTTACAAAACAGTAGGTAATACGCTTTATATACACCACACAGTATACACTAGTAATTCAAACACAGCATGTCCATCTCTGTAGGGCCCTCAAACTGTGCTTCATATCTACAGCCTCATAATGGCTCTGACCACTTCCTGTTAGACCTTAGTCCCCCACAGGCCTTTGGAATTGTTTTAGCACATTCCTGAGAGTAGCCGATACACATTTGGGTTTAGTGCGCTTGGCTGGGTTTGTGCTCTTTCTAAGAGAGACCAAAATAGAAAGCTGCCTTCAGATGCATTCACAGCGTCTGCCATTTACATTACTCTGTGTAACGTATCTAGCGGATGAAAGGTTGCTAAATTAGCAAATGGCTGTAAAGGATTTATAAACATTTAAATTAGGGGTGCTCCGATTGATCGGCTACCGATCACAATCGGCCAATAATCGCTTTAGGATGTTTGATCGGTGGTCTCTATAAAGCCGATCTCTAAAAAAATTATCTCAAGCTGATGACGTGCCTGCCGTCAGATGTTTGGCACGACATGCAGCCGCACCGTCTCAGTCTCTGTCCGGCGCAGGTAAAATAATTATAATGCTGAAGGTGAGGTACACATCATATTTCTTCATTAAATAACTTATAAAGTAATTTGAAAACTTTCTGCGAGACATAATTTCACAAACAGCATGAGTGAATCACTGCGCGTGCTCTCTCTTTCGCTCTCAAAATGCGCAATATGCGGTGCGTATTTTTTCCACGCTCATGTTAACGGATTTTAAAGCTTTCACACTGCAAATGGTTCCGGTCCAGCGGTGCGTCCCAGGAGCGGTTTGCAGCAGTGCAGCATTGATTCTACACCGGTGTTGCTGCAAGCGCTGAATTAATTTGGTATTTGCGGTAAATATGAAAAACGTGTATTTACCCCATAAATGCAAAAGATTTTAAATGTTTGCCCCTGCTGAGCAACTGGCTGGTGCTTATGTGCTGCAACAATTGCCCAAGTACAATTATGCACGGCCTGAATCTGAACATTTCGGTGACTGAGAAATATATTTTGAACAAAGTCTCAAAAAATGATCCCCTCACCCTCAAATTAAAAAATCCCCTCACAAGAGTAAAACTAAGAGGGAATTAATTTTCAAAATGAAATTCAGACCCAGAAATGTGTCTAAAAATCTGTTGGAGCACCCCTATATAAACTCTAACTATGCAAAATCAAATACCATGTACTTATAATTACAATTTTTTAAATTATATATCTATATATATATATATATATATAATATATATATATATATATATATATAATATATATTATATATAATTATTATTATACACCAGGGGGTACGGAAAGTATTTCAGACCCCCTTAAATTTTTCACTCTTTTTTTGTATTGCAGCCATTTGCTAAAATCATGTAAGTTCATTTTTTTTCCTCATTAATGTACACACAGCAACCCATATTGAAAGAAAAACACAGAATTGTTGACATTTTGCAGATTTATTAAAAAAGAAAAGCTGAAATATCACATGGTCCTAAGTATTCCGACCCTTTGCTCAGTATTTAGTAGAAACACCATTTTGATCTAATACAGCCATGAATCTTTTTGGGAAAGATGCAACAAGTTATTCACACCTGGATTTGGGATCCTCTGCCATTCCTCCTTGCAGATCTCCAGTTCTGTCAGGTTGGATGGTAAAAATTGGTGGACAGCCATTTTTAGGTCTATCCAGAGATGCTCAACTGGGTTTAAGTCAGGGCTCTGGCTGGGCAATTCAAGAACAGTCACAGAGTTATTGTGAAGCCACTCCTTCGTTATTTTAGCTGTGTGCTTGGGGTCATTGTCTTGTTGGAAGGTAAACCTTCGGCCCAGTTTGAGGTCCTGAGCACTCTGGAGAAGGGTTTTCGTCCAGGATATCCCTGTACGTGGCCGCATTCATCTTTCCCTCGATTGCAAACAGTCGTCCTGTCCCTGCAGCTGAAAAACACCCCCACACATGATGCTGCCACCACCATGCTTCAAAGTTGGGACTGTATTGGACAGGTGATGAGCAGTGCCTGGTTTCTCCACACATACCGCTTAGAATTGAGGCCAAAAAGTTATATCTTGGTCTCCTCAGACCAGAGAATCTTATTTCTCACATCTTGGAGTCCTTCAGGTGTTTTTAGCAAACTCCATGCGGGCTTTTATGTGTCTTGCACTGAGGAGAGGCTTCGTCGGGCCACTCTGCCATAAAGCCCCGACTGGTGGAAGGGATTTTGCGAGTGGTGGTGATGGTTGACTTTTTACAACTTTCTCCCATCTCCCGACTGAATCTCTGGAGCTCAGCCACAGTGATCTATGGGGTCTTCTTTACCTCTCTCACCAAGGCTTTTCTCCCCCGATAGCTCAGTTTGGCCGGCCGGCCAGCTCTAGGAAGGGTTCTGGAAGTCCCAAACGTCTTCCATTTAAGGATAATGGAGGCCACTGTGCTCTTAGGAAACCTCAAGTGGAGCAGAATTTTTTTTTGTAACCTTGGCCAGAACTGTGCCTTGCCACAATTCTGTCTCTGAGCTCTTCAGGCAGTTGCTTTGACTTCATGATTCTCATTTGCTCTGACATGAACTGTGAGCTGTAAGGTCTTATATAGAAAGGTGTGTGGCTTTCCTAATCAAGTCAATCAGTATAATCAAACACAGCTGGACTAAAATGAAGGAGTAGAACCATCTCAAGGATGATCAGAAATGGACAGCACCTGAGTTAAATATATGAGTGTCACAGCAAAAGGGTCTGAATACTTATGACCATGTGATATTTCAGTTTTTTTTCTTTTTTAATAAATCTGCAAATGTCAACAATTCTGTGTTTTTCTGTCATATGGGGTGCTGTGTGTACATTAATGAGGAAAAAAAAATGAACTTAAATGATTTTAGCAAAGGGCTGAAATATAACAAAGAGTGAAAAATTTAAGGGGGCCTGAATACTCGTACACACTGGTGTGTGTGTTGTGTCTGATATATCTATCTCTTAATATAGTATATATTATATATAATATAATATATAGATATATATATATAAAAAATAAAAAAAATATTTGTTTTGCTGTATTGTCAGTTGCATATTAAATAACTTAGGTTAGGCTCCAATGCATTTGATTTCCACAACGCACGGCAGCACATATATAACTACCGCACATATGTGTGGTATTTATTTATTTATATATTTTTTTCTTCAATTAGAATTATAACAAATATATTTTATGTTTTTCAACCAATTTAATACAATATACAATTTAATACATAAACTACACACACGCATACATAAAGTGCCTCAAGATAAAATAAAAACATTTCATCATAATTTCATTAATGCATCCCATTAATAGATGGAGAAATCTGATTTGATGACCAAAACAAACAATATGGCTTTATTTAGACAGGCAGGAAAATGTATCCATTTCAAATTTGTTTAGGTGTTTTTTTTTGTCTGCATAAAAAAAAGTAAAGAGAGAAATCTGATTTTAACTAACCCAGTCCAAACCACATCCACATGTGCAAAATGAAAAGTGCGGACAGTCACTCCTGAAGATCATATTTGAAAACCAAATTTGATGTGTGCAGCGTAAACAAAGCCTAAGACTGTCAAACATGACAAAAACTGTGGACGGCCGCAGAACCCTGTAAATTACACTGAGTAACAGATGTCCTAACCGAGACTGGCGTGATGAAGCATCTAGTGACAGGCAAAATAAGCAAAAATGTATTTTTATATTTTGATTAATATCATTGTAAACAGTTTTTTTAAACTGAAAACTACTCTAAAAGCCCTCTGACTTCAGATAATGTTTTATATAGGTGGGCCTATGACAGATTGAAAGATTTATGAATTTGTATTTCTTATTTGAGCAGTCGATTACACTGAAACTTGAGTAAAAACATTTTTTCCAATCCAAACAAAAAAAGATGCAGTCATGAACCCAAAACAAGGCCAGTTCTGGTTTCTATTTCTATTGCACTGTGACTAGTAGCTCCACCCACTGTGAAATTTCATTGGTCCAAAACCTTCCTCCACAACTGCATATTAAAGATGTTATGTTCTGATTGGTTGAAAATTTGGTATGGATAGAAAAATGACTTGACGTGGGACACATCATGACTGGTTAGGACTAGTGTTGTTTTTGGTGGCCTGTTTTAATTTTAGTCTAGTCTTTGTGTGAAACTGTCATTTTAGTTTTTTATTAGTTTTAGTCACGTTCATACTCTTTTTAGTCTAGTCTAGTTTTAGTCGACGAAAACTGATGACACTTAGTCTAGTTTTAGTCAATGAAAATTGTATTTTAGTCTCTTTTTAGAAATGCAATTCTATTTAACCCAGTCAATATAGTATAAGTACCTAGTAGTATAGACGAAACCAAAATTTTCTTTTAGCCAAACCCATTTCAAACAAGGTTATCTTATTATATTATTGTTACCTTATAGACTCAAGAATACATCCATTCCAGACACGGAAGACGCTCTGATTTGAATTTACAACATTTATTTTACCAACCAAACATGTTAGAAATACACACACATAAATTTAAATAAAGACAAACCCCGGCTGGCCGGCCATCGGTCCCTTTCTCTGTGTCAGACTTAACTTTGTTTGGTTTTCGTCTTCTAAATCAGTGTTTCCCAACCTTTCTTTAGTCAAGAAACCCTTTGGAAATTTTAACAAATTTGTGGCACCCTACAAAAATTAATTTGGTCACAATATTTGAATTTATAACTTCGATATGATAATTTGAAAATTATAGATATTCAGTACAACAGGGAAGAACTGCAGAATATAATGTCATACAGATATTTTTAATATTATAAAAAATCAGTAGGCTAATTTCTAATGAAGAGACCAATTTATAGTACAGATTTTAATGTAGGCTTTTATTCATATGTAAACATTGTGAGATAGTTATAATGGTAATTAAACAAAGTTTTGCTCACTCAGTGTATTTTTGTAGGGCTATTAAGATATTTTTTTTTTACCAATTATCCAAATAAGGTTTAATCTTAGAAAGCTATTATTATCATCAGAGGACACATGAGCATAACGGTTAGCAGATAAATGAATGAGAAGGCAGCGTTACCAGAGTTGCCCATATACCACACCTTGTTACAACACAGTAGGGGCTATTGCAGACAGAAACAATACTACATAGATGTTTCCTGTCAGCTAAATTTTTGAGTGGACTTTGCTGTTCCGATGAACATGACGGTATATGAATGGAGCAGTCACATGGGCCGCGAGGAACTGAGTGGAGCACACACGCGCATAGAGCGGGATAACACACAAGCACACGCACGCACACACACAAGTGAAAATCCTGAAAGCGGTGTAAATTGTGAACTAATTTTCGGCAGCCGGAATTTCGGTGTATCTCTAATTATTGGCGACATTAGAAGTGGATATTATATAATAGCTGCTTTTTTGAACATTTTAGCAATTTAAAAATAAAAAAAAATATTTTTTACACAGCACCCCTGCTCTCGACAGACCCCGGTTGGGAAACACTGTTCTAAATAATGCCGCGAGTGGGGCTTGAGGAAGTGACCTGATGCAGCCCCTGAAGCGAGACACAGGAAACAGAAATACTGCAAAATAATAATAACGAGACGAAATAACGTTACAGCATTTCGTTTTGTCTCGTTTTGGTCAACGAAAATGAAGAGACATTTTAGCATAGTTTTTATTTTGTAAGCCACATTTCGTCTCGTTTTTATTCGTCAACGATATTGCACTGTACATTTAATTATCGTCATCGTCACATGACCAGCATTTTCGTCTCGTCTCGTCTCGTTTTCGTCACGTGATAAAGGTTCGTTGACGACTATATATTTAGTCATAATTTGCGGTGACGAAAGAGTAGACATAGTTAGGACCAGTGTTAAAGGGTCATATGATGTGATTTCAAGTTTACCTTTCTCTTTGGAGTGTTAAAAGCTAATTGTGCATAGATAAGATCCCTAAAGTTGCAAAGACTAAAGTCTCAAAAACCAAAGAGATATTCTTTATCAAAGGTAAGACTCTGCCACAGCCCCCTAAAACGGCTCGTTCTAACAAACCCCCACATATCTACCTCACTATGTAAAAATATTTGCATAATGCGGCCCAAATATGCACGCAAAAGAAAGAAGGCGTGGTTTCAGTAATCGTAGTTAGTGTTGAAGCTGCCATGTCAGGGAGATGCTGTGTGTTTTTAGGTGAAAGCAAAAGCATTTTATTTGGTCTTCCGAAAGTAGATGCATTTAGGAATCTTTAAGATTACTTACAACAGAACAGAAATGCATTTTATGGACGACCGTTTCGTGAACTAGGAGAGGAGGTAATTCTGACTTTGCTATGCAATCTGGCGCTTCTGAATCGGCGAATTCTGTTTGGTTATTAAGTATTGCTATGACTGTTCAAATGAGGAGTTTGCGTATCGTGTGTTGTGCGCGCTGAGAGAGAAAAGCGAGAGAGAGCAAGACACCCACATGGAGTCAGCTGTCTTAACCGTGGCTTGTGTACTGCAAACACATACCAGCTTCATCACTGCGTCTGTCACGCGACTCTGTTACCCTTTCGGGCTCTGTCTTTACATTTATTTTGAAAGATGAAGCTCGCGATTATGGTAAGGGGCGTTACATTTCCGACATGTGCTTGCAGTGTTCGGCCAATCACAATTGCACTGGGTCAGCTGGCCAATCAGAGCAGACTGCGCTTGTCGAAGAGAGGGACTGTGTAGGAAAATGAAGCGTTTGAGAGGCGGGGCATTAGAGGACTACAATCAAGTACAGACAGTATTTGAAAAATGTTCTGAATGAACATTAATGTTTTATGTTAATATTTTTTGAACATTGAAGCATGTCAACATATTCTGTTACACCAAATAATGATCTTTAAAATAGAATCATATGACCCCTTTAAGTTTAAATCTTTATAGTAGCCAGAAAGGATTGAAAAGGCGGCTGGTTCTTACCTGGCTCCGAGTCTGAATTACCAGTTGGAGACTGGCATAAACTTGAGGGCATAAAGATATTATTCTTGGGAACTGTTGCAGGAAACAAAGAAAGCACGAAAGAAAGAGAGGATCATATGGGAGTGTCTCACCTACAGTAAAAATCAGCCAAATAATACTCAGAATCCACCCTCTTCAAAGTGAACAGTGCCAATCCCCTGCAGTGACAAGGATCGCTGTAGACTCACCTGAATGTGACGGGGGGAACTGGGTCAGAGATGAGGTCCTCTCTCTCTTTACCGGAGGACAGTACTCGCCATCATCTCGATCTGAATCTGGAGAGCATAATTCAACCAATAGATCAATCAGAAACTAAAACTAGTGGAGCACTAAAATTCAGGGCACAGCGCAGAGAACTGAAAATGCTTGATTTAAATTAGCCTTTTGCAATAACTAATTATTCTAATAATGTTCTAACAATTTTTGTGCAATTATACTGACTTCTACCATCAACTGATGTGACTTTAGAAATGACAAAATAAGGATGCAGAGGATGTAAAAATAAAGACATCTGTATAGGAAATCATATTACATTTACGCATTAAAGTCAATTAACGCATTATTAAAAAAAAAAAAAGCTAATTTGCTGAAAATGTGCTCACCCTCAGGCCATCCAAGATGTGGATGAGTTTGTTTCTTCATGAGAACAAATTTGGAGAAATGTAGCATTGCATCACTTGCTTACTAACGGATCCTCTGCAGTGAATGGGTGCCGTCAGAATGAGAGTCCAAACAGCTGATAAAAACATCACAATAATCCACAAGTACCACTCCAGTCCATCAGTTAATGTCTTGTGAAGCCAAATGCTGTGTGTTTGTAAGAAACAAATCCATCATTTAAGTGTTTAAACTGTCGGTTTGGGACAAAATGAGAAAAAGCCCATCTCCTGTTGTCTCTCTCATCAAAATCCACCCATATATTTGTTTAAAGTTGTTTAGGATTGTTTTGGCTTGTAAACGGTGTTTGATTTGTGTAGATTTCTCTCCTGATTCAGACAAGATGACTTTCTCACAAGAGAAAGCATAATAGTTAGAGGGCTTCGGTTTTACGTTAAAAAAACATTTTAATGATGGATTTGTTTCTTAGAAACATGCAGTTTTTGTCTTCTCAAGATGTTAACTGATGGACTGGAGTGGTGTGGATTATTGTGATGTTTTTATCAGCTGTTTGGACTCATTCTGACGGCACCCATTCACTGCAGAGGATCCAATGGTGAGCAAGTGACACGATGCCAAGATTCTCCAAATCTGATGAAAAAACTCATCTACATCAGGGAAGCCATGGTAGTGAAAAATGTAAATTTTGGGGTGAACCATTCCTTTAAAGACAATGACCTCCAAATAACTCTCAAACCAACGTCTGGATGATACAAGCACATCTGCATCCTACAATATATTTCATGAGACGTTGTGTTAGTGTCTCACTGTCTACATCTCATCACATATCATATACAAGTTCCATTCCAGCAAAACATCATCATCAGTGGGTGTTTACACAAAATATTAAAAACTTGAATCGTTGCATGTGCACAATGTGTTTGCTCCACGTCAATGTTTCTGTTATCGGCTGTTGAAGGTTTTATTTTGAGAGTAACAAACAGGGCATTTTTTTAATAATTTCTGAGACTATTTATGATGCATTAAAAAAATTTTATTGCATTAAACCCCAAAATAATATCGCAACTTTTTACACACTCAAGCATGCATCACAATTTTAGCCACTAAAAATAAGACAAATATTGGCCAAAAAATTTTTACGAAACATTAACCGATTCAATAAAAGAAACTGACAGAGCAAAAGCAGATTGCATGTGAAGCTGTCCAGGTTTAAAAGAGTGCACAACAATTTAACACACGTCTATGGCAAGAATACTGCAGTCAATATGCAAACGTGATTATAATTTAAATTTAAAATTCAATACATATTTGCATTTTACAAGACACTCCTCTGGGATACTGATTGATATAGAGCGCACACATCCATTTGTCTGTCCTATGCATTTATATAGACAGTGAGAGTAACACTTTATGCAATATATTGGAAGGAACAAATGTGCTTTTGTAATACACAAATCAGTTTGTTTTCTGAATCAGTTTCGGTTCTGTTTTTGGCACATCATAAAACAGGTTCTCAAAAAAAAAAAAAAAGCAAGTACCCTGGGAAAAATAGTTTGTGTAATGTCCACAATTTTTAGCAGCCAATAATTTTTACTTCGATGCATCACTAGAAACAAAAAAACGTTTCAAACTTACCGTCCCCGTCCTCCGCACTCGACCCATCTGCGGATCTCTGGAACAGGCAAAAACATAAATTAATTTGGTCACACAGAACTGGACTACATCACAGAGAAACACACTGTACAATGGAAAACAACAGCCCTGTTTTCAAATAATTTCTCACCAGAGCCAAACCCATCCCACTGAAATGCTGAGTTTGTTTAATTTGCTTAAACTGCTTTGGGGAAATCACATTTTGAGGGTGATTTGTATCTGTGCTAGTCAGTCGGCAGCTGAAATTCATCTTACTACCAGCCAAACTGGCCAGCTGAGTTTGTGAAATTACTTGCCAATGCTAAAATTTGGCAGGTACCAGGTGAAACTTTTCATGCCTTGCTTGAGTGTTTATTGAGAAAATTTCTGTTTTGTTATTGTAATAAAAGACAAAGTTAAATTTAATATTTCCCAGTAAGTGTCTTCCATCATAACATCCTCAGGTTATTATGGGAAAGAGGTTTGTTTGGTTGGCAACTACAAAATTCATAATATCATGGCTTCTAAAAACAGCAGTTAAAGCTGCAACATATCATTTCTAAGCCACCAAATGGAAATGCAATTGCAACCAATGACTTGAGTTTGCAGTATAACTTCCTTTTGGACTAGAGAATGGTGGAAAAGAGTGTTTAAAATTAATTTTTGCAATGCTGTTTGGTGCCTCTAGCAAAGCAGAAATTACACAATGCCACTAAAGTTGAAGATGGACTGACAGACGGTTTTATCAATATTTTATCGAGTTTTTCTTCTGTTGAGCACAAAAGAAACATATTTTGAAGAATGATGGTAACCAAACAGCTGATGGTAGCCATTTACTTCCACAGTATGCAGAAGAAGAAAAAAAACTATGGAAGTTAATGGCTGCCGTCAACTGTTTGGTTACCAACATTTTTCAAAATATCATCTTCTGTGTTTAGCAGAAGAAAGAAACTTATACAGGTTTGGAACAACTTGAGGGTGAGTAAATGACTATTTTAATTTTAGGGTGAACTACTCCTTTAAGCATTTATTCTTAAGTGGATATTACTTTTGAAATATTGGACACATCAATATATGGCACCATTTATAAATGCAGTTTCAAGAACTGCATGCAAGACGGTGATTCTAATGTAATGCATTTCATGTTTTTTTGTTTAGTAGTTGTTTTTGTATAATTATTATTAGTAAACACAATAAAGAGCCAGGACAGGTGGCTATTTCTTTCATTTTACTGAGCTTACTAAACTCAGTGAACCTTAAAACACAGTTTAGAGATGAGGATGTTCAACCAAAATGCTAACTCTAGAGTGACCAACTAATATTCACTCCTGTATACCCAATACTTTAAACCGTAATTTAAAATGAATCACATTTATGCAAAGTGCTTAGATTATGCAAAGACGTACTTGTCCTTATTGTTAATTTTATTGTTCTTGCTGCTGCTAAAACATTAAATATCAGTTCTGCATATTGCTTACTGGACATATAAACATACAAATAATCAGAACTGGTATGTATACATACATACGTAAATAAATGTTGTTCTCCACTTACAGTCAGGGCAAACGTTGCAAGAAATAAAGAAAACAACGGGTTTGACCATTTAATGAATTATTCCTTGAAGAATCAGAATGAACAAACCTTCTGTGCCTTGTCCTTCTGAAACACAAACACTGGAGGAGCTATGGCAGGCTTCTCTGTTAAAAAGAAAAACGGAAAGAAAATGAGCAGGAAATAGATACAATCCCAGTACGCCGCTCCAAAATCCTACATTAAGCTGGTGTTTAAACTCATTTTACTTTAAGCAAGAAAACAGCTCAGCTGCGATGTACTAATGTTAGTTCAGATCGATCCAAGTTTCGCCCTTCATTACACACAAATATCCAAAGTCACAAGATTATCATTCACAAAATAGGTCATTTCCTAAAATGGTTTATTTGAGGATAGGTCATGACTCAAACTAGCCAAAAGCATCCAAAGCAAATGCTTAACGTCAAATCTTAGTTTAACAACCGCAGATCAGAACTATCCATGCCCAATCTGTCAATTTTAAGTTATTTCCCACTGTGTTAAAGGCAACAATCAACTGACAGCTTTGCCTGTAGATAATAAAGCAAAGAAATGGCAAGCAAAAAACTGAATTAAACATGCAATTTTGTAGAAAGAATGAAATGGTATTTCCTTGTTAAATACACTGTAATAATTGTTTCCAAAAGTCATTTTTACAGTGTTGATAAAGGGGGTCTGAGGCATTTGTGTCATGCATAAAAATACTTGTTAACAGATAATTATAAAATAACTAACACATAGCCTCCAGTAGCTTGTTGTTTAAAAAAACTATTTGACAAAAGACTGCAATGTCCAATAAATACCCACATTAATTATTTTTCGATAATTAATCCAAAAGTATAAATAAATAAAACTTGTAGCATAACTGTGGCATTTTACAGAAATGCTACATTAAATAATCATAATCATAAAGAACCAAATGAAAGGAAAGCAATCTCTGTTATAGAGAGGAAACCACAATTAGATGTAAATAAGGTGTGCATTATGCCAAGTAATTTTGAAGTGCCATTGCACTTGAAGTGCTGAATGCGAAAGTCACCAAATGCATATTCTAATAATTTCATATGAGCAACTAACATTCACATTAGGGATGCACGATATATCGGCCACCATATCGGTATCGGCCGATAAATGCTAATTTTTTCTGTTATCGGTATCGTTTTTTTGTTTTTTTTTTTTTGTTTTTTTGATTTTTTTAAATTTGTTTTTTTAGGCCTGATAAGAAAATTTGGCGATATCTAAAGACCGATAAATAATGCATATTACTCAGAGGACACTTCAGATGCGCGCTGTTCGTTTGCATCCTTTTGTGCAATTGTACGTTGTAATATTGTGTTTATTTGATGTATATCTGATTTCTCTCATATAGAATGCGTTTGGTTAAGTTAAAAGAGCGCTTCAGTTTACCGGTGATCATCTTTAGCTCAGCGCACGCAACTCAAACAGCAGTGCACAACATTAATAACTATGATTGGGAATGTCGTGTATATAACATTCTAATGAGAACATTATTATAATAAAACGTTGTGCATTCTTTGGGTTTAGTTGCTGTGCTTCAGCGCGTTGATATGGAAAGAGCGCATCCACAACAGGATCACACATTCTGACTATAGCACGCAATAACTGCATAATTTTGTACATATATAAGTTGTAATACTATGTTTATATTGTATTAATATTAATCTCAGGATGCATTTCCTTGAGTTAAATAAGCTGCCAGCAAAACGCTTCAGTTTACCATGTTCATTCAGCTCTTCAGCTTCAGCACGCGCAGCTCAACGGCTGCTATTTAAAACAGTGGTATTAATTTGTTACTTTTTCAAAATCATTGATACATTATTAATAACAACAACCACTTGTATTTTCTCTTATTATTTTCATCAACAAAATGGTTTAGTAATTAAAATCATTTAATTATTGTCCGTGCAGAGGAATTCTGTTTATTGATCTCTGGCGCATTCATTTTGATCTTACACGTGTAATGATGTCAAGTGACTTGTTTGCATTATTATGCATTATTGTAGTTATTTTCGAAGATTTTTATGACTAAATTTGGTAATGGGAGAGTAAAAATATTTTTTTAAATGTACACCGTTCAAACTAGGCTGCTTATGTTGAAGTGTTTGGGATGTGGCTTTTAATGATGAGACCTTTTTTGTAATCAGGCTCTCAAAAAGTATATAACAATTTGGATATGGATTTATCGGCCAACATATCGGTTATCGCTTTCAAATATAAAGAATAATCGGTTATCGGTATCGGCCAACATTTTCATATCGGTGCATCCCTAATTCACGTAGGTCAGACAAGCATGGCACAAGCTTGATTCCCAGAGAATGCATGAACTAATACAAATGTAAACGTTCAATGCATATTACTTTGGATGAAAGCGTCTCCCAAATGCATAAGAAATACATTATTAATGTTGTCCATTGCATTGAAAAGCCCCATCAACCAACTGCTAGTTTTTTAAACCGCAACCTGGAGTATGTCCTTGCCATCACAAGCCTCTGGTAATCTGATCAAGTGGGGTTAGTAACCAGCCCCGGCAAGCCAAACAGTCTCTAAACAGTGTTGTCAAATAAGTTATCTTATTTCTTATCTCACCTCAAGCCAACCAATAAAACCCTAGACACTTCTGGCTCAATTAAAAGGCTTTAAAATGATCGTCATGCTTTGTAAATAAACAAAGACACAAGATCTGGCTGACACGTCCAGTATCTTTAGCTGCAGGACTTTGACAGCAACAAATTTGGTGGCTAATAAAACAATCATTCATAAGGAAGAGTACAAAGCCTGTTTAAGATGATTTGCAAACCACTAAAGAGTGCAACAGCACAGTGCATCTGTAAACAGCTGCTTTCCCCAAAACAAATCACAGTCATCTGGGTGGCTCATTCAGCACTGTAAACCCGTGCACATCAATGTAATTAGGTCAAGGGGTGAGGCATCCACCGATGAGTGATCTCACCACTCAAGGCTGCTGTATTGGAGGACGTTGGAGCCCTAAAGGGGGGGAAATCATGTGTGCATGGGGTTGCATTTCACCCCAGGCCAGGAGGAGGGTGAGCGGGCCTGCATTAGCACAGGCAGCGGAGCTGGGTAACGCCACAAGCCGCGAGAGTGGCACCGACAGCCGGCTTGCCCGTGAGCGAAACACCGCCACCTGCTCCGGACTCCGTTTTCAGACTACAAATCGATGCATTTATTGGAATAACGTCAAAAAAAGACCGTGCATCCAGATCAGATCGAAACCAACCACGAGTTGAGCAACTCACTACCACACCCACCATTTGCTTTCGTTTCGCTTCTGTATACGTTTAATTGTAAAGCATTGGACTGTCTCAATAAAAAAGGTTAAATAATTAAATATCACTTCACAAACTGCACATATCACTGATCCAGACAGGCTAAAGATAGACGTCTAAGCCCATAAACCACGATTAGATTGAAATGGCACGATGCGAGAAAAAGATATCCTAATAGTATTAATGTAACGTTAGATGCATAATACAGAACATTTCTGCCACATATTTGAAATACTGAAATGCATGCTAAAGATACATATGTTAATCCTTCATGCATTAGCATGCTCACAGAAAAGCGTCATTCTTGAATCCCTTGTAATTACGCATGAAATGAATTATTATTTCACAGCGTGCGCGCGGAAGTGTAAGTTAGCACGCGAGCGCATCGGGGGGAAGCGCGTGCGTTTCCACCCGCCTAAAAATCAAAAAGAGAAACACACCGAGGTCAGTCCGCTAGCAGCACAACACACACACACACGGTCTGTCAGTGCGCTGCTTAGCCCGCGAAGCTAACACACTCATCGGCTAACTTGTGCTAAACATCCACACACACTCCAGCTCAGAGCCGCGAAAGCGCGCCGACCGGGTCACAAACACCCGTGGCGCTCTCACCGACGCTATTATGGCGTGTACGGCTCATGGTGGCGGCTTATTTGCTTTATTTTACTCCTTTTGCGGATTCACACGGTTGCCTACCTTCGTTCGCCAAGTCCGCCATTTTACTTCTCCGTGCACGCCCACAATGCACCGCGGCACTAGTGCGCTTTATTTCTCAGAGCAGCTGCACTTCAAATACATTTACATTTGAATATCATTTTCAAGTCATTTGTACGCGAATCTTTACCATTTTACGTATCATTAATGTCAAAAACTAATAACATTTTAACTAATATTACATAGTAAAAAAGAGCAAATAACGTTAATATTATTATAACAATATTATAGTTCATTCTAAAATGTGATATATTACTATACAGTATGTCTTGTTGCTTTTACTAACAATATTAATTACTATATTAAAAACGATTAACATCACATTGCGTAAAAATTAGGCTATTGTATTTATTAATCACTAGTATTATATTGTTTTACTATTAAAACACGATTTTCATTTATGTCTTGTTGCATCCACTAACAATATAAATTCCTGTTATAAAAAGATGATCTTATTTTAGCAATGCCTAAGTATTAGTGTAATAGGTAACACAATTATTTTATTATTTGTAAATAATTTCCTGTCTTGTTGCTTCTGTTGACAACATTAATTAAATAACGATAATAATAAACTATTGTCTAAGTTTAATTAAGCGTAATGATTACTTATAATATTAGTAATATATTACTAGCCACTATATTACAGAACTATTTTGTTGTGTAAATAATTTTGATTCCTTTTTATTAATATATTTTTTCTCCTTCTACTAATTTTGTTATTTTATGTATGTATGTATGTATAAATAATTATATATATTACTTTATTCTATTTATTTCTGTATTATTTGTATTCCTATTTGTTTTGTAGTAATGCAATATAACCCCTAGATGGCCAAGTTTGTCAAGGCTGTATCTTATGAACTCTACAGACAGACTTGATGTTTGGCCTGAACTTCACTTAGTTTGATCTTCTACATTTTTTAAATAGGTCTATTTGTTTCATTTTAATTGTAAAATTATGTATTTTACATTTTATTTGATTGTTACAGTAACTGATTATTTTTAAAGTATTGGATGTGTTTTCGTTTATATGTAATAAACTGCAGACTGTTGCAGGTTCAATCCTGAGAAGAAGAGAAAACTGAAAGTTCTGATTTACAACAATTGTGCTCAATCAACTTCTGTTCTTGATAAAGACGTTTTTCCCCATGTTGCAAACGGCAAGCAACTGTGCTTAATAGATAATAAACAAGAAGAAAATGTTCTAGAGTGGGATCTTCTTTCACAATGGTTTACAGAGCCCTTGGGCAAAACCCATGTAACCACATGCAGCATACAGACCTCCTGACAGACATGAAGATGAAGACAAATGTCAGTGATTATTTAGCGGGAAAAAATCAATGGAGTCATAATCACTTGATTGAAAGATTTAGATTCTTCTCTGAATGAGAAAACAGGTACATTAAAGGGCATCATATGTATAAACAGGTGTTATTCTCATTGTATCCCAACTATTTAGTACACTCTAAAATATGCTGGGTTAGATATAACCCAGCGCTGGGTTAAAAAGGGACAAACCTAGCTATTGGGTTCTTTTGACCCAGCGGTTGGGTTCAAAACATCCCAACCGCTGGGTCAAAACATCCCAACCGCTGGGTCAAAACATCCCAACCGCTGGGTCAAAACAACCCCATAGCTGGGTCAAAACAACCCAACCGGTGGGTCAAAACAACCCAAAAGCTGGGTCAAAACATCCCAACCGCTGGGTCAAAACAACCCAACCGCTGGGTCAAAACAACCCAACCGCTGGGTCAAAACAACCCAACCGCTGGGTCAAAACAACCCAACCGCTGGGTCAAAACAACCCAAACCGCTGGTTCAAAACAACCCAACCGCTGGGTCAAAACAACCCAACCGCTGGGTCAAAACAACCCACCAGCTCGGTTAAAACAACCCAACCGCTGGGTCAAAAAAAACAACCCAACCGCTGGGTCAAAACGACCCAACCGCTGGGTCAAAACAACAACCCAACCGCTGGGTCAAAACAACCCAACCGCGGTCAAAACATCCCAACCGCTGGGTCAAAACACCCCACCCGCTGGGTCAAACCAACCCAACCGCTGTGTCAAAACAACCCAAAAGCTGGTCAAAACAACCCAACAGCTGGGTCAAAAAAACCCAACAGCTGGTTCAAAACAACCCAAACGCTGGTTCAAAACAACCCAACCGCTGGTTCAAAACATCCCAAACGCTGGTTCAAAACAAACCAACCGCTGGTTCAAAACAAACCAACCGCTGGTTCAAAACAAACCAACCGCTGGGTCAAAACAACCCAACCGCTGGGTCAAAACAACCCAACCGCTGGGTCAAAACAACCCAACCGCTGGGTCAAAACATCCCAACCGCTGGGTCAAAACAACCCAACCGCTGTGTCAAAAACAACCCAATCGCTGGGCAAACACCCCCACCGCTGGGTCAAAACAACCCAACTGCTGGTTCAAAACAACCCAACCGCTGGTCAAAACAACCCAACAGCTGGGGCAAAACAACCCAACAGCTGGGACAAAACAACCCAACAGCTGAGTCAAAACAACCCAACAGCTGGGTCAAAAAAACCCAACCGCTGGTTCAAAACAACCCAAACGCTGGGTTTGTCCCTTTTTAACCCAGCGCTGGGTTAGATTTAACCCAGCATTTTTTAGAGTGTAGACAGAATGTAAAAGAAGGGATTTGTTTCAATGTTTATTTGACCATTAAATCCCATTCTGTGTAATTACATGAGTCAGTGGCACTGTTGTGATGTATAGATGAACTGTCAATGAAAAAATATAAATTTCTCACAGGTTCATTCAGGCTTAAACAAGAGTTGGCTATTCAAGCATTCATCTGCATTTCTCACAGTCTTGTTGACACATTTCAACTTTTATTTTGAGCATGAAGGAGTTTAAGAACTATATCAGACTCGAGATATTCAGGATGTGCAGATCCCCATTTCGTTCCACATCTAACCCTGTTATTAAGATCATAAACAATACGATCCAGATTAGATTTGGCGTACTGGCTCACATAAAAGGATGTTTAGTGGCTAATAAACACAGTTGTGTAACACAAAAGATATAGAGTAACACTTTTATCATCATGGATAGCATGTGTGAAATGAGACAGGGGGAATCCAGACTCTATTAAAAAAAAGCTAAAAAAACAATGCATTATTACTTTTTTTTTTTTTACATGATATTCAAAGCTTCTTCCAAGAATACCATGTTGGTACCGTGGTACATTCCTTACTCTCTTCTGCAACCTCACGTCAGGCCAGATATTTAACAGAAAGCCTCATTGTTTCATCACACAGATGATTGATTAAATTTTTCCTGTGAGTTACTTGTTCCTGTCTTTCAGGCTTCGGGTTCTCAGTTGCTTATGTAACAAGAAAGTACAATTTAAGTGAGATATCAGAAATGCATTTATGTCATCGTTAGACTATAAGGCACACGTCTGGTTTTCTGCCAGATATTTGACACATATATCAGCTCAGCTGCATCCATTATTAGACACATTTAGATTAAATTTCCACCGTGCCAATGTTATGTAACTGATGCCAGTATAGATAAAGATTCATATAAGACTCATTTTGTACAAGACACTGATAAAAGTAGACTTCACTACATATGCATAGTATTTATTTATCATCAATGAACTTCAGAATGAACTTCAGTTTCAATTCATTTTGCAATCTGAAGTGAATTGAAATTTACAAAACTGATGCTTTATTTTATTGTAATTGCTTTATTGCAGTGGTTGCTCTTTCATAGCAGGAGACTCTCCTGTATTAACACTCTTAAACATCAAGATTCTTTTTTGGCATCGACGGTTCCATCATTCCAACATCAATGGAATCTTTCCATTCCAAAGGTTCCAATGGAATCTTTAGATGTTTAAATGTTCTTCAAATCAAAGAAGAAGAAAAATTTTTTAGTTTTTTTTTAATGTTCACTAACAGGTTCTTTGGGGAACCAGAAACGGTTCTTTCATGGCATCGCTGCAAAAACTGGAACCATTATTTTTATGAGGAGCATCAACTTTTCTCAGATGTTGTTCTTAAAACAAATGAACCAATAGTTGTCATACAGTAAGAGTATAGAGATATAAAATGAACGTGGAGCAACAAACTGGAGTCCTTCTCAGGAAAAAAAAACATCTAAGTAGCACAAGTCTCTATTTGTTTTAGACATCAATAATTTCTGAAGTATTTATTTGTCATCAGTGAACCTCAAATGGTTAGTTGGGCTGTAATTATAACTCATTTGGCAATTTGAAATTTGAAATAAAAACATTCAAATTATGCTTTATTTGGTTTTAATTGCTTTACTGCAAAAAGGTTATTTTGTGGAAAACATTTTAACAAACACAAAATTATTTTAAGAACTGTTCAATGAAAGGTTCTTTGGGAACCAAAAATGGTTCTTCCGTGGCATCACTGCAAAAATCGGAACCTTGAAGAACATCAACTGCACTGTCAAAAAATAAAAAAAATTGTACTTTTAGAAATATCTAGCAGTATGTACCATCAGTGTATTACTATGAAACTTTTAAGAATAAATAGAGCTGCTGAACTGAATTCTTTTTTAGTGAATTCAACTTTACAACATTACAAAATCAAGCTAAATAATGACACTATTTTCTTCTGTAAAACAGCTTTACAGCTGAAATTGAAGTTGTTTCATAATTAATGAAGCATAATTCATTTATTTTTTCCTGTTCATTACTGTGAAGCTGCTTTGAAACAGCTTGCATTGTACAGTATAAAGCACTAATGTGACTTGACTGACTTGAAATAAGGTACAAAGTTGTTACTTTGAGGGTTCTGCTCCAATGACAAGCTGTTTGTTCCACTAAAGCTAACATTTTTTTATTTTTTCTGAGAGCGCAGAAACAGTTCAGAGTAGAGATCTCATTTGTGATGTTTCTCCTGTAAGCAATATGAATATCTTTGTTACATCTCTATCTCCAGGAGACGCTGTATAAATTCAGTGTTTATGACAGATTGAAGATTATGGCTGATTTTGAGCAGTGATGATGGAAGCCCTTTGAATTCTCTTGATGCCCAAGGCGAATCTGATCCGCTCATGATTAATGACATCTATATTTTATCCAAAAACTCACCGAAAATGACCTCAGCACTGTAAAGTTAGCATAATATGGGAAAGATTCTTATGGTTTGAGAAGGACAATGCGCATATTTGTTTTTTCAGCACAAAAGAAACATCATAACAAGTACGGTTGGCAGCAGACCATCATTTTCTGGAGGTCTTTTTTGTTAAAATATCTTTTTGCAATCGTTAGACATCAGTGCCATTAATCCATCAAGATGGTGCTCTGATGATCTCTTACGGGAAAAGAAAGATCCAGATGTCAACACTGTTATGCCAGATAAACGTCAGTGTTTAAACAAATGACAATTTTCTTAATTATAATTAGAGCTGGTTTTCTTTTGAACTTTAAGAAACAGACCTAAAATAAGAAGATGAGCCACTAACAAAAAATAGTAGCTGATAACTTCTTTTTTGGGGGGGATGTAGATAATAATACTAAATTAACTCAAATAAAACATGATTTACTTATGTACACCTTTTAAGGATGCATTTGTTTGATAAAAATACATGTGTGTATGTATGTATATATACATACATACATACATACATATGTGTGTGTGTGTGTATACAGTGTGTATGTATGTATGTATGTATGTATGTACAGGTATATATATATATATGTATGTAAGTATGTGTGTGTGTGTGTGTGTGTGTGTGTGTGTAGTATATATAGTTGTTGGTCTTGTCATTAAAACAAAAAAACCCCCATGAATAACACTTAAAAATGAAAGAAAAAGAAATCATTGCATCCCGTGAGAAACGAACAAAAGAAACCAGATTCAGCTCTTGCTATGGATCAGAAGAAAAATGAGACATCATAAACAGTGACCCATGCTATCACATGGCCACTTACAGATCCCACATTCCCACATCAAGCTCTGGCTTCTCAAGACGACTCTTAAATGGAAATAAGGGGCCAAAGGGACAACACATTTAGAACACACGGTTTAATATTCTGGTGACAGAAGAGTTTGAAATATGATTCAAAACACTGTTAGAACATGATACAACCTGAGATGTAGAAAAGCTTGGGAAATAAATGCTCCAATTCATCTTTTCACTTTTTTAATCCTATGGACTCCCTGATGTTTTTCTGCACTTAAGTTATTTTTGGTACTATGCAGGCCAAATGTCTTCATATATGAATCTGTATAATCTAAGAGTAACAACATTCAGTGTAGGCCTATTTATGGCAGTGTGGTGTAGGTTTTATTTAATATTTGTATATATCTATATATATATATATATATTATATATATATCTATATATAATATAAATATATATATAACAAACACCTGGCAAAAACTGAATAATCATCATAAAACATGAATTAAAAACACTCATGTTCCAGTATTTAAACTGTGAAAACATGCTTTAATATGGAACTTTTAGGGACAGATTTGGAGAAAAATGTAGCACTTGCTCACAGTGGATCCTCTGCAGTGAATGGGAGCCGTCAGAATGAGAGTCCAAACATCACAATAATCAACAAGTAACCCACACCACTCCAGTCCATCAAATAACGTATAGCGAAGTGAAAATAAAAAAAAAATAAAAAAAATTTGCGATTCTACAAAATCAGAATTCGAATTCTGTGTTTGTCAAGGCAATGTCTGATCTGGGTTTGTTTATGTTGTGTCCTGGTCTGTCTGTTTGCCATGTGCTCTATTGTATATTGTTACCCCGCCCCTCTCGTTACCTTATCTCGTTAGGGGTAACACCTGTTTCAGATCATTAGTCACCCTTATATTCCCCTCTTGTTTCTGTCCTGTGCCAGATTGAATCTCTGCTCTGCTGAGTTAACCTGGCTCTTGTCGCTGTTGACTGTTATCCGGTTTTCTGTTTTGTCTAGCCTAGTCTTTCCTAGTTTCTTTTGCTTTTATTTTACTTTTGATATTAGGGTTTTTCTTTTGATCTAGCCCAGTTCTATCTAGTTCCTAGTTTTAGCTCCAGCTGTTTAGTTTTGTTTTCGTTTTTCCCTTCCCCTCTGCCCTCTCCAGCCCCCCGTCTGCCTTGGCTGCTGGACTCCCTTCTGTCTGCCTCCTGCCTCCTTCCCCTCGCTGCCCAGCGTTCCCCTCCCTCCTGGAGTTCCTCTGCCTCCCACCATCGCCATTCTCTGGCCCCTGGAATTATTTGGAGAGCTGGACCGTCTCGTTGCTCGTGGACTGTTACTCGTGGCCATTTGCTCTGGAAAACCCCTTTTCCTAGATACCTGCTGTTGAGCTGACTTTCTCTTCCCCGGACCTGGTTAGGATCTCTCCAGATTACCCTCTCGGACAGTGGCTTCGTTCCTGTTTGTTTTTGAGTCTCAATAAAATCTTTGTTATCCCTGCAACTGATTCCTCTTCCTTTACCACCCCTGACAGTTCGATCTAGCCAGCATGGAATCAGCGGGGTCAGACCAGATCTGGGTAGCCATCGTCCAGCAGGGGGTGCTGCTTGGTCAACATGCCCCACGGCTCACGGAAACTACTAGAGAGGTAGATGTCATGTCCTCTCAAGTTACTGAACTCCCTAACCAAGTCAGGGTGTTGATGCGGGACCAGTATAGCCTTCGGGCTGCAGCCTTTGCCGCTGCTTCAGCTCCTGTTCTTGCCCGCACAGCTTCAGAACCTAGAGTGCCTACTCTGCCGCCTTATGATGGGGATCCTAGGGCTTGTTGCCCGTTCCTGTCCCAGTGTGCTATCACATTTACCCTGCATTTGTCGCATTTGTTATTACCCTACTCACTGGGACGGCTTGAGAGTGGGGAACTGCAGTCTGGGAGAAAGAAGCACCATACTGTGCCACATTTGAGCTATTTCGACGGGAGATGATCAAGGTGTTTGATCGCTCAGTCGCTGGCAAGGAGGCAGCCAGTCAGCTGGTCAGACTGAGGCAGGGCGAGTCGTCAGTCACTGACTTTTCTATTCAGTTCAGGACACTGGCTGTGCTTTGTGGTTGGAATGAAGCAGCCTTTTGGGATGTTTTTAGAGAAGGGCTCAACCCGGAGATTCAGGACGAGATTGCTATCCATGACCTTCCGGCTTCATTTGATGACCTGGTGGATCTGGCACTTTGTGTCGAGACATGAATCAATCTACGCCGTCAACGCATGTTGGGGCATTCCTACCACCCCTCTCAAGGAGAGACTCACAGCCAGGGGCCTCAATAGCTCCATTCTCACCCAAGTTACTCACGTCACTTCCCCTGTAAGTTTAACTGTTTCCGGTAACCATAGTGGGGAGGTAGCGTTTTACCTCCTCAAGTCTCCCAGCACACCTATTGTGCTTGGGAACCCGTGGCTGGTGAAACACAGCCCCCACATTAGTTGGGCTGAGAACTGTGTTGGCATGGAGCGCTTTGTCACAAATTGTCTGGGTGTTGCCTCATCTGCTGGTGTTTCTTGTTCTCTGTTTCAGGAGGAGCCGACTGCGGATCTGACCGGTGTTCCTGCGGAGTACATTGATCTTCAGAGGGTCTTTAGCAAATCTCGGGCGGCATCTCTCCCCCTCACAGACCCTATGACTGTGCCATCGACCTTCTCCCAGGCACTTCTCCGCCTCGTGGTCGCCTTTACTCTCTCTCAGCGCCAGAGAGGGAGGCCATGGATGAGTATATCCAGGAGTCATTGGCAGCTGGCCTCATCCGTTCTTCCTCTTCTCCTGCAGGTGCGGGGTTCTTCGTGGGGAAGGATTGTTCCTTGCGCCCCTGCATCGATTAACGTGGGCTGAATGACATCTCTGTAAAGAATCGGTACCCCCTGCCATTGATGTCCTCGGCCCCCAAGCTGCTGCAGGGAGCACGTATCTTCACTAAGTTGGACCTCCGCAATGCCTACCACTTGGTTCGGATAAGGGAAGGAGATGAGTGGAAGACGGCTTTTAACACCCCTACTGGGAAATTTGAATATCGGGTGATGCCCTTTGGGCTTACTAATGCCCCAGCTGTCTTCCAGGCCCTGATTAACAATGTGCTTAGAGACATGATCAATTGATTTGTCTTCGTGTACCTTGATGACATTCTGATTTTTTTTTTTCTTCATCATTGCAGGTACACATTCAGCATGTCCGTCAGGTGCTGCAGAGGTTACTTGAGAACCAGCTGTATGTCAAGGCGGAGAAGTGCACATTCCATGCAGACTCCGTTCCGTTCCTGGGACAGATAATCTCGGCAGAGGGGGTTAAGGTAGATCCTGCCAAGGTAAGGGTCGTCTCAGAGTGGCCAGTCCCCGACTCTCGTAGAGCATTGCAGCGGTTTCTGGGATTTGCTAATTTTTATAGGCGTTTCATCCGGAACTTTAGTCAAACTGCTGCTCCTTTAACTGCTCTAACCTCCACTTGTGTTCCTTTCAGGTGGACGGAGCAGGCACAGGGGGCTTTCATGAAACTTAAATCATGTTTCATGTCTGCACCTGTCTTGTCTGTTCCAGACCCTGATCTGCAGTTTATTGTGGAGGTTGACACTTCTGAGGTCGGGGTTGGGGCGGTCCTCTCTCAGCGATTTATTTATTTTTTCCCCCTTGGTGGGAAGGTGCACCCGTGTGCATTCTTCTCACACCGCCTGAGCCCAGCAGAACAGAGCTATGATGTTGGGAATCATGAGCTGCTTGTGGTTAGGCTGGCACTGGGTGAGTGGCAACACTGGCTGGAGGAGGCGGCAGAGGGTGTTGTGGTGACGGCTGTTTCCTGGGGTATTGAGAGGCGGGTCAGGGAGGCCTTGCGGGGGGTGGCGGTCCCGGGAGGTTGCCCAACTGGTCTGATGTTTGTTCCGGGTCCGTTGCGTCCTTCAGTCCCCAAGTGGAGTCATTCTTCTAGGCTGGTCTGCCAGCCAGGTGTGCGGAGGACGTTGGCTTTTGCCCGCCAGCGCTGACGTCGGGATTTCATCTGCAGACCAATGGGCAGTCCGAGCAAGCCAACCAGGATTTGGAGCGGATGCTCCGCTGTCTGGTATCACACAATCCCGCCTCCTGGAGCCAGCAGCTCACCTGGGCAGAGTATGCCCATAATACAGTTCCTGTGGTGGCCACTGGTATGTCCCCTTTTCAAAGTTCTATTGGTTATCAGCCTCCTCTGTTTGCTTCACAGGAACCTGATGCCACGATCACCTCTGCCCAGGCCTTTGTCCAGAGGTGCAGACGCACATGGGAAAGAGCCAGGAAGGTGCTCATTCGGGCGGGGAGACGTGCCAAGGTGGCAGCCGATCGTCGTCGGACTCCTGCACCCAAGTAGGTTTGTGGGCAGAGGGTATGGCTTTCCACTAAGGACCTGCCCCTTAAGGTGCCAACACGCAAGCTGGCACCCAGGTTCTTAGGGCCATATGCATTACTAAAGTTGTAAGTCCAGCGGCAGTGCGGCTCAGGCTCCCATCTGTCTTTGCTCGTGTCTACCCTGTCTTTCACGGGTCTCGTGGCAAGCCTGTAATTTCTTCCCGTTTGAACCCAGGTGTGTCTGCTCCTTCCCCCCCACCCCCGTCTCATTGACGGTTCCCCTGTGTTCTCTGTTAGGAGGCTGTTGGATGCCAGAAGGCGTGGTAGGGGATACCAGTACCTTGTGGACTGGGAAGGGTATGGTCCTGAGGAGAGGTGCTGGGTGCCGTCTCGGGATATCTTGGACTGCTCCTTGATCAAGGATTTCCACCGCCGACAGGCCTCCTCTGTTCCTGGAGCGTCCGGGGTCGCTCCTGGAGGTGGGGGCACTGTCAAGGCACCGGTCTGATTTGGGTTTGTTTGTTGTGTCCTGGTCTGTCTGGAGCACATGGCCGTCAGTTGGTAAATATGTTTACCATGTGCTCTATTGTCTATTGTTACCCCGCCCCTCTCGTTACCTTATCTCATTAGGGGTAACACCTGTTTCTGATCATTATATTCCCCTCTTGTTTTCTGTCTTGTGCCAGATCGAAATCTCTGCTCTGCTGAGTTAACCTGGCTCTTGTCGCTGTTGACTGTTATCCTGTTTCCTGTGTTGTCTTGCCTAGTTTCCTTTGCTTTTATTTTACTTTTGATATTAGGGTTTTTCTTTGGATCTAGCCCAGTTCTTTCTAGTTCCTAGTTTCCGCTCCAGCCGTTTAGTTTTGTTTTTGTTTTTTCCCTTCCCCTCTGCCCTCTCTAGCTCCCCTTCTGCCCTGGCTGCTGGACTCCATTCTGTCTGCCTCCTGCCTCCTTCCCCTCGCTGCCCAGTGTTCCCTGCTCCCTCCTGGAGTTCCTCTCCCTCCCACCATCGCCATTCTCTGGCCCCTGGAATTATTTGGAGAGCTGGACTGTCTCGTTCGTGGACTGTTACTTGTGGCCATTTGCTCTGGAAACCCTTTTCCTAGATACCTGCTGTTGAGCTGACTTTCTCTTCCCCGGACCTGGTTGGAATCTCTCCAGATTACCCTCTCAGACAGTGGCTTCGTTCCTGTTTGTTTTTTGAATCTCAATAAAATCTGTGTTATCCCTGCAACTGATTCCTCTTCCTTTACCACCCCTGACAGTGTTACCTTGGCGACGCAAGAGTTCATGACGGTGTCATTCTGTAAACATCAGAGCGTTATGGAGGATGATGACGTCATACAGAAAGATAAAAGAGCATTTGCTGACAGTATTCTATAGTAATGTAAAAATACTGTATTATACTAGAAAAAACGTTCAAACGGAAATACATTTATACCTCGCCGTGTTCGGGCCGATGACGTGACCTGTGTAGATCGATTCACGGACAAATGACTCTTATGAATTGATTCTTTTGATGAATCATTCAAAAGACAGGAGTTAAATCAATCTAAGGAATTCTGGTGAACCGTTTAACAAATGAACTTGAATTCGTCAGAGTGGCAAAAATAATCAACATATGACTCGGATACATATAAAAGACTCAAGTTCAGGATTAGCTTCTCTTATTTGTACTGTTACAAAAAGCAATCATGTATTCATACAGTCTTGTTTTTGTTCTCATTCTTTATTATCCATTTTACGGCTTATCATAAGGCTTATGGTTATGCAATGAAATCTGAAAAAAGGTTAACTGATGGAATGTCTGTGAATGTACTTATAATATTTCTGGTAATTTTTATGCATAAAATTACTCCAGATTCATTTTGATTGCATTGCAACAGCAAATCAAGTAACTTATAAAGGTGAAAAGACCCTCAGCTGTAGAATTTACATATGCTATGAATTTCCGTGAAACTCTTTGACAGTTTCCATATTCAAATTGAAATCAACGCTTAGAAAAACCGAAGAAGCTTTCATAATAGCAACCTGACAATCAGAAAGTAAAATGTCGCTCATTGAGATGCCACGCCAAACGGTTCTTAAGGTAGGAAACATGATATGCTATAACATCTGTGCTTTTAAGCTGAAGCATGTTTGTTTCTTTGGAGGTTGAAATCTGATGCACATTCTCCTGTCACTCGTTTTTTTTTTTGTGTAATTGCAAAATGCTAGAAGTCTCATTCAACACGAGTCAAGTTTAAACAGCCCTGCGCTTGGCTTACATTTCTTAAAACGCTGCAAGGCCTGAATTTGTGGCATAATTGTGTTTCAGATTTTTTTTTCTTTATATAATACCTGGCAAGAACTGAATGATCATCATCAAATTAGGCACTTTGCAAGCCAAACAAAAATGTGCATTAATATGAGGCTTATACAGGAAAATTAAGAAATTCTGGTACGTTTTGACCTGTGCTTATGTGATAAAACCCAAAACAGCTACTCAATATTTTTTGCATTCACTTCCTAATGATTAATACTGTGTGCAATTTATACATATTTTCATGCATTATTACTGTGACAGATTGAATTGGAGTAATGAAACATTTTCATGCATAATGACTCAAATTTCTCTCTGATCCTCACACAAAGCTATCATATGGCTTCTGAAGGCTCATGAAGATCATGCATGAACTACAGTTGTCCATTTCAGCTGTACTTTTCATTCTTTTTGGAAACAAAATAGCCTTGACAATCACTACACTGTAAAAAAAATAATTTTTGGGGTTGTAAATCAAACAAAGATTAATGGAATAGGTCCAAAATGTACTAATGCATTGTAGCAAGTTTATCAAAATGTAATGTTTAATTCAGTGTATTACTTGCCATTTCTTAATAATTATTTGTGATATCTACTAGCAATTTTTGAATGAAATAGTTGTGACAGCCTTAGTTTGTTCTTATTTGGGCATGACAACTTACATTTTTCCATTATCAAAACAATGAACTGTTTTAACCATTATTCAATAGTACTGAAAAATGCAATGCAGCTTTTGGCTTCACAAGATGTTAATTGATGGTCTGGAGTGGTGTGGATTACTTGTGGATTATTGTGATACGTTTATCAGCTGTTTGGACTCTCATTCTGACGGTACCCATTCACTGCAGAGGATCCATTGCTGAGCAAGTGATGCAATGCTACATTTCTCCAAACCTGATGAAGAAACAAACTCATCCACATCTTGGATGGCCTGAGAGTGAGTACATTTTAAGCAAATTTTTATTTGAAAATGAACTACTCCTTTAAACTGATATGTTGGTTAGCCACATCAGAATCAAAGGGAATACTTACAAAATGCTGATAGACAAATCGGTTACTGTGGTTTTCATTTAACCAACCATGCAAGTTGATCTCATGATGTCCCATCATTTCCTCGTGAGGGATGTGGCTTCACCTGGCTCAGATATCAGGGTTGGGTCCATTATAAGTCAGTGTAGCTGGGAAACCTGCACAGAATCCTGGTACTGGGAAGAATCTACGCTTTTCTAGACAAACAAGGTGAGCAGTCTAATATGAAAGCAACTTCATTTTACAGCATCTAATGTTTAACGGTAATCCTTTAAAATCTAAACTCTTTAATGATACCAAACGGTAACATTTTAGTTTTTTCTTTGAAATGCCGACCTTCACCTGTTGGGTTTCCGAGTAAATTTGACATAGTGATTATTGCAGTTTTACTGCATGCGCTGGAGTGACCGGGAAAAAATACGAACACCGGTCAATATTCATTAATGATTTACTAAAGATAAATTAAGATTAATGTGTTCATGAACAAAGCTTGCATTCAGTTTTGTCTTTATAGTTTTCTTCTCATAAAATGTGTAGGTTTGTCTTTATGTTGCCAGTTTTGTTCAGAGATGAGGAAATTATATTTTTAGAGCATCTGTCGTAATTTTAACTGCTTTTTGACAACACAAAGAGCTTTCTTAATATGTTACTGATATAGGGTCAAGGCCGGAGAAATGAGGATAAGTGTGTTGGAAAACGTGCCTTCTGTGCTGATAAGGTTTATGGAGGCTCTCATGAGAGCATCTATTGTGTGGGCATGTGTTTGTGAGTGTATCTGGTGAAGCGGTTCATGATTTTCTGTCTCATTTTGACAGTAGAGACACTGGGTAATCATGCGGTTCAGCATCCTCTTCTTCATCGTCCTCCTGGGATTCCTCTACCTCACAGTGGCACAAGGTAAAAAAACCACAAGTTATGATTGTATTACAAACAATCAGGCTCTTTTACACCAAAAACACTTTTGCAATGTTGAAGTTTAAGAAAATATACTGGAACATATTGCACAATAGTTGATTTTTGATATAGCATCGTTTAGTTTGCACATGTGAGATTCAGAAAAACAACAAATGAATGCATTTTTAAATTTCAAAATCAAATGTCAAGGGTGTACTTTGCCTATTTAAATTATTTCTAAAGAGACAAATTAATTCCAAAGAATTGATTTAATGGTGCAGCAATTCACGTTACATTGCATTATTTTAAATGTTAAATAAAATCACTCAAGTTTGGTAAACATTTCCTGTTTTTGTCATATCCATACCATTTGTTTGCATATTATTTCAATGATATTTAATTATCCTTGGTATATATTATTATATTAAAGTATATTTTTACAGCATCTGTCATAATTTTTCATATTGCATATAAGATAGTGTGTCTTTTTGGAAACAGTAATGAACAAAAATAAATGATTATATTACTTCCATTTATCCTATTCAGTTTTGAAAACTAACGCAAATAATTCATTGAGAAAATATCAAAGAAATAATAAAAAATTATAAAAGTACTGAATACAGTGTGTCCACCTCATCATGTTCTTCTAATTAATTTCTAAAAAGAAGTCGTTAAACATTTTGTGTTTTCTCTGCAGTATATGTGTGCACTTTGACTAGTTATTGAATTCAGTTTCACTTCTAATGGCTCTGCTAGCAGTTCTCATATAATAAGCACCTGTGTTGTCTTTCCACCCCTTCCTTGTTTGCCACGATTTATGGTTTTATGAGACATTCATCCATAAAATCATTCATCTGTAATTGCCTGTAAAAAATAGTTATGTTATGATTCATTGATGGATGTGTTTTTTATGCCACTGATGTGCACGTGTATCTGTCTGTAGGCTCGTATGAGGACTGCTGTCTGCAGTATGTCAGGAAAATTAAACCGTCCGTTAGGAACAAAGTGATCAGCTACAGAAAACAAGAGCAGGACGGAGGCTGCAACATCTCAGCTGTTGTGTAAGAAACTTATATATGTTAGTAAATATGAAGGCTATATGAAAATAAATAAATCTGCATTGAATGAAATATCAAAAGGATTAACAGTACAGTATTCATTTTTTTATAGCCTTGTTTACTCATATTTATGTATATACTGTATGTACATGTATGGTTGGGTCTTAATTTTTTCCGTAAGTGAAGTGAGTGCATAAATTGTTTAGACATGTGACGTGACACACAGTGAAGTGATGCAATAAAATGCATTGCACTGCAGTGAACTGCAGGAGAGAGATCGGTCTTTGTGATTGCCTATTTTAAACCTCATAATTAATAATGTTTAATGCAATTGTCTCCCCACAGCTTCACACTGAAACGTGGCCGTATGATGTGCACCAACCCCAGAGATAAATGGGTCCATGAACTCATGCGGAGGGTGGACATACTGACAGAAAGCTCATTTATGAAGAAGAAGGTGTGTATATTTTGAAATGTAACTATTTCACTATTAACTATTTTAATTGAATTGTAAGCATTTATAATCAACTATTGACTTAAATATTTATTATCATTAATTAAAACCATAAATAATCTCAAAATAAAAAAGTCAAAATAAACTGAATAACTGAAATAAATTAAAATATGTAAACAGTTAAACCTATTTTTATTTCAACTAGTTGTCAGAGCAACATTTCATATTTTTAATTAGTTCAAGTTGAAGTACTACTAAAACTAAACTAAAACGAATAAATACAATGTGAATCGTTTATTAAAAAGTAAAAAAATAACTAACGAAAAGATAAAATAAATACAACCTCCTGAAAATTTAAAACGAAACAATAGATGTTAAATAAATATCAAAGTTCAACAATAATGTATATCAGAGCATGACCTGCAGTGTGACAAAGAATTAGTATTGTTAATTGTTCTTCCTTAATATCTATTAATAATAGGCTAAACCAGGGCTGTCCAAACTCGGTCCTGGAGGGCCGGTGTCCTGCAGAGTTTAGCTCCAACTTGCCTCAGCACACCTGCCTGCAAGTTTCTATGCCTAGTAAGAGCTTGATTAGCTGCTTCAGGTGGGTTTAATTAGGGTTGGAGCTAAACTCTGCAGGACACCGGCCCTCCAGGACCGAGTTTGGACAGCCCCGGGCTAAACCATAAACATGGCATGTGTGATAATTATAAAATAATAATTTCGTCAAAAGACGCTATTTTAAACGTGACTCTGTTATTAAATCACTTATTTTTGTTTTTTGATGTACAGAATTCACGGGGTTAAGCAAGCCAGTGGCGGCCGAGAGAGGACCAGAGGGAAAACAGCTCGAGTGTCTCGGCCAATCACGTTCTTTCGTTGAGTTCTGGCTCTCCGAGCGCACATTTCAGCATGGATTGGCTGATGTTCTCAGTACTTCCTGTGTTCCGCCCTGTGCTCTATCTGGTATCAGGTGGCATTTCCTGTTTCCAGACTTTTGTCGCTTCACTGACGGACTGCTGGTTAAATGCTCCGAATGGGAGATGGCCATTATTTTCCCTCTCTACGTGCTGCTGTTGTCATCACTTCCAAGCTCTGTGTAAAACCTTGCGAGCTGCCTGCTTAAAAAGCCCAAAAGTATTCTTCGGTTTAGTGCATGCGCACAACCGAACACAGCCTTTATTGGATAACGTGCGTAAATGAGGGCGCTTGGCGCATGTGCACTACAAAGATTTATCCTTGTCCAGTGTCTGAACTTTTCTCTCGAAAGTTATGAGCGATAAAAATGTCTTTGTACTCGTTTAAACTATAATCTCGGGTGTATTTTAGTCTCCTCACACAAGCACAAAATTACCCAAAAAAGCGCCTACGAAGTAAAAAGTGACTGCATAGTAATCAATCAGTGCTCAATTAACTAGTGTTCTTCATGTAATCCGCATTTAAATTACAATACATTTAAATTGCTTTCTTTTCAGTATTTAATAAAATGTACATTTAAATTTCTTCTGCTTTGTCCGCTATATTGCAATGCATGCAATGTTGCTTGAACATACTGACTAGGCAGTTCCACTAGGTTTTGGAACAGAGCTCATGTGTATAGTGTTACCTTGAGGGTCGTATTAAGCTACTGTATTATCAACTTTCACTTTGATTTACCGCTTTTGCCCCACAGTATCAATAAACAGTCAGTGTGATCAAAATATTATTAGTCGTAAATGTGGGTAGGAAGGTTTTGCAAGCAAAGCAGATAATCCTTCTATTTCCTTATGAGTTTATTATACTGCTGATGCACCGCCAAGTGATTTTTGAGTTTGTATGATATTATAATGCATTGTAAATTACGATTTGTTATTTTGCTTAATGCAGTGAGCTTCACAAGTGATTATTTTATAGCTATTGATAGAATGAATATTCATAGATCTCTTTTCATAAATGCATATTTTCCATTTTTTGATATGTTTGGTAAAGTTTTTTTCTTCTTCTTCTTTAATTTAAGTGGAACTACTGTTTTTTTACTTTAATGTTCACACTTGATCCAGTGAGAATGTATCTTTATAGAGGAAGTGATGCACGTTTTATCGTTCGGCTGTTTTGAAACCGGATCATAAGCTCTTTGGGTTCTATACACTGCAGATATTTTCTTGTATATCAAAAATAAAATGTTTTGAAAGTAACTGGATTTATTCTTTTTAAGTGATGCATGCATGTATCAGAGGTTTCTGCTACAATCCCTATTAGACGATAAGACACAAATAAGTCAATAGTTGTCATACTGAAAGTATGGAGCTATAAAATTTATGTAGACCAGTTGATTTTAGAAGAATTTGATGAGATTTTTTGAGTTCATACAAAGATCTCAGAATTTTGATTGCAGACTATAGTATCTTGCAGTTACATGTTTTAAGACACATGACAGTAGTAAACACATCTGACAGTCTTAATCCATTTCAGATTATATTTAATATAGTTTTCACTGTGTTGTAACCTACTTTCACTTTCCTGTGAAACAGAAGAGCTGTTGCGCAATAAAACAGGGTCAATAAAAAGCCAGAGAATTATAGCCTATGGCTCTTGTGAAACAGATTGTTAAATTGACTTTCTAATGGTTAACTTTTACATGAAAGTACTGTGTTGGCACCAAGGTACAATGAGGGTATCAGATAGTACTTTGAGAGTACTCAAAGTACCAGTGACAAATAACCTTTCCTAAAAGAAAAAAAAAAGTATTTTTGACGTAAACATACAAAGTCCCACAGTATTCTACCCTAAGGTTCTACTATGGCAAATCTCCAAAAACATAGTGCCATGCTATTGTTTTCTTAGTGAAGGATGTGCCAAACTCTACAATGCAAGCATCACTATCTTGTCACAGCTAATGGCGAACGCTTTAGACACGCTGTCTGAATATCTGCCTCTTCTGCGGGTTCCAGCATGCTGCTGTCATCCTGGAGTTCTCATTTTACGTGTAACGTGTGAAGTCCCATTTCTGCACCTTTACGGCATTTTTCCTTTCTCTTCCTCGCTGGTGGTGCAGGAGGCCGAGGCATGTCTGCTCAGATAGCATCTCAGCGAGATGCGCCTTAAGAAATTGGCTTCCTTCCTGATAAATTGTTTTTCAGTTGCTACAGTTCATTCTGCCTTTGAGGCAAAAAATATCCTGCAGCAAGGTTGGATTTCTGTGCTTCAAATGAGAAATGTGGAGGCCGTAAAAATATAATGTACCCTGGTAATGATGTGACTGAGTGAGGAAAACATTTCTTTGTATCTTTCCCTGCGTGAGAAGCACAAAGCCTGAGGACTGAAGCATTACACACAAGTCAATCTTGACTTTTTAGCTGTTTTTAGTACTTTTCTAGTTCAGTTCACAAACAAATGACTCTAGTGAGCCAGCTCTTTTTAGTGAGTCAAAAACATTCAGTGCAACCAGTGTAATCCCATTCAGAAAAATGAGGATTAAGACTCTAATAAATTGGTTTATTTTAGTGAATTAACAACATGGGTCCCTTACGACTAGTGTAGTTAAACACACAAACAAATGACTCCTATAATCCGGTTCTTTTTAGTGAGTGAAAAGAATTCAGTGCAACCTGTGCAGTGCAATTCATGTCGGTTCTTTCGTGACTCCCACCTCCAGATGTAAGCTAAATCGCGCTTCGTGTCTCTCCCATTGTAGTGAACATACACAACCGTTGTCTGCGCCGGTTCTCTTCTTACCATCCGTGCCAACCATTCCGCCGCCCCCCTCTTCTTTTTAGGACTTAACCCAACAGACTGCAGAGAAACTGCAGATGAGTGTAGCTTCACGTATCCCCTCCTTCGATGTGATCCGTCGGTTCTTTTAGGGATTGTCAAAAAACCTTCAGTAAGTAGCGTCGGATCCACTCCCAGCCACACCACTCACAGTTCTGTGTTTGCCCGGCGGCTCACCCTCCTCGGGACCAACACGAGCCTCCTCACCGCACTCGAGAGGTAAGAACTGAGCGTTGGTCTTACTTGCGGACCCTTACGCAAAAAACGCGGTATAGCTTGTGCACGTTTGTATTCAGTATACTTAAGTAACGTGCAAGTCGAGGGGTTATGTCAGTGTGGTCTCTCCCTCATCCGTGACTAGCTAGATAGAAACTTGGTGAGTAGTGTCCTATTGGTGCAATACTCACCTTGGGCCATACATTGGCCCAATTCTAGTATATAAAACGTCGGTAGCTATTTCAGTGACTTTCTGTGATACACCGTAGTGAAAATGCGATCCACACCTAGTTATACATCAATATTTTTCGCTTGTAGTGAACTCTACTAAAAGTGAACTATCGGTCTCGCTGAGGCAACCATTACTACGTTATTAGCAATTTTAGTACACAGTTGAAGTTAGTCTCAGTAAACTACTCGTTTCGTAGTTTTCATCACTGCAAGTGATACAGTAAGTTGTCTTACAGAGGTGACTTTCCATCATCCTTTAACTATACTACTAGATGTCCCATAATTCGGTATTACTTTGTTACAGTGCTTTTGTTAATGAATATCTGAACATACATAAACATCACCACGAGCAGGGTATCGAGTAAACAAAAAAATTTATTAGCTAGCTTCCTAGACATTTTTTTTTACACAGTTTGAATGCTGAAAGTATGTTTCCGTACAAATAAACAATATAAAAGAAATAAACAACATTTGAACAAAAAAAAAAAGCTTTTAAAAAATCACAAGAGCTCTGAAGTGGAAATTCAGAATGATTAATCAAGACTATCATCAACACCCCAAAGCTTGACAGTCCTTATTACCTCTTCATTAATAATGTTACACAGTTTTGATGCTGTTTTATGTCTGATCGTGTTAGATTACATGTGGAAGCATCTGTTGTTTCAGTTTCTTCTTTACTTGTGTTTTTTGGAAATTCAGAACAGAAGGTGTGTACTAGCGCCCCCTACAGTATAACAATGAAAACACGGATTCTAGGAACACAAGTGTATAGCTCAAATATATTTAGACTTTTTTTAAGTATAAGTCAAGTATACTTAAATGTCATTTTAAGTATATTTTCTGAGAAGTACATAAAGTCAATTTCTGAGAAGTACATAAAAAGTAGACAAAGTATACTTTCCTATTTAAGTTTAAAAGAAGTATACTAATAGCACACTTGAATAAACTTGTTTTTTGCAAGGGAAATCATCAGCTGATTCACTTAAAGAACCGCAATTGATCGTAACTTTCACCGATGTCCGTACTGAAAGCAAGAACTTTTAATCTCTAAACAATTTCATGTTCAGGTTCTGTCCTTTTTAGGTGTAAACTGACCACTTTTTCAAAAGTCTGCCGGGCAAAAAGGGATTGTTACAAAGAAATATACAACAATAATGTAATATGATGCCTAAAATGTGTGCATTTGAATATTGAATACATGTACCTTTTCAAAAATGAACCATGGTTTTATAATAGTAAAATTCTAGTAACCTTTATTTTTTTTTTGGGCGGCTGATCCCCTTTTGTATAACCACCGTTTTACAACAAATACAATGGTTAATCTACGGTTAGTGTAGCAAAACCATGGTTAATTTGTGGTTACCATGTTTACAATATATAATATACATATTGGTATCATGTGTAGTAAAAGCATGGTTAATTTCCATAAGTGTAGGAGAAAGTATTATTCTATACTATCCTCCTTTAAGTATCCTGCAGGTGATCGGGCCCTCAGGTGAATATTATCATCAGGGATTAATGCATAAAAAACCAATTCAGGTGCACAATAAGCTCATCCTTTCAGAGCTAGTAATGCAAAATATTAGGAAAGCACACAGCTTCCAAATATGTGGGTCAGGTTATATATTGAGGCCACAAATGTAAAAACAACATTCAATGCTCATTTTGCCTAAGGAACCACAACTCCATACTTCTCCATTGTTACTTTAATCCGAGACAACTGTTATCGTTGCTATTGGTGGTTTCAGGAGCGCTTGCATAGCTCAGAGGGATTAGATTTCCTCTTCAAAGAGGTTTTATTTAAGGCGACTCTGTCCTGAACATGTTGTAACTCAGTGCAGGAATACACAAGCACACTTTACCTCATGCCAACTATGAGGAACATGATTAGTCTCTGAGGTTGGTGAAACATTTTGGATGAAAGGGTCCCATAAAGAGACCCTTTCATTGGGCCTTTTTAGCCCAAGCAATACTTTCTGAACATAGTGAGGCTTTGACATACTAGTAAAGTAAAGTGTTGCTATTGCAGTGAGCCATTCACACTTTTGACGTGGTACGTTGATCGTGCTAAAGTTATTTTCAGGTCTTACAAAAGAAATTTTTATTTTATATTGCACGCATACATACACTGCATTTCCATAGTTTATACAGCTGCAAGGTCATGGGTTTGATAATGCATGAAATGCTAAGCTGATACCTTGAATGCAATATAAGTTGCTTTGAATAAAAGCATCTGGCAAATGCATAAATGTAATTGCATTCAAGGTATGCATTTGATCAGTTCAAGCACCATTTCAGCTCAAATCTTTATATACAAAGCTCATTATTTTTAACTTTGCAATTGCACAATACTTTTAGTCCAAACATACTTTACTGTATACACAATAAATACATTAATGCATGAGTCATTGCAATTTTGATATATGCTGTATTGTTTCAGTTAATGTACACCCTTAAAAATAAAGGTGATTCACGATGCCATAGAAGAACCTTTTTTGTCTAAATGGTTCCATAAAGAACCTTTAACATCGAAAATGGTTCTTTGCTGAAGGTCGAAAATGGTCTCTAATGCATCGATGTGAGAACCTTTTAAGCACCTTCTTTTAAGAGTGTATTTAGTGAAAATGATTGGTTTTGTAACAGGAAATATGAATGATTTTCATTGCATGAAAAGGCAACTCAGGCAATCATATGCAAACGAAACGACCGATGCAAACGCCCTGAATATATAGACTTTTAAAAACCCAATCCAGTCTATGACAAATTTTACAATAAAACTGCATGCATTGTGTCATGTGTGTTTATGTATGCATATTTAATATTATACTATAAAAAACCAAAAATTTGGGAGAACTCCAAGATCTGCGCTTAATCTCAATGCCAAAACTGTGCTGTGGCTCTCTACCACAGTGATAGGGGAGCAGTGCTTTGGGGAAACAGTTTGGTTAAGCTTAAGACAAGAGTATATAATCCTCTGATAATAATGACAGCTCATTTATTTCATATCCTGTTTGCAGGTCATAATGAGAGCGATTTTGCAGGCAGAAATCTAAATCAGATTGACTCCTAATAATACAATAAGTTTTGAACACATTTGACACAGCATCTCCAGGGTTCATGAAGCAAGGTTTAGCAGGTACCATAATAGAAGCAATGATCTTATTTTATTCTGATTTCTATGTGAACACGCTCTTAAAAACAAAGGTGCTTAAAAAGTTCTTCACAGCGATGCCATAGAAGAACCATTTTTGTTCCACAAAGAACCATTCAGTCAAAAATTCTTTAAAGAACCATCTCTTTCTTAAATTTTTATAATCTGAAGAACCTTCTTTAGCCACAAAGAACCGTTTGTGAAACAGAAAGGTTCTTCAGATGTTAAAGGTTCTTTATGGAACCTTTTAGACAAATAGGTTCATCTATGGCATCGTGAAGCACCTATTATTTTTAAGAGTGTATATTGTAAAATGTAATTTATTCCTGTGATGCGCAGCTGAAATTTCAGCATCATTCCTCCAGTCTTCAGTGTCACATGATCTTCAGAAATCATTCTAAGATGCTGATTTGCTGCTCAAGAAAACAGTGTGATATTATTCAAAATTTGTGGGGGAGGGGACAAAAACCCCCCAAGGAGGGGTTGTGCTGTTTATTTTCAGGATTCTTTGGGATGAATAGAAAGCTCAAAAGAACAGCATTTATTTGAAATAGAATCTTTTGTAACATTATAAATGCTTTTACTGTCACTTTCGATCACTTTAATGCATCCTTGCTGAATAAAAGTATATTATTTCCTTCCCAAACTTGCTGATAAAAAAATGACACAGAGCTTTTGGCGTGTTTAAACACAGGGCAAGGAACATGCTGTTTCTGTGGAAGATCTGTGCGTCTGGATCTTTAGTTGCTCAATAAATTGAATAAATGTCAAGCTGCAGATCAGATCTGGATGTGTTTCTTTACAGTATCACTGCAGGGCTCCGCTGATCAAACAGTAGAGAGGGCGAGCGTGACTCATGTGTTTTCATACTTCTACATGCCTTGTATTTTTCATAAAATTACAGTGAATCAAAATGAAAAGAATTTGGCACAGAGTTCAGTTGTATTATGATTAATCAAAAGCAGGTGTGAAAGTCTTGATAGGATGACATTAACTGCTTCATCACAGCGTTTCATGTTAATGACAGCAATCACACTGAATCTGTTTTGTCAACACGTGAACTATTAAAACCCATAAATTGTGCCTGACAAGTCATTCAGGTGCCACTCATGTGTCCCTGAAATACATGGGTGCAAAATGAGTTCAAGAATGAATGCCTAATGTCAGTTTATGCTTACTATGCTACTATAGAAATCACGTTCACTTTCTTGGTTATATTTTTAAACACTTCACTTTCTTTCTCCTAAACGATGCTTTTTGACCTGTATACTTTTCTGTATAAAATGCACATTTTGATGAAAACTAAATGAATAAACATGAAATAAACATTTTGTCTCTGCTTTTTATCTTTGATGTTTGTAAATAGGGAGCATCTTAAAACATCCACCTGTTATAGTTTTGTATAGTAAAAAACTACAAGATATATTAATTCTAGTGTCTTGCCATTGAATATGAGGATTTTAATGTCATGCTAAACTGAAAAAAATAAAAATAAAAATCACTTTTTTGAAGGCAAAATATATATTTTGTTTCATGAAATACTTCTATGGATCAAGTCAGACCATTATAGTATTTAATATTTTGACTATGATATTTATGTTTATTATTAAAATGTTCTGTCCAATGTATAAAATAGAAATAATTGATAACACACGTTATTTCAGCTCTCCTTCACTGCATTTACATCAAACTGTCTCTGGCGCCCTCTGCTGCTCATCAGTGGAGAAACACCAGGTTAAACTGAGTAGTGATGCTGTGGTGGTGTGATGATCAGGGCAGAAAGAGGTAACTCAATGTTTACTATAGACAGCTTTTATAATTAAACTGAAAGAGAGATTATTTGATTTTCATTGATGAGATGGAATATCTACTTATAGACCTCATATTCATAAATATTTTGTTTCTTATAGAGATTTTTGACATTTTGATTGTGCTGTAGGCTACTGTAAGTTGTTTACCAGTCTTTTCAAGAAACTTAAACACTGCTTCGCAATTGCAGTTATCTCTTGTGTTTTCGGCTTAATCCTGCATATTTGTCATATTTATGGCATAATATCCTACTATTTTGGAATAAGCAATTGCAATACACTTCGTAACCGAGTAGATGTAGGCAATAATTATAAACATTTATGATGCATCCTTATAACATGCATCAGGTGCTGGACACGTGAGTCATGTGATAGTTTTAGTTGATTTAAAGCTGCAGTCCATAACTTTTTTTGAGTTCAAAATTTACTAAATGTATACATGTCCACCTTAACTAAGTGTTTATATTCTGACAGAACCTGCGTGATTCGCCATAGAACGAATAAATAGAGAGAAAGTAGCTTCGGCTACTAATGTTCTTCCTCAAGACGCACGCAGTTCTGTTTATTAAAGGGGTCATATGATGTGATTTCAATTTTTCCTTTCTCTTTGGAGTGTTACAAGCTCTTGGTGCATAAAGAAGATCTGTAAAGTTGCAAAGACTAAAGATCCAAATCTCCAAAAGTAGATATTCTTTATAAAGTTAGCGCGCTACTACCTCATAAAACGGCTCGTTCTAACACACCCCCACATATCTACATCACTATGTGGGAAGATTTGCATAACGCCGCCCAAATGTTCACACAAAGAAAGAAGGTGTAACTTTTATTGTTGCTGTAGTATTGTTGTTGCCGCTGCTGTCATGTCATGAAGGCGGTGTGTTATTCGTTGTGAAAGCGAAACTACTTTAATTGTTTGGTCTTCCAAAAGAGGACACAACTAGCGTTGTATTTATAACACTGTTCCAGAACACTTCAACCCGTATATTCAGATGTGTGCAGCACATTTTTTATGGAGGACTGTTTACTGATCCATGGGAGAGTAACGTTAGACTAAAATGCCAGCAGTTCTGACTCACAGACTGTAAGTAAGTTTTTTTTATATTTAAAGAATTTGCCACTGACGATTCAAACGCAAGTTTTGAGCAGTGTAGAGTAGCGCTTGTTGTTTGTCATTTCTCCGATCACAAATGCAGACATGGTTTTATGTTTACACGGCAAGATGCAACGCAACGCAATGTGTAAAAAGACAGTACAAGTCATTATAATTCGTAATTATGGATGCATAACTGGATGCAACAAATGCATTTTTTATAATGGGTTTTAATGTTTTTGAATCATCGCTCCGGCCGAACATCATCACAGTATGGTGAGGGGTGTAACATTTCCGTCACACGCTTGAGGTATTCGGCCAATCACAACGCACTAGATAGCTGGCCAATCAGAACACACCACGCTTTTCAGAACGATGAGCTTTGTTAAAAATCGACGCTTTTCAGAAAGGCGAGGCATAGAGGAGTAAAAATAATGTACAGTATGTGGAAAAATAATGTGTTTTTTTAACCTTAAACCGCATAAACACATTTCATTACACCAAATACACAAAATAATGTTCTTTTTAGCAGCATCATATGACCCCTTTAACATCTTAATGTTAACAGCGCTCTTCTGGAGCAGCTCTTTCTCGTCAGTACCACAATATGAATGCAAGAATGTCATGGCCAGAGGCTCAGAGTTACTGCAGAGAGAGATTCACTGATCTGGCTACTGTAGACAGCATGGGTGATGATGTGAACAGGCTGGTAAATATAGCGGATGCTGGATACAATGGATCAGTGTGGATTGGACTGAAGAGGGGGATACAGAACCGCTGGGGTTGGTCTAACGGAGATGATACACTAGCACAGTACAGTGACTGGCTCAGCGATCAACCAATGAGCCCAAACGAATGTGCTATGTTTGGAATTACAAATTGGATAAGTTATGATTGCTCATATACCTGTTACTTTTCATGTTACAATGGTGAGTTAAGAGTTTATGTGAATAAATATATTGTTTAGCTTACAAAAAAGTTGAGATCTGATTGTAATTTTTCCTCTTCTTGATAGAAAGCACTGGAGACATCAGGATAGCATTGTTCAAGAATTGGACTGAAGCTCAGAGCTACTGCAGAATGTATCACACAGATCCGTCCATCATCCGCAACAAAGAGGATATGACTCGGCTAAGCAGAATTATTGTATATGTGATAACTACTTACAGATGTAAAATCAAAGGGTGCTCCCAAGACAAGATGTACTGGAAAACAACAAATAATAAGAATATTCTCCCTGTAAAATGGCACAAAAAAACCTTCCTTGTTCCTTATTTAACAACTAAATAATCACACCAATAACTGGTTGCAAAAATGTATAGTATAGCCTAAAATAAATAAATAAGTACACAGGTAAACTATTATGCAATAATAAACTGTGAGTACATATATTAAACAAACAACTTAAGATATTCATACCTCCACAGACAACTGCATGTTGAAGTGGATTTGAAGAATACTTTTTAATTTGACCAGTTTGGCTGGCTTAAACATGCTGGTCAAGCAGAACATTGTTATATTAAATAATAATAATACTTATTATTATAAACTTGATGGTAGTTGCACAGTAACACTGTTGCACTGCTGTCAACTCTCTCCATCCTATATGTCTCTACAAGAGATGAAGACCACACCATTATCGTCAATGATGGACAAATGGGATTAAAAATAACTAAAACTTCCAAGGTAAATTAAACACAAACAATATATAACGATGGGAATTCAAGAACAACTATGTTATTTTATGAATAATAAATGTCTTCCAAACTCACATCAAGGCCATTACAGCTGCATGCGAAAAAATTAATCGAAAAATCCACAGAAAAAAGTTATTCTACTATAAAAAGTTGATCAACAAATTGCAAGTGTCATATAAGACGAATAAAGGCCAAGCACACATTGTAAGTACTTAGCAGCTAATGCCTTAACGTAATTATACGAATAATTAGTATAACCATATGATACAGGGGAATACAGTCACCGTGTCTCTTCTGGTTCGTCAAACACTCGCACCCTCACTTCCGGTTGATGGCTGCAGGTTTCTGAAACTGATGGTGTGAGGGTTGCGGGATATATCTCATCGGGATGTTGCCATGCTATTATCACAAGAAGTGATAAATGCAATATTTGTCAAATACACAAACGTTTTTATGAGCAACAGAAACACTTTTTATACTGCTTAATATAGCGCCATCTGTCAAAAATAAAGTTCAGCATAAACATATAAGCTACTAAATACCGATAAAGTGGGGATATAGATACTTTTATCAGTTTTTTGATAAAAATGACTCAAGAGAAGTTTCTCTTGAGTCATTTTTATCAAAAAACTGATAAAAAAGCTACACTAAAAAAGCTTTTACTGTTATAAAAACACAGGTTTGTGAGCATTATTGGAACTGAATTGTTAGAATAAACACGCAGCACACGTCGTGCTTGTCATCACAGAATCTGACAAATGAGAATAAAGTGTGTTGTCATCAAGGCTTTTGCAGCTGATTTTGAGTAACTGCAGCGCCTGACCTCGGCGGCTGGTCTAGTTTTTCTCTCACGGTATTTTGGTGGCACATGTGATCGTAAAGCGGCTGCAGCGCCGAATCAAGTCAGACAAATGGTTCTAACCAAAATGCATGCTTTGTCCGGCGGCAGCGACTGGCAAGGAAGTCAAACAAGCCCCGTGTTGTGTGAGCACATGGCTTTTGTCTTTGTTTTTTGTGTGCCATGTGCTCTCATGTCAATTGTCTTACCACGCCTATCTTGTTACCTGGTTATTGGTCATGTTGCACCACCACCTGTCTCCCTCGTACCCTCCTCAATTTGCTCCCTATATTTCCTGTGTTTGCCAGTGCCTGTGCTAGTTGGGCGTTGTTGTTCCCCAGTTGTAGGCCAGATCCTTACCTTGCCGCCAGGCTGTTTTCCCCTCGGGGAAAAATCTAAAGGTTAACAAACTTTCAAGCAGCACGTATATATTACATGAACTTTAAACAAAACTCTAAACTAAGGGGTATTCCACACTGTCTGTTGGTTAAGATTGATTGACTCAAGTGCGGTTTCTTCCCAGATCATAGTGTGGATTCTATTGGGCAGGTGGAATTACAGCAATCGCAACTCTGGGTGATCACCAAACAAACAGTACGAGACCAGAGCTGACGAGGTGCCTTCCAAAATACTCTGGTACAGTTGAATGGATGAAGTCAGTGCTAAAGACATTAAGCATCACGTGTGGTTTGTTGACAGTTTCTGGGTCACTTGTAAAAAGGGCGGTGTGAACCGCGAAAACACACCAAACTAAAAAAAAATCACATTTGTGTTTGGTGGACCAAAGCAACCTGAACTAGCGGACCTTTTGGTGTGAATACACTCTAAAAACCTAAAACTAGCTGTATATTATTCTTTTTATATTCTATTTACTGTTTTATGTGTATGTGTGTGTGGTGTATTTATATTATACATGTAGTACAAAATTTGAAGTGGATCAAAAAACGTTCATCAACGTTGTTCAAGGACAAGAACAAGAATGCATTTTGGTCAGTAACTTTGATAAAAGGTTATTGATTAACTTCAAACGGTAAACTACTATATCTAATGTATATATAATTATATGAATTAGCAGGACCGACTTTATCCAAGGGACTTTTTACAGTGCATTAGTGTTATACAATCTTTCCCAGTATGTGTGTCCCAGGGAATCAAAACACATGACCTTTTGTGCTGTTAAAGCAGATGCTCTACACTCTCCCTCTCTCTCTCTCACACTCACACACACACACACACACCACCCCACCACACACACACACACGCACAACACACACACAACACCCACACAACACACACACACACACACACACGATCAAACCTGCAGCTCAAACTGACACACACACACACACTAACACAGCACACAACACAAAAACACACACACACCACACACACACACACACACACACAACACCAAACACACACACACACACCACAACACAAACACACACACACACACACCACACACCCACCACACACAAACCAAACACACACACACAAGTAAATATATCGTAATACGTTCAAGTGGGATGCATGCTCAGGTGTGATTTTGGCTACATTCTTCCAGACAAACAGTCTTCCAAATCTCGAAGTTCGCGTGGGCCTCTTCTAATTGAATTCTGATCTTTAGGTCTATTTTCTGATTGGATCAAGTCAGGTGAATGGTGACAATTCTAGAGATTTATTTTATTTTTCTGAAACCAATTGATAGTTTCCTTGGCTGTGTTTGGGATCATTACTGTCTTTGTTTCATCTTCATCATCCTGGCACTGGTGTTGTAACTGAACCAGCTAATATTAATTTTGACAACGGCCAAGGGGCAGATTGCATTTCTTTCTTGTATTACTGATAGATTCAGATGGGGTTGGGCTTTCCATGCCTTTTGCACCTTCCTTTCTCATTGTGTTCAATACTTTTTCCCTGTGTCGTTCCATTTTATTACACAACTTAATTTCTGAACTTATTTGTTTTGTTTGAACTTGACCAGCCTGACCACCAGTCAGACCCCTGAGCCAAGCATCAGTATAAAATCACCTTTTCAGCTAAAATACAAATACATTTCAGCATTTTTAATAAGCACCCTGAAATGTTAATGTAATGTCAAATTAAGCTAGCCTACTGTCAATTCCTTTAACTACTTCTGAAGGTATAGTTACAGTATTAGTTATAGTTACAGTACAGTATTAAGATGGCACGAGGCAAATTAGAAATACTTTTGTCTAACGAAATGTTTTAAAATATAGGCCTACTTTAAAAATCACTTTATCAAACTATAAGAGGCAAATGTTTGATAAAACATGTTTATAGCACAACATTTTTTGTTAACACTATAACAATAGCTTAACTGATGGCATGTAGTCATGAATCAAATTAGACCATTAAAGTGTTTCATCGAAAATGTTCTAATCATGTTGACAATTGCTCTTCATAGTTCAAAAGGGTAGGTTTAACATAGATCAGATTTTTTTTTAATGCATTAACTCCTGAGGTGCAAACTATAGTTGATCCCCTGGAAGTTATTTACAGATTTAAATTAACATGCTGCCAATATATATATATATATATATATCTGAGGTATCTAAGGTAGACTTTTATGTGAGGGAACCTTAGGAGCACGTGACATTTTAATCTTCCCTGGTAAGGCTTTCAGACAACCTCGGAAGTTGGGAAAGATCTTGTCTTTTAAGTAATAAAAAAGCATGAAAATTCTTACATATAACTTCTTTAAAGCCTGTTAATCATATCACAGCACCACTCTCAGTCTGAATAACACCAGGACATTAGACCTCTGCCAAAAGTGTGTCTGCATGTGTTCAATGATTAGAATATAAAGCTAATAAAATGTTTATCATAAACTAGTGCTATGACGAGTGTAAGCGAGTATTTCTAGTTTAAATAGACGGTAAATAATGTGTTGTTTTTACCCTTCTACAAGGCCTGCTCTTTTGTGAGAAGTTTTTCCATGACCTTGACGAGGCATTTCAACATCACTGATTTCAACATAAGTATTTTTTTAACCGTAAAGTAAGAATTGGGTCAAATGTAGAAGAATATTCATTGGAAAACATGGCACCGTCACTTTTCATCTTCCGTAAATCACTTTCATAACACTTTTTCAAGACCCTTCACATTCCGTTCCATATTATTCTTTTAGTCAAAAATTTTCCATCACAAGGTGAATAAATGTAAATATCCCGTGGTATTGATATGGTGCTCCTTGCACTTCAAAAAACCTGCTGCATGGCCATCTTATATCTAAAAAAAACCCATAATAGTTCCATGCTGTTGTTGTGTTAGTTAATATAAACTGAGCTTTTACATCACAAGTGATGTGTTATAGTTGTACTACTAATTGATGTTTCATTTCTGGTGCTGTTTAGATCAAATGATGCAGGAAGACTTACATCTTAGTCACGACTTCCTCTGTATGATTAGGAAACGAAAGTAGTGATTCATATTTCTGCCTTGTATTTTGACATACGTCTGTGTGCTACAGATTATCGGGAAATTGTACTATTGTAAAAAACAACAACTGTAGGACAGGGACTTGGTTCTGTCAGCTGGTGTTGACGGGAATTCGAGATGTGGGCGTTACCCTCAAATATATTTCAGAATTTTTCTGTAATTTGTCAGAATTTTCACATTATTATAAGACACAATACATCCGTACATCAGGTGAAGCAGTTCTTGATTTTCTTTCTCTTTTTACGGAGGAACTGCAATCATGCGGTTCAGTCGTGTCCTCTTCTTCATCCTCCTCCTGGGCTTCCTCTGCCTCACACTGGCACAAGGTAAACACCACATGTGATGATGCTGCAGCTTTTTTAGCTGTTGTATTGTTGTATTCTGTTATTCTATTGTTGTATTCTACAGCTATGTCATAAGCTGCCTTATGCAGAAAATTATTCTATCAATTACAGTGTTAAAGTTTAAAATAAAAACATACTGGAGCATACTGGGCTGCGTTTCCCAAAAGCATCGTAAGCCTAAGTTGATCATAGAACCATTGTCACCAATGCAGTTACAATCAACTTAGGCTTACGATGCTTTTGGGAAACGCAGCCCTGGGCAATAAAATAGTTATACTGCATATTGTTATGGGCAGGTTAAGTTAACTAAGTAAAACTATAAAAAGCATTATCGTTACTTGCAGTAAACCAAACTGGTAACACTTGGTTGGTATTAGTTAACATTAGTTAATGCATTAGTTAACATGGACTAACAATGAACAATGCATCTGTTCAGCATTACTTAATTATAATTAATAATTAATTCATCTTTTATTTAACATGAACAACTTAATTAGTTAATGCTAAAAAAAATGTTGTTCATTGTTAGTTCGTGTTAACTAATGCATTAACTAACGTTAACTAATACAAACTTATTATAAAGGTTACGAATAAACTTTACTGACATAAAAGTAAATTAATTATTATTTTTTTATTATTAAATTTTTATTTTGCTTGTTACCAAGGCTACAGCTCTCATTTTCATTAAGTTTAATTTGGTGTACATTAACTACAACTAAAACTTAATAAAACTAATCCTATAGAGATACATTTTTAGAAAGAAATATAGTCTAAAAAAAGACAAAATTCAAAACATAACTTTAAAAATACAATGCTTCAAAATATTAATAGTGTCTTAGTAATACTAAATAACACTTGATGATTTGATGTCATTGTATGTTAATATCTTTAATGTCTTTGTCTATTAGATGAGCACTGCTGCATGCATTATGTCCATAGAGTTAGACTCTCCATAAAAAATTAACAGCTACAGAGGACAAGAAACTAATAAACTATAAATTGTTTAAATTTATATAAATGATTAAATTACATACTTAATTCTCAATTGGAGACCACTTATAAAATAATTTAATAATAATAATAATGGAAATGATAAGATAAGAATATGTTTTACAAATTGGTCTTGATGTTGCTGAACATTTTGTGTTCTCTTTGCAATGTAAATCTCAGCGACTCTCCAACATGCATGTAGCCTCCTTTAAATCGTCACTGAATTCACTTACACTTCTGTGAAAATCATCTGGGGGGTGACAATGTTAGTTGTGTTGATGAACATCTGTTGGTTTTCCATCTTTTTACTCTTCACTTTTCACAGTGCACATGTGTGATATGTCATAGAAATGCATTAGGCCTTGTGGCCGACGGTTTAGAGAGTCAGACTTGTAACCCAAAGTTTGTGGGTTTGAGTCTCAGTACCAGCAGTGATTGTAGGTGGGGGAGTGAATGTGCACTGCTCTCTTCCACCCTCAATACCATGACTGAGTTGAGACCCTTGTGCAAGGCGCCAAACCCCCAATTTAAAACTTTATTTGAAAATGTAGTGCATGTTAGTATATAACGTGACATGTGACCAAGTATGGTGACCCGCGCGACCACACACACACACACCACACACACACACACACACACACACACACAGAGCAGTGGGCAGCCATTTTTGCTGCAGCGCCCAGGGAGCAGTTGGGGGTTCAGTGCCTTGTTCAAAGGCACCTCAGTTGTGGTATTGAAGGTGGAGAGAGCGCTGCACATTCACTCCCCCCCACCTACAATCCCTGCCGGTACGAGACTCAAACCCACAACCTTTAGGTTACGAGTCCGACTCTCTAACCGTTAGGCCACGACTTATATTTATGCAAACAAAAACTACATAGTGTTTGGTTTTTAAAATATAATTTGTTGAAATGATTTTTGGTTAACTTTTCCAGCGCATTTTAATAATACTGTGATAATATGGATAACTGTGATAATTTTGGTCACTATAAACGTGATATGAAGTTTCATACAGATTCATTTCTAGTAAGTAGTTGTATTGCATTTGGATTTGGGTCAATGCATGGCAGCACATTTAGGGCCAGATTTACTAAACAAGGCGAATTAGCATAAGAGCACAATTCCATAAAAGCGCTGATGGGAGGGGAAAATTCAGCGTGTGATTTATTAACAATGCACACATTAAAGAACACAGATGCAGCCAGATCATTTCCATAATGATCAGCGCAATCTACCAAGAGCAGCACAAATGACCTCCTGCTTTAAGACATGCTTTTTTGGGCATTAAAGGTGCAGTAGGAGATCTTGGAAAATGCTAACTTTAGCCTGATAGCACTGAATGCGAACGTCCTGCCCTCCCTGCAATCGCCGTCCAAAGCCACGCCCCCTGAACGCATATACGCTCACAGATCAGAATACCAGAGACAATATTACTACAATAGGCTACATCAGTGGTTCCCGATTCCAGTCCTCGCACCCCCCGCTCTGCACATTTCATATGTATCTCTTATCACATGCGACGTTTGTACTATTCGATCATAAGTGCCCTGCGACGTGGACATCACCAGATATTCCGCCCTGATTCCAGTTCGAAGTGAGCATATATGTTCCATACAAAGGGCATTAAAGTGTGTGAGACGTAAATTTAAATAGTATTTATTTACAGAGGTATATTATGTCACACTTCTCTAGTAAGTTTCGTGGCTCATAATCATGACTGAATGTTCCGAAGGAAGTAAACTTCAACGGATTTCCCCTGCTCAGGGAGTAGGGAGCAAAGAATACTGTGTAGGGAGCATGTCAATCGGAACACAGTTCATGCACGTAGCTCTCTTCTAACGAGCTGGTTATCTGAATCGGGTGTGTTAACTAAGCGAGACATGCAAAATATGCAGACAGGGGGCGCGAGGACTGGAATTGGGAACCGCTGGCTACATTATGTGTCGTTCACCAGTGAGAAAACTTTATAGTACAGTTAGTAAAATTACTACAATACCATGAAGGAAGATCGGGTTGTTGATGTTTTTTCTGCCATTCTCGCTCTGTCTGCACATCGTGCGTGAACGCGCTGATGACGTATCCTGTCTGTGCGAACCGGGTGCGCAGAGGTATGCTAATACATACGTTGACAGGCAGGTAGGAAAGCCAATTAAAACGCTCAGACCGAGCGTTTTGATTGGACGAACATTTCTTGGTCCTACGCATTCCACAGAATATACAATTACAGATAAATACATTTAGACCACTTAACTTAATGATTGCTATCGGGATGTGAAGAGACTTTCCACCAGCATAACAAAAAATAATTCTGAAAACAATCACCTATTGCACCTTTAACTAACGTGCAAATACCAGTAATTTGACGAACGCAAATGTTAATAATTCACATTGCATAATTTTTTTAATTTTAATACTCTCCTCCCATAAATTTTACATCTGGAAGGGAAACTCCTACAAATGCATATTAAATAAGATCAGATTCAGTGCTAATTCTTCACTGCGTGTCTTTAGTAAATCCTTACAGTACTATTTTAACGCAAAAGACGGTTTGCACTGGCGCAAGCTGTTAGTAAAACTGGCCCCTTAGTGTCTTTGTTGTGTTTGTGATGTGTCTCTTAGATGAAACCTGCTGTCTGCGGTGTGTCAAAAGAGTTAGTCTGTCCATTAAAAACAGAGTGACCAGTTACAGAAAACAAGGCCTGGATGGAGGCTGCAACCTCCCAGCTGTTGTGTAAGTAACATCTGTCTGTCTGTAGATTTAGAACTATGAAAGTGGTTTGAAACTTGTACATACAGGCATGTATGAATCAAATCTAACTGTTACAGGGAAATTTCAAGTAATGTAAAGTTATTATGCTTCCCAGAATAAGTTTCATTATTATTATTATTATAATGTTTTTTTATCAACTGTATGATTATAGGACACACACACACACACAACACACACACCCACACACACAACACACACACACACACACATCCACCATTTCTATTTGAATTGTAGCTATCCAAAACCAGTTTTAGGATAAAAAAAATATTAAGAATATCGATCTGTCTGCTTTTTTCTAATGAAGTTGATAACTTGTTGAACACTGATGGATTACTTAGCCTGGATGAGTTGACTTCTTACTACAACGACCAGTTGCAGAATGTTTTAGATGTTGTTGCTCCTGTCAGAACTGGGACTGTCTCATTTGCTCATACTGCTCCATGGTATACTCCTGAGTTACGTCAGTTAAAAGCAAAGGGGCATCAATTTGAACGTTTATGAGATCTGGTTTAATTGTACACAAGGAAATGTATGATCACCATATTAGTGACTACAAAGAAGCCCTTTCTACTGCTAAAACAAATTATTATGCCAATTTGATCAACTCTGGTGGTGGGAATACAAAAATATTGTTCTCTACAATGAATAATATTTTGAGACCACCAGATGTTTTTTCATTACATTCACATTTTAATACTATATGTGATACTTTTATGACTTATTTTAGTGATAAAATTTAAACTATTCATAAGAATTTAACTCACAATAATGAGGCATGTGGTTCATTCTTCTCTTTTCAGGATGTTTCCACTTTAACTGCTTTTTCTAGTTTTTATTTGTCTATGGCTAATGAAATAGTGGAATGTGTCCAAAAATCTAAACATTCTACCTGTCAGTTAGACCTCACATCTTGTTAAGTTTTGTTTACCTTCCTTGTTACCACTGATAACTCACTGAAATCATACACTCTTCTATTATCACTGGTACTATTCCTTTATCCTTCAAAGTAGCAGCTATAACTCCCATACTTAAGAAACCTGGTGCGGATCGTAATAACCCAGAAAATTTTCGACCCATTTCTAATTGACCTTTTCTTTCTAAATTACTGGAAAAAATTGTTGCTCAGCAGGTACACGCCCATTTAATGGAGAATAACTTGTTTGAGCAATTTCAGTCTGCCTATCGTCCATATCATAGCACGGAGACAGCACTTATTAAAGTCACAAATTATTTGTTAATGGCTGCGGATTCTGGACTCATTCTTCTTGATTTAACTGCAACTTTTGACACTATCTCACATAGTATTTTATTGGAGAGGTTGATTTCTATTGGAATCACTGGTATCCCCCTTGATTGGTTTAAATCATATTTATCTTGTCGGACTTAGTTCGTTCAAATAAAAAAAATGTAATCGCGGATAGCTCAGATAACCAGTGGTGTGCCTCAAGGCTCAGTTTTGGGCCCTCTTCTGTTCAGTGTTTATTTATTGCCTCTAGGACAGATTTTCCGTAAATTTAATATAAACTTTCACTGTTACGCAGATGACACCCAACTCTATATGTCTCCGAAGCCTAATTCAGTATTACCATCTTCCTCCCTTTTACTTTTGTCTTTCAGAAATTAAATCATGGTTTGCATGCAATTTTCTTTAAAATTCAAAGTTAATGATGAGAAGACTGAAATCTTATTAGTAGGTACTAAATCAAAACTGCATAACCATGGAAGTTTTACACTTACTATCGACGATTCTGTTATTTCTCATTCTTCTCAGGTTAAGAGTCTGGGTGTCATCCTTGACAGCACTCTGTCTTTTGAGGCAACATGTAAATAATATTACACAGTCAGCATATTACTATCTGCGAAAAATCAATCGTCTTCGACCATCTCTTTCTGCTAATGGTACTGCTGTCCTTGTGCGTGCATTAGTTACGTCTCAAATTGATTACTGTAATTCTCTTCTCAGTGGCGTTTCACAGAAACGTATTCATAAACTTCAGAGATGGTTCAGAATTCAATGGCTCGGATCATTACACAAACACCGTTGAATGAGCATATTACCTGCATTGGCTTCCAATTAGATATCGAATTCAATTTAAGATTTTACTTCACTTCACAATCTAGCACGTTCATATCTGAGTGAACTTCTTCATGTGTATTCACCTACCTGATCTCTCAGGTCTTCTGCTTCTGTGACTCTTGTTGTACCATCTGTTTGTTTGACTACCATGGGAAGTAGAGCCTTTAGTTGCATTGGTATTGCTTTTCTTTGTATTATGGTTTATTGTGCTGTATTGTTTTTTTTGTTTTTGTTTTAATTATGTATTTTATTATTGTAAGGTGTCCTTGAGTGTCTTGAAAGGCACCCATAAATAAAATGAATTATTATTATTAGATAATATAATTTGTAATAAATTGCTTATCTGAAATTAGAATTTGACCCCACAGTATGGAAAAACTTCGAAGTGTCAATTATGAATTTTGTTATTTTTCGTAAGAATTTTAATGATACTCATATTCATGCTTCCATATCTTCCATATGGGAAGTGTTTCCAATAAATGTTTACACACAGAGTGTCTGTCTTTTAAATAATTAATAGATAACTTTATTGGCATCGCTGGAGAGGAACAGAGAAACAGTACACACACTGATGCAATAAAATGTGTTAAACGGTAGTGAATATAAGAAGCTCTATACTGTATAAGAATCTGTCAGATATCAAAGTTAATGATGGTTAATGCAATTGTCTCTTGACAGATTCACATTGGACAATGACCATGAGTTCTGTGCTGATCCCAATGAAACATGGGTCCAGGAACTCATTCGGAGGGTGAACAGACTGCTAGATTTGTGGTCTGTGTGGCCTTGGGTGCCTGAAATGTCTCAAACATCTGAAATGCCTAAGACTTCTGTAATGCCTCAGAGACCTGAAATGGCTCGAACGTCTGAAATGCCTCGAACGCCTGTAGTGCCTCGAACGCCTGAAATGCCTGAAAATCCTGGAGGACCTGGAACACTTGAAATGTCTGAAATGCCTCGGACACCTGGAATGCCTGAAATGCCTCAAACATCTGAAATGCCTCATACTCCTGAAATGCCTCAAACGTCTGAAATGCCTCAAACATCTGAAATGCCTCAAACTCCTGAAATGCCTCGAATGTCTGAAATGTCTCAGACCTTCCGAATGAACAGGAACACCTAAAATGCCTGATATGCTCAAACGTCTGCAATGTCTCCAAACTCTGAAATCCTCAAACGTCTGAATGCCAAGACACTGAAATGTCTCGAAGTCTGAAATGTCCTCACTACTTCTGAATTCCTCAAAACTCGGATATGCCTCAAAGCCTGAAATCCCTGAAAAGCCTGGAACACCCCAAATGTCTGAAATGCCTCAAACGTCTGAAATGCCTCATACACCTGAAATGCCTCAAACGTCTGAAATGCCTCATACTCCTGAAATGACTCAAATTGTTGAAATGCCTCATACACCTGAAATGCCTCAACTGTCTGAAATGCCTCATACTCCTGAAATGCCTCAAACGTCTGAAATGCCTCAAACATCTGAAATGCCTCAAACATCTCAAAAGCCTCATACTCCTGAAATGACTCAAATTGTTGAAATGCCTCATACACCTGAAATGCCTCAACTGTCTGAAATGCCACAAACGTCTGAAATGCCTCAAACGTCTGAAATTCCTCGAACATCTGAAATGCCTCGAACATCTGAAATGCCTCAAACGTCTCAAAAGCCTCATACTCCTGAAATGCATCAAACGTCTGAAATGCCTCATACTTCTGAAATTCCTCAAACGTCTGAAATGCCACAAACACCTGAAAAGCCTGATATGCATCAAACACCTGAAATACCTGAAAAGCCTGGAACACCTCAAATGTCTGAAATGCCTCGAACATCTGAAATGCCTCATACTCCTGAAATACCTCAAATGTCTGAAATGCCACAAACGTCTGAAATGCCTCAAACGTCTGAAATGCCTCAAACGTCTGAAATGCCCCAATCACCTGAAATGCCTCATACACCTGAAATGCCTCAACTGTCTGAAATGCCTCAAACACCTGAAATGCCACAAACGTCTGAAATGTCTCAAACGTCTGAAATGCCTCATACTCCTGAAATGACTCAAATTGTTGAAATGCCTCATACACCTGAAATGCCTCAACTGTCTGAAATGCCTCATACTCCTGAAATGCCTCAAACGTCTGAAATGCCACAAACATCTGAAATGCCTCATACTCCTGAAATGCCTCAAACGTCTGAAATGCCTCAAACGTCTGAAATGCCTCAAACGTCTGAAATGCCTTATATTCCTGAAATGCCTCGAACGTCTGAAATGCCTTATATTCCTGAAATGCCTCGAACGTCTGAAATGCCTTATATTCCTGAAATGCCTCAAACGTCTGAAATACCTCTTACTCCTGAAATGCCTCAAACGTCTGAAATGCCTCAAACATCTGAAATGCCTCATACTCCTGAAATGCCTCAAACGTCTGAAATACCTCTTACTCCTGAAATGCCTCGAACGTCTGAAATGCCTTATATTCCTGAAATGCCTCAAACATCTGAAATACCTCTTACTCCTGAAATGCCTCAAACGTCTGAAATACCTCTTACTCCTGAAATGCCTCAAACGTCTGAAATGCCACAAACCTCTGAGATGCCTCACACTCCTGAAATGCCTCATTCACCTGAAATGCCTCAAACGTCTGAAATACCTCAAACATCTGAAATGCCTCAAACGTCTGAAATGCCTCAAACTTCTGAAATGCCACAAACGTCTGAAATGCCTCATACACCTGAAATGCCTCAAACGTCTGAAATGCCTCATACACCTGAAATGCCTCAACTGTCTGAAATGCCACAAACGTCTGAAATGTCTCAAACGTCTGAAATGCCACAAACTTCTGAAATGCCACAAACTTCTGAAATGCCACAAACTTCTGAAATGCCACAAACTTCTGAAATGCCACAAACTTCTGAAATGCCACAAACGTCTGAAATGCCTCAAACGTCTGAAATGCCTCAAACTTCTGAAATGCCTCAAACGTCTGAAATGCCTCATACTCCTGAAATGCCTCAAACGTCTGAAATGCCACAAACGTCTGAAATGCCTCAAACGTCTGAAATTCCTCGAACATCTGAAATGCCTCAAACATCTGAAATGCCTCAAACTTCTGAAATGCCTCTAATGTCTGAAATGCCTCAAACATCTGAAATGCCTCATACTCCTGAAATGCCTCAAACGTCTGAAATGCCACAAACATCTGAAATGCCTCATACTCCTGAAATGCCTCGAACGTCTGAAATGCCTCAAACATCTGAAATGCCTCATACTCCTGAAATGACTCAAATTGTTGAAATGCCTCATACACCTGAAATGCCTCAACTGTCTGAAATGCCTCATACTCCTGAAATGACTCAAATTGTTGAAATGCCTCATACACCTGAAATGCCTCAACTGTCTGAAATGCCTCATACTCCTGAAATGCCTCATACTTCTAAAATACCTCAAACATCTGAAATGCCTCAAACTCCTGAAATGCCTCAAATGTCTGAAATGCCTCAAACTTCTGAAATGCCTCATACTCCTGAAATGCCTCAAATGTCTGAAATGCCTCAAACGTCTGAAATGCCTCATACTCCTGAAATGCCTCAAACGTCTGAAATGCCTCAAACATCTGAAATGCCTCATACTTCTAAAATACCTCAAACATCTGAAATGCCTCAAACTCCTGAAATGCCTCGAATGTCTGAAATGCCTCAAACATCTGAAATGCCTCATACTTCTAAAATACCTCAAACATCTGAAATGCCTCAAACTCCTGAAATGCCTCGAATGTCTGAAATGCCTCAAACATCTGAAATGCCTCATACTCCTGAAATGCCTCATACTTCTAAAATACCTCAAACATCTGAAATGCCTCAAACTCCTGAAATGCCTCGAATGTCTGAAATGCCTCAAACATCTGAAATGCCTCATACTCCTGAAATGTCTCAAACGTCTGAAATGCCACAAACTTCTGAAATGCCACAAACTTCTGAAATGCCACAAACTTCTGAAATGCCACAAACTTCTGAAATGCCACAAACTTCTGAAATGCCACAAACTTCTGAAATGCCTCAAACGTCTGAAATGCCACAAACTTCTGAAATGCCACAAACGTCTGAAAGGCCACAAACTTCTGAAATGCCACAAACACCTGAAATGCCACAAACGTCTGAAATGCCTCAAACGTCTGAAATGCCTTATATTCCTGAAATGCCTCAAACGTCTGAAATGCCTCATACTCCTGAAATGCCTCAAACGTCTGAAATGCCACAAACATCTGAAATGCCTCATACTCCTGAAATGCCTCAAACGTCTGATATGCCTCAAACATCTGAAATGCCTCAAACGTCTGAAATGCCTCATACACCTGAAATGCCTCAACTGTCTGAAATGCCTCATACTCCTGAAATGCCTCATACTTCTAAAATACCTCAAACATCTGAAAAGACTCAAACTCCTGAAATGCCTCTAATGTCTGAAATGCCTCAAACATCTGAAATGCATCATACTTCTAAAATCACTCAAATGTCTGAAAGGCCTCAAACGTCTGAAATGCCTCATACACCTGAAATGCCTCAAACGTCTGAAATACCTCAAACATCTGAAATGCCTCAAACATCTCAAAAGCCTCATACTCCTGAAATGACTCAAATTGTTGAAATGCCTCATACACCTGAAATGCCTCAAACTTCTGAAATGCCTCAAACATCTGAAATGCCTCATACTCCTGAAATGCCTCGAACATCTGAAATGCCTCAAACTTCTGAAATGCCTGCTACTCCCTGAATGCCTCTCGACCCTCTTAAATGCGCTTCAAACATGCTGAATGCCGTCTAACTCCTGAAATGCCTCGAACATCTGAAATGCCTCAAACATCTGAAATGCCTCATACTCCTGAAATGCCTCGAACGTCTGACAATGCTCAGTAACTCGCGTGAAGCCTCGACATCTGAATGCCCATCATACTCCTGAAATGCCACAAACAGCTGAAATGCCTCGAATGTCTGAAATGCCTCATACTTCTGAAATGCCTCAAACGTCTGATATGCATCAAACACCTGAAATACCTGAAAAGCCTGGAACACCCCAAATGTCTGAAATGTCTCGAACATCTGAAATGCCTCATACTCCTGAAAAGACACAAGGTAAACACCACATGTGATGATGCTGCAGCTATTGTAGGCTACATTATGCAGAAAAGTATTAAATAAATCACATTGTTTAAGTTTACAAAACATACTGGAACATGCTGGGCAATCAAATAGTTTTTTGGCAAAAGTTAAAACTAAAACTAATATACATAAAAAAACTTATATTTGAAGTAAAATAAACTTTAACTGAAATAAGAGATTAACTGAAAAATTTAACCTTTTATTTAATCATTCTCATTTTCATTTAGTTTAACTTGATGTATCCAAATTACTAAAACAGGAGGTGAAAAAAATTTAAAACGATATAGACTTTTACAAAAATAGTAAATAAAAAAAAAAAACTACATTTCAAATATTTTAACTAAAATTAAAACAAACTAAATTAAAACTGAGTTCAAACTGCATCTCATTGCATGTTAATGTTTAATGTCTTTGTTTTGTCTCCTAGATAAGTACTGCTGCACGCATTATGTCGATAGAGTAAGACTCTCTATAAGGAACAGAGTGACTAGCTACAGCATACAAAAGCCGGATGGACATTGCAACATCCCTGCTGTTCTGTAAGCAAAACCTGTCAGTGAATATCAGAGGCGTTTATTTGTGATTCTTTCAAACATCATAGTCCATGATGTTTAATGCAACTGTCTCTCTGCAGCTTCAGAGTGGATCGTGACCGTAAGTTTTGTGCAAACCCCCAAAAATATTGGGTCCGAATTCTAATAGAGAGGGTGGATGCAATGCTCCAGGGTTTAATTAAAGGTAGGAAGTTGCACAATAGTGCAGATTCAAATCTTTTGGCAAGAAACTCATAATGATATTGAAAGAGTGTTTGAGATTGAAATATATCACAGTAATGTCGGTGCATGAAAGATATTTTTTTGGAGAAAAATGTTTGGAGATTTTTTTTAAACTACAAAAACATATCTGAACCATATAAACACAATGTATTGATTACAATATAAAAAATTTAAATATTTAATATAAAGGTGAAGTTAAAAAATAAACTTAAAAGTACTGTTAAATTAAATTAAGTGAATCAATACATACTTCATTGCTTTTTGGAGAGCACGTTATAAAATAAAAAATATTGTAATGATAAAAAAATGGACAATGTTCTCTACATGATGTTTTAAAGTCGTGTCCTTGTCAAGTAGGTGTATAGCATGTGGATGTTGTTAAATGCATATCAGTACATTTAGTGTTTTGTTGTGTTTGTGATGTGTCTCTTAGATGAAACCTGCTGTCTGAGGTATGTCAAACGAGTTAGTCATTCCATTAGTAACAGAGTGACCAGTTACAGAAAACAAGGCCTGGATGGAGGCTGCAACCTCCCAGCTGTTGTGTAAGTAACATCTGTCTGTCTGTAGATTTAGAACTTTTTTTATTACAGTGATTAATATCTATTTTATTGATTTATTAAAGTGGTTTGAACACTTGACATCAGGTACCATGTGTTAATCAAATACTAACTGTACTGGAGAATTAATTTTGCCCAGAAATTACTTTTCATTATTTTTTTCCATTGCATGTTTAGAGGACAACCTACACCACATCCACATTCAGAGCTTTAGTTGGATTTTTTAGACTACCAAAACGTAAAACAAAAAAATAAAAATCTATATATTTATATATACTATATATATTATTCAGATTTTAACTGATAAATCATTTTTAATGAAATGTATATATGAAACTAGAATTGTATAAATTAATGTATATTTCTTATACATTTTAATGATATTCATATATATTTTCCATATGGGAAGTGTTGCCATAAAATGTATCTCTGTGAAATTGACGTCCCTGGAGAGGAATGGAGACACAGGACACATAATGATGCAATGAAATGCCTTAAACTGTAGTGAATATAAGAAGCTCTATACATACATTTTTCAGACATTACAGTTAATGATTTTTAATGCAACTGTCTCTCGGCAGATTCAAATTGGACAATGGCCAAGAGTTTTGTGCTGAGTTATCTGAAATATGGGCGATTGAACTCATGATGTGGGTGGCCAGACCGCGAGATTCAAGGTGGTCTTCCAGGCCTCAAATACCTCGAATGCCCGAATATCCTCGAATGCCCGAATATCCTCGAATGCCCGAATATCCTCGAATGCCCAAAATGCCTCGGATGCCAAAAATGCCTCGGATGCCAAAAATGTCTCAGATGCCTTTTTGAATGCCTACAATGCTTAGAATGCCTGAATTGCTTTGGATGCTCCGAAACGACTCGAATGCCTATAAAGTCTAAAATGCCTTGGAACACCTGAAATGCCTCAAACATCTTAAACTCCTCAAAAACCTGAAATGGGTTGGACACCTGAAATGCCTTGAATGTCTTCATGCCTCAAATGCCTTCCATGTCTCCAATGTACCAAATTCCTTCAATGCATAAAATGTCTTCCATACCTTCCATGCCTCAAATGCCTTCCATGCCTTGAATGCTTGAATAGACATAATGTTGCCACTTTTCTTAATTAACTGAATTAAATGCAAAAAAAAACAAATACAAATATTTTAACTTTATTTCTAATTGTATTGTGGTAAATTGAAATCTATGTTTAAATAATGTTTGCATAAAGGTCAACATCAAGTTTTGTCATTTATGCACAATCATGACAGTGACAGTGTATTATTATTATAATTTTTAAATTATTGCTATTGGCAGTAAATAGTCCTGCAGTGTAAATGTATTTTATTTTATTTATTGGTAAAAGTTCAAATATTCTACACAGTTGCTCAATTTAATATGAATATGCAAGTAAACAGCGCAAAGTGGAACTGGGTCATTCTACAAAATAGGTGCCATATACTGTCAATGTAGGAAGAGTTTATTTGCAAAAATCAGATAACTCAGTTTTTATTCATTTTCATAAATCATGTTTTTATTGTGTTATATTTTTTATGTTTTAATGTGTTAGTTAGCTGTATTTTTTAGTTATTATTATTTAATCAAAATAACCCAACTGCAGTTTGATTGATATTAGTTTTTTTTACAATCATTTTTGCACGAATAACAGACCTTTCGTGTCATTTTTCAAAACTCGTCTAGACACATAATTCACAACATTTTTCAAAACACTTAACACTTTTTCCAAATGCTTGGATACAATACACATGCACCAAAGATCTTTTGTTCATTGAACTAAAATCACCGGTTCAAAATGACACAACTTAACATCAAAGTATTACTATTTCAAAATGCAACTCACACATTACTTCTGAGTTGAATGTCTATTAATTTCATTACAATGATCTAACTATCAGTTGATACAACTGCTCAAAATGCTACATAACTGTTGAAGCATAGTTTTTATGGAAAATGATGAACAATATTAAATGTTTAGATTATGAAAGTGAAGCAACTGAGAACTGAGTATGTTCAGGTATAATCAGTTTCAAGATGCCTGTTCTTAGGAGAAAAATTAATTCTATATCATTGTTATCAGTATTTGTTTTTCCTACAATAAATGTCTTTTTAGAGAGTGATAGAGCTGCAAGCTTATGAAAACCATTCATATTTTTGGATGAGGCAGGCTTTAACCTGGCCAAGACATGGAGGAGAGGGATAAGTGCTAGTCGTTGGCACCAGTCAGCGGTGAGTAATCCCAAACCAATGGCGCTGTCTCAAACTATACCTCTTCCGGTTTGTCTGATTTGTCATTGTGTTTTCTGACTTGTTATATGTTTTTTGAATTGTTGTTGTGCTTTCTGAATTGTTATTTTGTTTTTTAGACTTGCATTTGCGTTTGTAATTTGTTATTTTGTTTTCAGAATTGTGATCTGCTTTGCACTTCACGGCCAACGTACATTTGTGACCCTGGACCACAAAACCAGTCATTAGTACCACGGGTATATTTGTAGCAATAGCCAAAAATACGTTTTGTTTTAATTGCAGACATATTGTGATTTCTGTTTTATTGCAATTAATCATGGAGCCCTAGAATACAGTATAAACTGTACATACAGTAGACATGGACTGTGGCTCCATTTACTGTAGTTAAGTAAATAATGTTTAATAAATAAATGTTGATTTTTTTTTTCTTTTGTTTACTGTTTAAACACAAAATATGGAGGTTGAACCCTGCGGCGATCAGCACAGTGTCACTCACCATGTGTTTGACAGCAGTCAGTATCTGAGAGAAAACCAGTTTACTCTCCAGATCAGACAGGCGTCCTCTGATGGCGATCCTGGAGAACAGCTCTCATCACCAGATGAAGCCTGCGAAACGTCTGCACCACCTCATACAGACACACGATGTCGGGGTGGGAGAGTCTCTCCATGCAAGTATTTCAGACGAGAACAACTCTGCGAGCGCTTGTCCAAACGCAGCTTATCCAGGATCTTAACAGCTAACCCTTTCTGAGAGAGAGGAGTGAAGGAGAAAAAGGGCAGAAAATGCACTGCCAGTGGGACATGGGTCAGTTCTAGTAAGACAGATTGTTTAAAAAGTTCATTTGCGTGGTCAGGCATGTTTCATACATTCTTGATTTAAAGACTGTAAGAATGTTATCTGGAGTAAACCAGGGTTATTATAGTTACCTAAATTTGAAGCTAAAATTAAAACCATTAAACAATTTTTTTTAACTCATTAATTAATTAATTAATTAATAAATAAATAAATAAATAATAATATATATATATATATATCTATATTCTATATATATATTCATAGATATCACTCAAATAAACACTATATAGAACAGACTATATATACTACTAAAAATACAAAAACACATATCAAAATAACTAACATTTTTACTAAAATTAAATGAAAACAAAAATTGAAAACTGATTCAAAATATTATAAAACCTATAATAGTATCTCAGTATATAAAATAAAACTGGATGAAACACATGAATAATAAAAACTATAGTGTTTCTTAGTCCCTTATACTTGATTTCACATTTTCATTCATTGGTTTAAAACTAATAACTAATAATAAAATGAAATGATACAAATTAAATAATAAAGACAATTATCTAACATGAAAGATAAAACATCCTTTTTTAAACAACATCCCTTTTTTTTTTGTTTGACACCAATGATTCCTTCAGTTTTTTTAATCATTGGGGATGTTTCATCAAAAATTTTTTATAAAATGATGTTGGTGTGTATATTATTATCTCATATATATATATTATATCTATATATATATATATTTAGGTATATATAATACTATAATATAATTGTAACGGGGCTGACCAGACGTGAGACGTGTGGATCCATCTGCAGGCTTTATTAAAGAGACGTTGTAAACAGGCAGGGTCAAACAATGGCACACAGGTACAGTGGGGCAAAAAAGACTAGTTCCCCCCAAGGGGGCTAGCGTAGGTCACCGATAAGAGACAGACATCACAGGGTCTAGACAGAGGGAGAATCCAAACAGCAAGCAGGCTAAACAAGGAAAACACGGAGACTCGGAGAGGGGTGCAGGCTAAACAATACTCAGGAGAGAAATGTGGTTAGAGTAGGTGTTATATAGTGAGTGAGGTGATAATAAACAGCTGAGTGCAGTGAGTGCAGTGTGCAAACCGTGCAATGAATGGTTTGATATGTAGTCCGTGGTGCTATGCAACAGTTTGTGTTGTGCGAGAGTCAAATGTAATGGAAAGGGTGACCTCTGGAGGTGAATAAACGGAAGTCCATTGACCGAATTCGTGACAGAGCCCCCCCAAGGAGCAGCTTCCAGACGCTCCAAAACACTTTACGATTCCAGAGGGCGGTGGCTCGGGCGTAACAATGGGAGGGAGAGGGCCAGGTCCAATGATAGGAGGCCAGGGACTGACTGGCAGAGCAGGTGGAGCTTAGGACCACCACAGCAGAGCAGACGGGACCGAAGATCCCCACGGCGGGGCAGAGGACCACCAGAGCCAGACAGTAGGCCACTACGGCGGAGCAGAGGACCACCACGGCTGAGCAGAGGACCACCACGGCGGAGCAGAGACCACCAGAGACAGACAGTAGACCACCACGGCGGAGCAGAGAACCACCAGTGCCAGACAGTAGACCACCACGGCGGAGCATAGGACCACCAGAACCAGACAGTAGACCACGGCGGGGCAGAGGACCACCACGGCAGAACAGAGGACCACCACGGCGGACCAGAAGACCACCAGAACCAGACAGTAGACCACCACGGCTGGGCAGAGGACCACCACGGCGGAGCCGAGGACCACCAGAACCAGACAGAAGACCACCACAGCGAGCAGATGGAGCAGAAGCCCACCATAACCAGACAGAAGACCACCACGGCGGAGCAGAAGACCACCACGGCTGAGCAGAGGACGAAACCCCCCTGGTGAACCACACCGATCAGGAGACCATGGCGGAGACTGTAACAACGAGAGAGCAGAGACAGACAACACAGACAGAACATTGGGATTGATAGACAAGACTGAGTGTTCGGGGCAGCCTCCCTGGCTGGGTCGGGAAAGACAAAAGTTCACAAACGGCCTCCACAACCGTGACAGGACAGGATGAGGATTCCACGACGGCCTCCATAGCCGTGACAGGACAAGCAGAGAGTTCACAGACGACCTCCTTGGCCAGAACAGAACAGGCAGATCGTTCACTGACGGCCTCCTTGTCCGGAACAGGACAGGCAGAGAGTTCATAGGTGGCCTCCGTGGCCGTGATAGGACAGGTAGAGAGTTCATAGACGGCCTCCTTGGCCGGAACAGGACAAGCAGAGAGTTCATAGAAGGCCTCCTTGGCCGGAACAGAACAGACAGAAAGTTCATAGACGGCCTCCTTGGCCGAAACAGTGACGAGCAGAGTGTTCATATACGGCCTCCTTGGCCGGAACAGAACAGGCAGAGATTTCATTGACGGCCTCCTTTGGCCGGAACAGTACGAGCAGAGAGTTCATAGACGGCCTACTTGGCCGGAACAGGACAGGCAGAGATTTCATAGACGGCCTCCTTGGCCGGGACAGGACAGGCAGGGAGTTCATAGGCGGCCTCCTTGGCCGGACAGAACAGACAGAGAGTTCATCGACGACCTCCTTGGCCGGAACAGGACAAGCAAAAGGTGCGTTGCTGGACGCCTCCTTGCCTTAACAATACAACAGAGAGTTGCATGATATTGCCGCCTTGGCCGTAAAAGGGACGGCAGAGTGTTCATAGACGCCTCCCCTTGGCCGAACAGTACAGACAGAGAGTTCTCGACTTCCCTCCTTTGGCCAACATGTCGAGCAGAGAGTGTCATAGACTTCCTCCCTTGGCCGGACGCCAACAGAGAGTTACGAACGCCTTCTTGGCTGGAACAGAACAGGCAGAGATTTCATAGACGGCCTCCTTGGCCGGAACAGAACAGACAGAGAGTTCATTGACGGCCTCCTTGGCCGGAACAGGACGAGCAGAGTGTTCATAGACGGCCTCCTTGGCCGGAACAGGACGAGCAGAGAGTTCATAGACGGGTACTACTGACACCTCTGGAGGTTCTGCAGCGGATGCCGCCACCTCTGGAGGTTCTACAGTAGTGCCCTCAGGATACAGGGAGAGTTCGGCAAAGGTTTCTTCGACCCTGACATGACAGGTCGAATGTGCGTTTCTAGGCGCCACCACCACGCAAGGAGCTGAAGCGAGCACCGCCGCTTCGGAAGGTTCTGCAGCACGCGCCGCCACCTCTGGAGAAACAGCAGCGAGCACCACCACCTCAGGAGAGACTGTAGCTTCAGCCACCGACTCTGCAGACCTGATAGTGGGTGCTGCCACCTCTGGGAGTTCTGTGGAGGTGTATGCAGCCCAAACACAACAAAAAGCTATCCCCATCAGGGGAAACACTTCAGATAGGGGAATTAGTTCATGAACAGAAGGGTTAGAGTGTGTGGGTTTGGGGATACCAGCGGTGCGTTCAGACACCAGCGGTGCATCCCTCACAATGGATACCAGACTGGGATACTGAAGGGCTGATCTTGAGAATCTGGGTGTGACAGACAGTACTTGACATGACTCTGGATGATCAGCTGTGATGCGACGTGATTCTGGATGAATAACTGAGGCGTGACGTGACTCTGGACGAACAGTTGAGACGTGACGAGACTCTGGACGGACAGCTGAGACATGGTAAGACTCTAGAAGACCAGCTGTGACGTAACGTGACTCCGGATGATCAGCTGTGACGTGACGGGACTCCGGATGATCAGCTGTGACATGACTAGACTCATGAAAATGAACTGTAACTTGAACTGACTCGTGAAGATCAGCTGTGACTAAACTTGACTCATGAAGATCAACTGTGACTAGACTCGACTCAGGAAGATCAGCTGTGACTTGACTTGACTCAGGAAGATCAACTGTGACTTGACTTGACTCATGAAGATTAGCTGTGACTAGACTTGACCTCATGAATGATCTGTTGTGACGTGACAGAACTCTGATAATGAACTTACCTTGACTTTGACTCATGACGATCAACTGTGACTAGACCTGACTCATGATGATCAACCGTGACTTGACTGAACTCAGGAAGATCAGCTGTGACTTGACTGAACTCAGGAAGAACAACTGTGACTAGACTTGACTCATGACGATCAACTGTGACTAGACTTGACTCAGGAAGATCAGCTGTGACTTGACTTGACTCATGACAATCAACTTGGAACCTGACCGACTCATTACGGTCCGCTGTTGTGACTTGACTGAACTCAGGAAGAACAACTGTAACTAGACTGAACTCATGACGATCAGTTGTGACTTGACTTGACTAGACTCATGAATATCAGCCGTGACCAAACTTGACTCAGGATAATGAACTGGAACCTGACCGGACTCATGACGATCATCTGTGACTTGATTCGTGAAGATCAGCTGTGACATAACGGGGCGCTGTTGTGTCCGCCATTTTGCGATCAGGCTCCACTGTCGCCACCATTTTGTGAGCGTGCTCTGGTAGAGCCGCCATTTCAGTCACAGACACTGTGTCGCGTTCCTCCTCCGCGTCACCCACAGTAAACAAAGAGCCAACAGACAACAAAGCATAATCCATCAGGTCCCTTAAACTACAGTTAAATTCCTCTCCAGGTAACCAAGACTTCGTGGGTTCATTGAGTCCAAAACAGAACAAGTCTTTAAACAAAATTTCATCATACAGTGGAACTTGATAAGATAGTACACAGAACCGGTGAAAATACTCCTCAATAGAAAGGCCTCCTTGTCGTAGATGTAGTAGCTGGGTGACTGGGTCCATACTTGGCCAGAGTCCACTGGAAAAGCCGCTGGATCCTTGTTCGGCTGAGTATTCTGTAACAATAATAAACTTTTAATGCATTCATCATAGAAGAGGTGTATTGCATGAAATAGATCATTATTATTATAATGAATAGATGTGGGCACAAAAATGAGCACAGACACAAATGCACTTCTGAAAAAAAAAAGATTAAAAAATGAAATGATTTGACCACCCTTTCACCTTCTACTCTCTTTTGTTTCTTACCAGGTAACATTCATATGATTCATATGACAGGGCAGGTTATAAAAGACATTAAGGTGGGTCTCCAGGGGGGTTTATAGAAATATAAAATTAAGTTATATATTTAGAAAATTAATTATAATCTTATGGATTAACCCAGATTTGACTCCCCCCAGGTTTATCTATGACGTGATGAACACATGTTCAATTACCATCCATAACGCAAGAAAATCTGAAGGCAGTTTTAGGTATTTTGCGTCAAATGCAGTAACACTCAAGACACTTTAAATGACTTTTAAATGAACAAAGAAAGTGTCTCTCACCTTTGGTCAGGTCGTGAATGCCGAGTTTGACCTGAGAGAAGTTTCCTCTGCCTATTTCACCTCGAAGCTCATAAAAGCCGATCCGTTTGCCGACATTGACAAGCCTCTCCTTGTGTCCGAGCTCATAGACGGCTCTTTCAAAGGGTGTCTGTCTGCTTTACGCTGATCTCTGGACTCACGACTGCAGGTTTTCTATTCAGTGCTTGACCACTTGTCTTCTCCTCCATGCTTTTATTGACCTCCATCCGGGCCAGCTGATGCACGAGCTCTTTGTGCTGAGATGGCATTGTTTGCTGGGCCACCTTCCCTGTACGAAGAAAAAGATCTTGTTAATATCTCAATTGTTTTTTAGAGAAAGTAATGTGATCAAATCGAGACATTTGCTGTACAAGTCTCCTCCTCCTTCAGATGTTTCTCCTAACAAAAAAACCCCTCTAATCTCACGTGTGTCACCATTAGAGTTTCAGAAGAGAACTTAACATCTCAAACTATGCTAAGATTTCCCAAGATATCAAAGTCAGACCCTTAGACATTTGAAAATATTTTTTTTCTCAATTATGTTTCATTAGGTATTAAATTTGTCTGTCATAAAATTCCTTTGAGAAATATAAACAGTCCGAAATGAGTCAATAGCTTTCATATGGTTCTTGGGAGAACTATATAAGAAACGTTTGAGTTCATATTGAGATCTGAGCACAGTTTTTTTTAAATCTCTTCTGAGTTTACTGGGGTCTTTTTCTCAAGAGAAACACTCGAGATGAAGCAAAAGTCCCCATTTGATCTCATAATTGTTGTCTAGGTGAAAAAAATCCAGATGTTAGTTAAGGGTTAGTTCACACAAAAATGAAAATTCTGTCATTAATTACTCACCCTCGTGTTGTTCCAAACCCGTAAGACCTTTGTTCATCTTCGGAACACAATTTAAGATATTTTTGATTAAATCTGAGGGCTCTCTGACCCTCCCATAGACAGCAAGGTAACTACCACGTTCAAGGTCCAGAAAAGTAGCAAGATGATCGACAAAGTAGTCCGTGTGACATCAGTGGTTCAGCTGTAAAGTTACGAAGCTACGAGACGCAGACACAAGTGACGCAGTAGAGACGAAAATTAATTGTGTTCTGAAGATGAACGAAGGCCTTAGAGGTTTGGAACAACACGAGTAACTAATGACAGAATTATTTTCATTTTTGGGTGAATTAACCCTTTAAATAGATCTAATGTGAGATTTTCTTGCCTGCGGGGAGATCTCAATATGAACTCAAATATCTGATTAAATAGTGCAAATAATCTGACATGTTATTCACATTTAGATCTAAACTGTGTTTTTCTGCTTTTTCAGGTCTTTTTTCTGCTAAGGAATCTTGAGAGAACATCTAAGAACTCCACAAAGTTTCCTGAGCTATAAAATAGCAATGCTTGAGCAATATTTTTTTACATTTGTTTTCTTTATCCAAAATCTCAAATAAGACCACTCAGGATATAAAATTGTTTTTTGAAACTAACAGTCACTTTGGAGAACTACATAAGAAACGTTTGAGTTCATATTGAGATATTTTTGAGAATTCTTCTGAATCTCGTAAGGAGATTACTGGGGGGTTTCTCAAGAGAAACACCTGAGATGGAGGGGACTCTAGAAAAGGTCTATAATTATGTTCACATTTATTGTGTATTGTCTAGAAATCCAGGAGCCAATGTGGAGAACTCAAAATGAACTCAAACATTTCGCATCAAATGCTTTCCAGTCCAAGTAATTTGAGATATGTTATACACAATTATAAAGACCAAAACTGTCTTTTATAAAGGACATCTTCATGTCTTCATATTCTTATTTCTACTTAGGAGAACATCTGAGATCTCCATAAAGTTTCCTGAGCTGTAACGGAGCAACATCTGAGCAATAACATATAATAATAATAATCATCCTAGTCCTAAAGAACCGAAATAAGACTGTTCAGAAAATAAAATTGTTTTAAAACTCACTCAAAATCTGTCCTCTCCCTTTTTCCTCGGTCTTTAAGGGTAAAGTGCCACTTGTCATATTTAAAAGCATCCTCTAAGTGGCATCCTCTAAGGTTTCTCCTCAGAGTCTCAGATATGTCCAGTAGTGTCCCAGTGCATCTTCAGTTTACACAGATCTGCCCATTTACAGTTCCTGGTTGCCTAAAATCCTTATTCAATCCAGTGAAGACCAATGAAGACCAGTCTTATTCAATCAGGCGAGTATTGTTTATTACAGTTTTTCTCAGTCGCTTTGGTGCATTTCTCACATCACTATTTACATTTGCACAACAGTTAGTTCAACCTCCACAACATTTAGTCATTTGTGCACATCATAGCAGCAGTTTCTCATTCCTTCGAACAAATTGCAAATGCTTTTGGACATGCATCAATTGCTTTCATACAACTCTCTGCTGTTTTATAACATTATCATTTGCTTATGTCATGTCAGTCAAAATTAACTATACTTGTGAATGCTGAATAGTCATTCCATATAAAACTAATAGTCCTCATTTCATTGCTTGAGTCATTACATACAAAAATTGTTGAACTAGTTGTCAAAATCTGTCAAAATCTTTTTTTTCCTGAAAATTTCTCCTAAATTGAACAGTTTCTCTCAGGTGAATCTCAACTTTCACTGATGAGAAGGGGTGTGTGAAGCATTAGTTGCAACCACTGATAAGCCACTTCTCTACAATCCCTGTCAGAGCTGAATCCCATAAACCCCCACTTTACAAGCATATATGAACCAAGCAGGACATAGTGTGTACTATTTCTACAATACTGTGACACAGAAATGGAAGATCAGCCTCGTGGAAGAGGGGTGAGGGCGTGGGGAGGACAGGGGAAGAGGAAGAAGAGGCCAAGTACATAGGCGGATCCCTGATGAAATCAGGGCTACAATTTGTGGATCATGTTGTCAATCACAGCCTCACAATGGCTGAGGCTGGTCGAAGGGTGCAGCCAAATGTTGGGAGAACCACTGTAAATTAAATTATTCAAACATTTCGTCGGGAGAACAGGTGTGTATAAATGGACAGTAATTCAGCACTAAACAATCTGCACTGCACTACTGTCATTGTGTCATACATGAAGCTTGCAGTGGGACAAGAACTTGTCACTGTACATTTTACATTTAGACGTACAGCTTTACTGCATCACACATTTAGTGTATTGTAGTGTACAGTAGTGTTACAGTAAAAAATTGCCATATTTACTGTAATTTTACTCTGCACCACACAGGATTGCAAGACAACCTTGCAGAGGTGGAAGAGGGCCCCTTTTTACTCCGCAACAAGAAGCCATTTGTGCAATGGTGTTTGCAAACAATGCCATAAGGTTGAGAGAGATACAAAGTGCTGTTATAGAGGATGACAACATCTTTGGGAATATTGAATCTGTTTCAGTCGCTACAATTGACAGAGTGCTCAGGAGGAATGAAATGCGCATGAAACAATTGGACAATGTGCTATTTGAATGGAACAGCGACAGAGTGAAGGAGCTCCGTCACCAGTATGTACAGGTAAAACATGTATGTGTTCTATGCATATTCTAATGTTCAGTGCTGTAAACTGTTTACTTTGTGTAGTGTCATGCACTACACTTACATGACAGGTCTGTGTATGTGTATTCACAGTGCATACTGTACAATATGTTGTCCAAAATGCATTGTTACACAGGAAAAGTTGTTATAGTTTTTCTCACTCCCTCTTCTGTAATAAAGCATGTACTGGAGCTGGAGGGCAGGGAACTGCTGCACACATTCATATACCTTGATGAGGCGGGTTTCAATCTGGCAAAAGGTAGAAGACGTGGAAGGAATCGCATTGGACAGAGCAACCATTGATGTCCCAGGCCAACGAGGAGGGAATATTACTATGTGTGCAGCCATCTCAGAAAACGGCGTCCTCACCCATATCCCCCGTCTTGGTCCATACAACACACAACATCTGCTGACTTTTTTAGACACTCTTTACAGGGACATAATCCCTGAGAATGAGAGGGGTCTAACTGGAGACCATCTGTGCAAGCATGTTGTTGTTGTTGTTTTGGATAATGTGCGTTTTCACCACCCAGATGTCGTCAGACCGTGGTTTGCAGCACATGATAGGATGCTGGTGGCATATCTCCCTCCCTACTCACCATTCCTAAATCCAATAGAGGAGTTTTTCTCTTCCTGGAGGTGGAAGGTATATGACCGGCATCCACATACCCAAATGGCCCTGCTAGCGGCCATGGATGCACCATGTGATGACATCACAGCAGAGTCCTGCAGAGGGTGGATTCGCCACTCGAGGAGATACTTTCCTCGCTGCATTGCAAGAGATGATATTCTCTGTGATGTAGATGAAATTATGTGGCCAGACAGAGAGGAACGTCTGGATGTGTATGAATGATTACAGTACTATGTATGTTGTATGTTCAGTTCCAATATGTACTGCAATAAGGGTGTATTTTTTCTTTTGCACAATGTTGTGAACAAATTAGAATTGCAAAGAGCATATGCAGTAAAAATGTGAAACATACATATTCAGTGTCTTGTACTCAGTTACCTCACTAAATACAGTAATGTGTAACTTTACTGTATTTTTCAAATGGCTGTGCAAATAGTATATAGTGCTGTCTTGAGCATTTTCAGGTAGTGTCACCAAGATCTGACTTTTTTGCATTGGAAAACATTGACAGAGTAAACTGTCATAATGAAAACATGACAAAGCCATTTGACTATCTTGTTCATAAACAATGGTGTCAGGACTTTTCATCTTGATGACACTGACACTTTCATTGACATGAATACTTGCTTTTGAGGAATGACCTATCCATTTTGAGCAAGTGACACGCTTTTGCAGGTTATCAACTAGGTTTTGCAGTTTGTACTAATTGTTTTGAGAACTGCATTAACTGTTGTGCAAATGTAAATAGTGATGTGAGAAATGCACCAAAGCGACTGAGAAAAACTGTAACGTTCATCTCAATGAACTAGAATCTTCCATCGAGACACATGCGGTCTGCTTGCTCCCGTCACACGTGTGGCGCTCTCTCTGCGCTGCTGGTTAATGTGTGTGTAATCCTGTCTCGCACACTCACCTACAGACAGCTGACTCACCTCTGACCCCTCCTGCCGCAGGATTACAGCGTCCAGCTGTCTGTCACTCATTCCACGTGCAAGCCGAATTTAGGTTTGTGTGTCTGGATCCAATTTTGGTTTGCTAAAACATTATTAGGTGAACGCTATGGCATTTCTATGCAGTTGATAGTGTGTTCTAAGTGGTTGCCAAGTTGTTTATAAAGGTTTTCTGTGGTTCTCTGCATGGTTGCTTAGTTTAGTAGTTTAATCTGTTTCTCCAGTACTCTCCTCACACATGAATGAGCAGTGTAGAGGTTACTAATATATAACTGCATAATATGACCTAATTATACAAGACTGTTTTTCTCTGATGGTTGTAATAAGACGTCTCCTTGAGCGCCTCTAGATCGAAAGATAAACAGACGGCCACAATCCCCATCAGGACCAGACGTCTGGCATCAGAGGGAGCTGGACGAGTCTGTCTGTCTGTCTGTCTGTCTCTCTGTCTGGCTGTCAGAGGGAGCTGGACGACTCTGTCTGTCTCTCTGTCTGGCTGTCAGAGGGAGCTGGACGACTCTGTCTGTCTCTCTGTCTGGCTGTCAGAGGGAGCTGGACGACTCTGTCTGTCTGTCTGGCTGTCTGTCTGGCTGTCTAGCGAATTGACTCACATTTGATCCGCTGCAGTTTATTCTGCCGACAGAGGAGGACTCACGGCATGTATATGTGTTTTCACATATGAGAGTATAATAATTCTACATAAAACATAGGTTTAAAATAATATGAATGCCTTTTGACATTATATTATAGGATATTAAAGACAATGGGATCAGAACATGCTTTTAAAATGAGCAAAAAATGCTTTTGTTTTTTAGATGAATCATAAACCACAGCAGTGACTACAGCGGTAAATTATATAGATAGATAGATAGATAGATAGATAGATAGATAGATAGATAGATAGATAGATAGAATATAGTAAGATAGATAGTAGATATATTAGATTATTTATTATATTATATCTGAATATTATATATAATTATAAATTATATATTTCTAATTATAATAAATTATATATTTATATAATAGTAATTAATTGCAATTAATTAATTAATGTTTATGTCAATTATGCATTATATATTTATGTAAAATAAAGAGAAAGGGCTAGATAGACTGATGATAGATAGATAGATAGATTAGATAGATAGATAGATATTGACAGACAGACAGACAGACCAGACAGACAGACAGATAACATATAGAAGATTATTTATTATATTATATCTGAATATTATATATAATTATAAATTATATATTTCTAATTATAATAAATTATATATTTAATATAATATAATTCATTACTTATTTTTTAGTCAATTATGCATTATATGATTTATGTAAATAAAGAGAAAGGCTAGATAGACAGATAGATATATATATAGATCGATAGACGACAGACACACAGACAGAAGACAGACAGACAGATAATATATGATAGAATAGATAGATAGATAGATAGATAGATATATAGATAGACAGATAGATAGATAGACAGACGGACAGATAGACAGATAGATAGACAGTCAGACTGACAGACAGACAGACAGACAGACAGATAGACAGAACAGAGACATCAGAATAGATTAGATAGATAGATGACAGACGACCTACATACAGACAGACAGACAGACAGACAGACAGACAACAGACAGACAGATATATAGATAGATAGATCGATAGATAGATGATGGATAGATAGCTGACAGACAGACAGATAGATGATGATAGATAACAGATAGATATCAGATATATGACCACAGACAGACGACCGACAGACAGACAGACAGACAGACGACAGACAGATAGAGTAGATAGATAGATAGATAGATAGATAGATAGAATCTAGATAGATAGATAGATAGATAGATAGATGGATTGATAGATAGACAGACAGACAGACAGATAGATAGATATAGACAGATAGATAGATTAGATAGATGACAGACGACAGACAGACAGACAGACAGACAGACAGCAATGATAGATAGATAGATAGATATCTATATAGATAGTGATAATAGATAGATAGATAGATAATATAGATAGATGGATAGATAGATGACAGACAGACAGACAGACAGACATACAGACAGACAGACAGACAGACAGATATATAGATAGAATATACAAGACAGATAGATAGATAGATAGATGATAGAACGATAGAACGATAGAACGATAGATAGATATATAGATAGATTATAGATAGATAGATAGAAAGATAGAAGATAGATAGATAGATAGATAGATAGATAGATTATATTATATTTTTATTCTGACTATTATCTATAATTATAAAATTATATATTCTATTTGTAATATATATCATATTTATATAATAGTAATTACTTCATAATTATATGTTTATGCAATTATGCATTTATATTATGTAAAATAAAGAGAAAGGGATAAATTAGACTGATCGATAGCTAGATATAGATAGATAGATAAGAAGATAGCTAGAACAACGACAGACAGACAGACGACATACAGACATACAGATAGTAATGATAATCGATGATAGATAGTATAATAGATAGATAGATTATTTATTATATTATATCGATAGTATATATATTATAAATTATATATTTCCTAATTATAATAAATTATATATTTTAATACAAGTGTATTAATTAATTATTATATGTTTATGTCAATTATGATTAACTTTATGTAAAATAAAGAGAAGGGCTAGATCGACAGATAGCTAGATGATAGATCGAACAGACAGACGACAGATAGACAGACGACATACAGACAGACAGACAGACAGACAGATAGATAGATTATATAATATATAATAGATTTTATTATATTATATCTGAATATTATATATAATTATAAATTATATATTTCTAATTATAATAAATTATATATTATAAAATGTACTTAATTAATTAATTATATGTTTATGTCAATTATGCATTATATATTTATGTAAAATAAAGAGAAAGGTCTTAGATAGACCGAATATATATCGATAGATAGATAGATAGATAGATCGAAAGATAGATAGATAGATAGATAGACAGACAGACGACAGACAGATAGATAGATAGATAGATCGGTAGATAGATAGATAGATAGATAGACGACAGACAGACAGACAGACAGACAACAGACAGACAGACAACAGACAGATAGATAGATAATAGATAGATGATAGATAGATAGATAGATGATAGGTAGATAGATAGACAGACAGACAGACAGATAGGTAGATAGGTAGATAGACAGACAGACAGACAGACCGACATACAGACAGAAAGATAGAAAGAGAAACGACGTACAGACAGACAACAGACAGACAGATAGACAGAAGATAGATAGATAGATTCGATATATAATAATAAGATAGATAGTAGATAGAAGCTAGATAGATAGCTACGACGGATAGATGAGATGATAGACAGAACATAGAGAGATGAGAGAATAGACCGATAAGATAGATAGATAGATAGATAGATAGATAGAGTAGATAGAATAGATGATAGATAGATAGATGATAGATAGATGATAGATGGATAGATGGATAGATGATAGAGAGATAGATAGATAGATGATAGATAGATAGTATAGATAGATATATAGGATATATAGATAGATAGATAGCTAGATAGATAGATAGATAGACAGACAGACAGACAGATGGTAGATAGACAGACAGACAGACAGATAGAAAAACAGACAGACAGACAGACAGAAAAAAGACAGACAGACAGACAGACAGACGACAGAGAGACAGACAGACAGACAGAAAGAAAGATGATAATAGATAGATAGGATAGATAGAATATATAGATCGTAGATATATAGATAGATAGATAGATAGATATATAGATAGATAGATTATAGATAGATAGATAGATAGATGATATACAGACAGACAGAAAGACAGACAGACCGACAGACAGACGATAACAGACCGATAGATAAAGATAGATAGACAGACAGACAGACAGACAGACTACAGCCGACAGACAGACAGACAGACAGACGTCCTATCTATCTACAGATAGATGGATAGATAATAGATAGATAGATAGAGAGATAGATAGATAGCTAGATAGATAGATAGAAATAGTCAGATTTTAGATAGATAGATAGATAGATAGAAATGATAGATAGATAGATTATTATTATATTATATCTGAATATTATATATAATTATAAATTATATATTTCTAATTATAATAAATTATATCTTACTATAATAGTAATAAGTAATTATTA
>JADLZN010006996.1:397500-427513 GCA_018155175.1 Sinocyclocheilus anophthalmus
CAACCAAAAAGACCATTTTGATGTTGTCCTTAACTTATTGAAAACTTGTGGCTTTCATAAACTTTTAATCTTTAATAAACATGAAAATATTCAGAGTAAAGAGAAAATACAGTCTTACACTTTCAAACAGACTCACACGCACCATTTGTCCTGATGTGGAATAAACACAAAGGCCCCGCGCCGCTCTCGACAGGGGGCAGGGGCCCGTTGACTTGCTTTGAGCCCGTTTTGTTTTAAGTGGAGGCGCTAAACACCTTCCCCCTGAGATAAAAGATGATTAATACCTTTGAATGAGGGCCGCTTAGTGGCTCAAAGTCCCTTAAGTACTTAATTAGTGAAAGGATGGGTCTGACAGCACACGCGAGCTCGAGGTGTGGAGGAGATGCTCTTTGATCTGCTGGCCTCCTAACAGCAGGCTTTAGAGTCATGGAAATGTGATTAGTTCTCTCCCATTCACCTCACACGCTCAGCAGCAGTTAACCCGATGCAGATATAAATATCCCTGAGGAGCAGGACTGAAGACACAGACCTGACGTGGTGTGTGTGTGTGAGGAACATTACTATGGATTTACTGCCACTGCTGGTGTTTCTTCTGCTCTGCGCCATCCATCAGACCTGTGAGTGTTTTTATTACATGTATTATTATACAAGATCCTCTTAATTCAATGGAGCATGTGACTACAATATAATCTGTTTGTGAATTAAATATCTGTGAGTGTAGTCTGTCATGTGATTGATACACTATGATGCTTTTGAAATACAAATACAGTTAAAATGACACTTTTGGAGATCAGATACGGCATGTATGGTATGGAAAGACCAGGTTTTTGGACATTTGTAATGCCTTTTTAGATATAAATATAAAAATAATTCACCATCATGGTTTGTTTCTTGTACCATGATATAACAGCACAGTACCATCACACTACCATGGTACTGCCTAAGTAATTTATGACAGATAAGGTACCATGTTTTTTATGTACTGCATTTTCATTTTTAATTTTATTTTTGTATAGTTTTGTTAGTATGTTGAATTAGTTTTTATTTTTATATTTAATTTTATTAAGTTGTTAGTAATTTTTGCTGTTTTCCTCATCATTCTTATGTTTTTTAAATATATGTCTATATTTTTTATTCATTTTTATTTCATTTTTATTTATTTTAGGACTACAGCTTAAACTAAATGAAAATGATATTTTGAAATCGTCTTTATATTTTCTATTTTAATTTAATTTTACTTAAAGATGTAGTAATTTTGTCATTTTCCTTATGTTTTGTGCATAGGGTATGTTTATATTTCCGTTTTAATGTGATTTCGGTTTTAGTTATTGCTTATATTTTGCCTTGAATGCATATTATTTTATTATTGCTTATAGCTTGTAGTTATATGTTGCCTTGATAACTAGCAGAAATAAAATAAGTATAAAACAATAATATATATATATACGTTTTTTTTATTTCAAAATTTTTTGGTTTTAATTTTAGTTAATTATAACTTTGGTCACATGCAGTCTTGATATTGACTTGAATAATTTCATTCTTTGCAAATGATTGCTTTCTCTCAGTATCTATCAGTTACCATGAGAATATTTAACTAATATGACTCATTTGTGTATTTGTGTCATTTAGTCACAGCTGTTTTAGGTAAAAACACAGAATCCAGAAACCTGTTCACAGAGAGAGCCTGCTGCAGACGCCAAAGTCACATCATCTACATTGGCAAAGGTTCCATTTAGTCATTTGACTTCAATAAAAATAGAAACACTTTAAATGCTGATGAAGTGCAATAGAAATAGTCTTTTATGATTAGTGTCAAATTCTATGTTCGAGAGTTGATTTTATGACTGTTAATCTGTCGCTTAATTTCTTACCTTATTTGTTTATTTATTTATGTAACGTATGTCTGGCATCCTGTTAAATGTTGATGTGGGCGTGTGCAGAGCGCATTGTGACCAATCAGTGCGTTCTGCATCACTGGAGGCGGGGCTAAGAGCCTCCAAATATTCCTCCATGCTTGAATTCCTGAGACACAAAAAGGTAAAGCAATTCTACAACTGACCACAAGACGGCGACATTTCTCAAAATGAAAACAAGCCAGGGCAAGTATTATTGTTTTAGATTCAAATCATTAAAAAAATAGAAAATACACATTCACATCCATTCCTTTTAAGTTTTTTTTTTAGTGTAGAGAGAAAGTGACTACTTTTTATGAGTGAAGTTATTTAACATTAATAAATTATTATTTAATTAAATAATAATATTAATAATATGTATAAATATTGTCCATACATAAAATACCATCATATATTTGATATAAATCATATATTTTATAATGATACCTTTTTTAAATATTAATATTTTTATTTTTATTCTAAGTTTTATTCTTTTTTTAAGTCACAGCATTATTTTTATTTTACTTTAAGTATATTCAATAAAGGGTTTTTCATACATCTTAATTTTTGTCCATAACCATTATAGATGAGGCGTCTGGATCAGTCCTCAGGAGCTGCAGACTCCATCAGCGGTTCCCCGTCCTGCGGACTGAGCTCCACCTGCGAGCCGGCTGGGATGCGTGTGGACCGTGTGATGCTGTATGAAGGTCTGCGGGAGGTCGAGATCATCGAGGACTGTCACTGTGAAGCCAAAATGAGCCAGTGTGTCCGAGCACCATCACTGAAAACATACTACTCTCAGACTCCGTACGAGACCGTCATAGACGCGGGCAAATGTGTCGGATCGAAAGGGGCACCAGGTAAGAAAAAACTAAGTAAAAGTCCCTCTATAATCATTGTCTATAGCGTTACCCCTAATTCCGAAAATATGTCTTAAAGGAACACTCCACTATTTTGAAAATAGGCTCATTTTCCAACTCCCCTAGAGTTAAACAGTTGAGTTTTACCATTTTCGAATCCATTCAGCCGATCTCCGGGTCTGGCGGTAGCACTTTTAGCTGTAGCTTAGCATAGATCATTGAATCGGATTAGACCGTTAGCATCTCGCTCAAAAATTATCAAAGAGTTTCTATATTTCCCTATTTAAAACTTGACTCTTCTGTAGTTACATCATGTACTAAGTTTGTGATTTTCTAGGCCAGATGGCTATAACGATACTCTCATTCTGGCAATCAATCAATGAACTTTTGCTGCCGTAACCATGGGTGGCATGCAGGACGGTTATATTAAGCAGCGCCTGACAATAGTCTGGCAGCACGCTCCCTGTTGCAAGGCATGTGGTCACGTTGGTTATGTTACGGAAGTTAGCCTATTTTCAGGCGCTGCGTAATATCATTGCGCCTGCTGCACCCATGGTACGGCAGCAAAGTTCCTTGATTATTACGCCGGAATGAGAGTATAGTTCCTAGCCATATCGGCCTAGAAAATCGCAACTTTTCATTTTCCGTCGGTCTTAGTACACGATGTAACTACAGAAGAGTCTAGTTTTAAATAGGAAAAATATTGAAAATTTTTGGTCATTTTTGAGCGAGATGCTAACGTCTAATCCGATTCAATGATCTATGCTAAACTACAGCTAAAAGTGCTACCGCCAGACCCGAGATCGGCTGAATGGATTCGAAAATGGTAAAACTCAACTGTTTAACTCTAGGGGAGTTGGAAAATGAGCCTATTTTCAAAAATAGTGAAGTGTTCCTTTAAGTAGCAAATAACTGATGTGCCCCTAAATTTGTGTACTAATAAATGCATCTAATAAATCTTCTAATGATGATACTAATCATCTGTTTTACTTACAGAGGGATTTTCATGCGTGCCGACTAAGTTTGATTCCACCCTCATTGAAACTCCAAACAAAGTGGAGTTGATCCAAACAGTGGCCCAGTGCAAACTAATGGAGGGATGTTACAGAATCCCGTATGTAGAGTATCACTACGAGATCACATACAATGATGACGGAGTCAAAGTAGAAAGTCTGAGGGTGAGCAAACCAGCAAACAATTGCAATTGCATGAATTGACTTTCAACTGTGGGTAATTCAAAAGAAACTTTTTTTTGCACAATTTCCAGGGGTTTCAACCAATTTCTAATAGTGGGTTATTTATTTTAACACTTTATTCTAAACAATATATTTCATCTCTGTCTGATTTGGTTGCTTCAGCCATTAAATGTAAATCTCTCTCACTGGTTGAATCTAAAAACTAGCATAATGTAATAATGGTTGTTGATGTTATCCATGAAAGTAACCTTTCAGACATTAGATATAAATGAAATTTATGATATAATTATATATTACAGTGGTCAGCGGGTTAGTTAAATTGGAGGTTCGGAAAGGTAAATAAGAGCCTCTGACAGGCCAAACCAATAGCTAGTCTTTACTGAAATGAAATTCAATCATCTGATGCTGAAGCAAAAGATCTCACACCAGGAAATGCTGCTAGTCAGAAAGGAAATTAGTCATTTCCATGTGATCTGTGCTTGTTTTCTCCATTTGTTAGACTTAAAGATCAGGATCCTGGTCCATTTCCCCCCTTCAAACATTTCCAGTTCACATTTCCATGACTGGACAGCACTGAACTGACGTGTGATTATGCATGGAGATGTTGCACATTAAACAACTACTTAGTGCTTGAAACCCCCTTAGCACAGCTTACAAATAGATTGCATGCATGCATACAGTGCATGTCCTAAATTGTCCTGATTGCAACATTATTTCTGAGGCAAGATGGCATGAAAAGTGACGAAATGTCCCAAATATTTAAAATGCAGAGTCAAAAATGAATTCTTTATATTTTATGTTATATATATTTATGTGATATTTTTCATTATATTCGATTCTAGTAAAGTATTTGACATGGATGTTTTTGTGGTGTTTTATTTTTTATACTTTTACCCAGTAAAAGGTAAAAATGCCACTGAAAATCAGTTCCAAATTCATATTAAGTATTAATCCATTCTTAAAACAGATCCTAAGCCATTTAATCATGTAAAATCCTCACATTTTGAAGTTTAACGCCGATCTCTTGTGCTTATTGAACACATCCGTGTCAGATGTTCTCTGTCTGTCGCCACACTCTAAAGGTGCGAGGAGGCCACAAATGGTCCCTGCAGGTGCCAAATCAAAGCACTTAGCATGTTAAGAGGCCGTGCCGCATTAACAGCAGGTGGTGAACTGATGGCTCTCTCTCTTGTGTTGCTAATGTTCTTACAGGAAATAGATGTTGGCAGATGTTTGGGAAGCTGCACCTCAGGGAGCCGCTGTCTTCTCAGGTACACGTCGCACATCTGACTTTACACACAGCTAAGCAAACACACGATCACACACACACACACACACACCCTTTACAGTGCGCACCAAAACACAACCCTGTTTGCTTTGACACTTCGGTCAGTCTTTAATCCAAAGCAGAAATACAACAGTTTCTTATTAGTTCATTATATATGTTATTTCCATTGTTTTCTAAGGTATCATCAAAATGGTAACACATTTTTTAATTTAAATTTCTTTTTTTCTCTCTCTCTCTCTCTTGCTCACCAAGCCTGTATTCATTTGATGAAAGGTACAGTAAAAAAAAAAATGTTATTGTTTTTTCAACGTGAATATATCGTAAAATGTAATTTATTCTGTTGAGCCAACGCTGAGTTCAGATCATTTATGCTGCTCAGTTATATGGGTGCTCATTTTAATAAGGTTCCATTAGTATCAATGTGTGTTCCTTAATATGTTTCTGGAAACGTGAATAGAAACACAAATGAAATAGAAGTCTTTGGCAGCTTAAAAAGGTCTTTACTGGTCACTTTCATCAATTTTAATTTGTCTTGCTATGAAACAAAAGCTGAACTTATTTGTGTTGAATAACGGTTCACAAATATAGAAGCAGCGCAACTGTTTTCAACATTGATAATAATCAGAAATGTTTCTTATATATCAGCATAATAGAATAGAATTAGAATTTCTTATATGTCAGCATCACAGAAATAAATTGCATTTCAAAAATATATTCTAATAGAAAAGTGTTATTTTAAATTGTAATCATATTTAAAAATTATTACTGTTTTCACTGTATTTTGTTGATAAATACAACGAGTTAGGTGAGCATCTTAAGTATTTCTATAACTTTTGACCAGTAGGTATGTACATAGAGAATTATATTACAGTAGTCAACGTTTGAAGTGGATCAAAACCTTTCATCAAAGTTCTCCTAAAACCTAAAAACTTTCTTGTCTTAGGACAACTTTGATGAACTTTTTTGATCCTCTTCAAATGTTGACTACTGTATTTAGCGCGTCGATTTTTATGTTGAAGTTGTTTCTGTCCTAAATAAAAGTTTAACTCAAACTCACTGTATGTGGGTTCTATTTACATTAACAACTGTAAGCAGCTTTTGTACATGTTAATGAATAAATGTAAAAATAAGCAGACAGACAAAAGGTTCATGGCTTAGTGAGAAATAAGGCTGTGGCTCATTATAATGTGTGATATTGTTAAATACTTGGATGGACAGTCAGCATTCTGGTACATTTTGACAACAAAAGAGAACATTTTAAATTTCAGATCTAGTTAATGCATCTGTTTTTTATTAGTAAGATATCAAAAACTGTAAACTGTTTGTATTTGGCTAAATATTATATAACTCTCTCTCTCTCTCTCTATAAATTATATATATATATATAATTAACATAATTTTAAAAAAAAACTTATAATTGATTTGCTCATTTGTAGGGTTTTAACACTTTTTTTTACAGTTGAAAAGTTATTTAGTGCACCTTTAAACCTTGCCATTGATGATTTGAGTGCATTTTATTGGATGTTGACTAACACACTTGTGTGTTTCTGCAGGAGCGCGTCTGAGCTCGGTGAATGTCTGCTGTGGGCTGAAGGACAGGGCAACGCTTGTGTTCCTCAAGACTACGAAAGCCACACTTTCCTCAGTCAACACGGCCAAATCCGCACCGTTCTGGCCATTACTTCCTGTCTATGCCAGTCTTAAACACAGCGTCCTCTACTGGATGACTTAACCATGGATCATTTGCAGGGCTGTAATGTCAGGTTTGGGGCTGTGCATTAATGGACAGAAGTGTAAAGGCATGATGCAATGATGCTGTTATGTAATATATGTAAATTATGTAAAAAGTATTTTGTAAATAAAATCTATGTCAGAAAGTGGAAAGACAGTCTTTCAATCCACCATCTTTGGATTACATGACAATCTGCACAGAACAACTAAAGAAAGTTACACATGCAAATCATGTCTCAGTTTTAAATCATGTTACAAATCAACCAATAATTAAAGCGTTAGCAAGAAATGCAAATGACAAAGAGGTGTCACACATGCAAAATAGCCTACGAAATACTGTAATCCCAAATAGGTCATTATAGAAAGGCAATTCAAAGTTATTTCAAACTGCATTAAAAAAGCAACCCAATTTGGCAAAAGTGGGTAAGACAATTTCTGGCCTTAACTATGAAACATAAAATTCACAATTTATACATAAAATTATAAACAAGTATTCTAGGAACAGCCTATATACAAAACTTGTTATCCCAAATAAAAAATGATAACATTAGACAAACTTGTGCATTAACATTTGCAATGAATTTAAAGAGATAATGAGATAAGAGCTAATTTCTTACATTTTTTTAAATTTTGTATATTGTATTGTATATTTTTGAATATACAATTTACAATCTAACACATTTTTTTCCAGAAATTAAATGTCAAATTCATCATATCAAATTGTAAACAATATACAAGAAGCATCCTACAAAACTTGTAATCCCAAATAAATAATTTTAAGAATAAATGTATAAACTTGTGGAAAAGTTTGCTTTAGATAGATAGTCAAACTATCATGTTTATAGTCCCTACATGGTCCAAATGCACAGTTCAAATGCTTTGTTGCAATTGTTTGTGATTTGTGACATATAAGTGAGTAAACTGCAACATCCAAAACACAGACGGTATAGTACAGACAGTATTTGCACCTAATATAGTCTTTGAGGGTATAAAATGTAATGATGGATCAATTGGGGCCACCTACTTTGATTTTAAAGCTTGGAAGATGTCAACCAAATCAGTCAACGACTCTGAAACTAGAATAACTGATTGCAAAGATGCCATGCAACATCAGTCTCCTTCGGCATTAATACTATAACAAGAGCTCATGCCATCCATTAAGCTTATGCAATCCATTAGTATTAAGAAATCTCCAGATCAACACACTGTAATGAGCCCCTAATGAAAACAATCAATTACAGATGAGAAATTAAAACAGTCTAAAACACCCAGCGAAGTCACTCGCACTTACATTAACTATATTGATTCACACTCAAGCCCATTTATTCAAATTCATGTTCTCATTAACATACGAGATTGTAAATCCAGTCCAGCCTGACTAGATAAAATTAGGCGATTTCAGTTCGCTCGGACTCAAATCTTTGTTTGAGCAGGTGTGTCTACCATTAACATGAAAACACAGGGCACATGCTGGAACCTTCTCACGGTGTTTGTCGAAATAATTATTGTTCCTGTATCACATTATCCTCCTTTGTCTCAATTAATGGATCCATTTTGAGGCAAGTCAACCGCCCGCGGTGAGCAAACTTCCCTCCAAATCCACTTCGCGCCGCCTAAACAGACAAAATGTAATACAATTAAACATCTTAACTATAATGTAACTATTTTATTTCTTAAATCGATATATGTAGGGTGTATTTACAACATAGCACGGTAGATAAACACTAATTTCCTCTCAGGGTCTCCCCACAGGACCACCAGTCCAGTTCGCACCTTGTTAACACCGCCATTAGATTTGCTTTACATTGGCTGATTGTTGATTTACATTTGCGACTAAATAGCAGCTCTTTACGGCTGTTGACCGAAGACTTTGCCAACATCATATAAAGCCCTGCCAATCTGGCCCTCATTCAGTCCAGCTCCAGCAACCAAAGAACATCTCTTGAGGATCAGGCAACATGTTGACCGCATTGACCTGGATCTCCATGATGGGACTCGCCATCTGCAGACCGTCTGTGAATCACCTGGAAAACGAGTCTGCAGAAGTGCGCTCGGAGGCCATCAAGAGGCTTTTGGAGGTGTTTGGGATGGAGGATCCTCCTGCTGCTTTGGTCCGGGGACACAAACAGCCTCCTCAGTACATGCTGGACCTGTATAACACCATCGCGGATGTGGACGGAGTCACCAAAGACCCAACGCTCCTGGAGGGAAACACCGTCCGCAGTTTCTTCGATAAACGTAAGATTCTGACTTCTTTATTGACTTGAAGTGGGACAGTGAACATAAAACAAATAGCCTATTTGGGATGGAAAATGTTTGGCTGCATTTGTCTTATTTTCGTAATAAATGTAAAAGTGTGAGTGTAAAAATACAGACTTATTCTCTCAATAAAATCGTGACCCTCTCTGTGAAATCCAGACTAAAGTCTCAAAATCTAATTATGAGATAAAAAGCATCAAAGTTTGATTTCAACCATAGTTTCACTATGATTTCAATCTTTGACATGGTCTAACTCAGTCAATAATAAAGATATCAAGGTTAAATTTTCACAGAATATTCTATGAAGGATGATTGTAGAAAACAGTAAATCACCAAAAAAAATGACTTTAGGCTGGGTTTTACAGTGAGGGTCACAAGTGTTGATGTGTTTTTTTGTTTTTTTTGTTTAAGAGATTGTGAACGTTTTAGTATTTTGTGTTTTGTCCTTGTTATTTGTTTTATTTCAGTTTTAGCTTTAGTTATTTTTGTATATCATTTTAAACATGAAAATGAGAAATGATGCTTTGGAAACTATTGCTAAAACAAGTTTTGTTTTTATATTTTATTTCAAGTAAGGTTTATTAACATGTTTTATAGCTTTAGTTTTTCAATTATAAAGCTGCTTCATAAAGTGCATCCTATGACACTTTTTAATCTGTTTTGAAATGGTTCACATTGATTTGGATGTTTTTCCTTTATTAACCCCATCTCATCAGTTTAAAAAGAATTTTAAGTAAAATAATATTTTTAGTGTTTGCAGTTTCATCAAGATTCAATATGCAAAAATTATTTAAACAAGTCCGTTTTTAAATCCTGAGAAACTTGATACTCAATATTTTGATACTTTATTTTAATGGAATTCAAATATATGAATGAAAAATAAAAATGGAACTAAACCAATATGGAATTGCATATAGTTTATACTTACAATTTTAAGCTTATTGTATGTCTTAGTGTTCAGAAGTCTGAGAAATCATGAGAAACATTGTCAACTAAAAATCAACATTTATATTTTATTTATGTTATGAAATATGGAATTGCTTGACCATAAGAGTGTACAATTAAAAGTGTAAGTGTATATTTTAGTGTTAAGTTTAGTGAAGCATGGACTTAAATATTCAAGATTGCAAGACTAAATGTGAGGTTTTGAGAATGGCTCATTAAGACCCATATTCATCAGTCGCTAATCTGAATATTGAGGTGGGGGATGGTGTGAAATATGCATAAAGTATGTGTGATTGTGTGCCAATTCTCACTTCTGAATTCTGACTTCTGTCTTTAGTGCACAGCGACCAAATTGAGTTCCTCTTCAACATGTCCACGGTAGCTAAGAGTGAGAAGATCCTCACAGCCGAGCTTCATCTGTTCAAGCTCAGACCACAAGCGTCGCTCACGTTCAACAGACATCACTTCTGTCAGGTACAGTATTTACAGTCTGAAATGATGCGCTTCTAAAAGAAGGTTCTTCAGGTTAATCATTGCAGTGATGTTTTTATGCAGGTCAGTGTCTATCAGGTTCTCGATAGCAGCAAGAAGAAGAAGAAGAACCCGTATCACAAGGGAAGAAGAAGAAGCAGAAAGAAGAAAAGAGCTAAGAAGCTGCTCTCATCCAGACTGGTGCCCATCCACTCCAGCGGCTGGGAGGTTTTTACCATCACTCAAGCTGTAAGTATGTATAAAATCTTTTGCTATGACTATGTAGAGTCTTCCAAACTTTAGGTTGTATTTGAGTTAAAATGCTGCCATAGAAGGGAGCTGATTAGGTTTTAGAACAGACCCAAAGAGTTGCTCGTGCAAAATCTCCTCAATAATAAATGTGTTTAATATCTCAAAGGTGCGCTCCTGGATGTCAGATGAGGGCAGTAATCTGGGGCTCCTGGTCTCGGTCAAGACTTTAGCAGGCCTTCAGATGGACCTGAAAACCGTGCTTTTCGCATCAGGCCGTAACCACCATCATAGCAAACAGCCCATGCTGGTCCTCTTCACCGACGACGGCAGACGGGCAGCTTCTCTGGGGATCACGCCTAAAGGTATTTCTCTTTAATAGCTCAATTAGACGGATGTTTCTTCACTGTAATCTCAAATAAGATCCACGAGTGATTTCAAACCCAAAATACATCTTCTCTGTGGAATCTGTGGAAAAATTGAAAAAAAAAAAAACTGTAAAAATGTAACAATAAAAGAAAGTAGCTAAAATACATAGATATAGGGTTAAATAATAAAAAAGGTGTTGTAAAAATATATACAGTAAAAAATTGAAAAAAAAAACACTTAAAACATTTACTTAATACAATAGATCTAACAGTACAATATTATATATACTATAGAGAGTAGAAAAATATTGTAATATGTGACCCTGGACCACAAAACCAGTCATAAGGGTCAATTTTTCGAAACTGAAAGCTGAATAAATAAGCTTTCCATTGATTTATGGTTTGTTAGGACAGGACAAATTTTGGCCGAGATACAACTATTTGAAAAATCTGGAATCTGAGGGTGCAATTTAAAAAATCTAAATACTAAGAAAATCATCTTTAAAGTTGTCAAAATTAAGTTCTTAGCTAAGCATATTACTAATCAAAAATTAAGTTTTGAGATATTTACGGTAGGAAATTTACAAAATATCTTCATGGAACATGATCTTTTCTTAATATCCTAATGATTTTTGGCATAAAAGAAAAATCGATAATTTTGACCCATACAATGTATTGTTGGCTATTGCTACAAATATACCCCAGCGACTTAAGACTGCTTTTGTGCTCCAGGGTCACATATATAAGAGACACGGAGATAATTTATAGTTAGATAAAATAAAACTAAAACAATAAAAACATTTTGATGCTTAAAATACTTTAAAATAAAATATAAAAAGTGGAAAAGTTTGAAGAAAAAATAAACAATAATAAATAATAATGTTATAGTAAATCATAAAATAGAGTGTAATAGAAAAAAAAATACACCGATTAAATAATTAAATAAAAAGTGCTTGAATAAAACTTATCAACTTAAAATAAAATACCATCTTCTATAACATCTAACGATACAGTATATGGAGAGTTGAAAAAAATGTAGTAAGGTAATAGAAACACACACAAAACAAATGCTTAAAATACTTATTAAAGTAAAATAAAAAATAAAAAAATAAAATATTTAATAAACCTTTAACTAAAATTAAAATATAAAAATAAAAACAAATTCAAAATATTAATAAAAACTATTTTAGTATCTTCATGGATACTTAAGTAACACTAAATACTTTTTTCAAATAATATTTTGCACATTTATAAATATATGATGTATATTATTAAATAAAATATAGATTTTTTTTCATACTGGAATTATAGGGCTGAATTTCTAATCACGATTACAAGTATGGATGCCACAATGACGTAATCGTTCAAAGCGGCAATTAAAAGTCCACTTATGTTATTCTGCGTGCTTGAGATGCGTTTTTTTCTTTCTACGTGTTATCTTAAGGGTTTTTTCCCATTATTTTAATTTTAGTATAACATTATAATACCATTCATATGTTTACTTTTTTTATAATTTAAAGAAGAAAACAATCCGATGTATATTTGACATTTGAAACTTACTACTATTGAAAAGCACTAAAAGTTTTTCAGAGTGTTTCATATAAAAATACGGCATGCAGTTGCATCAAACAATGGTATAAACATCATTCAATGTAAATTGTGATAATCATAATTAATAATCGCAATTACAATTTCAAGGGAATAATCGACAATTATGATTTTTGTCATAATCGTGCAGCCCTAACTGGAATATATATAGCTGACTTTTACATTTTAAGTTGAGCGTCACTTGCACTCATATCTGCATGGCCATGGCATCTAAAAGTTTGCTTTGTCTTCAGGTTCAGATGATTCTCGTGCTAGACCCAGGCTCCCGTTTCCCAGCCTCCCTCTCTCGGCTGCGGCTCGTCGCAGCGCTCGCTCCATAGACTATGATGAGAGCAGGGAGAAGATGCCGTGTCAGCGTCTGCCGCTCTATGTGGACTTCGAGGAGATCGGCTGGTCCGGGTGGATCGTGTCTCCACGCGGATACAACGCTTACCACTGCAAAGGCTCCTGTCACTTTCCTCTGGGTCAGAACATGAGGCCCACCAACCACGCCACGGTCCAGTCCATCATCAACGCCCTCAAACTGACCAAAGGCATCGAGACGCCCTGCTGCGTGCCTGACAAGCTCTTCAGCATCAACCTGCTGTACTTTGACGACGATGAGAACGTGGTTCTGAAGCAGTATGATGATATGGTGGCCGGCAGCTGCGGCTGTCACTGACCAACCTCATTCACAAATCTGGACTGGACTGTAAAATGTGTAAATAGATATCAAATTTTAATATATGGAGGAGCTTGAGTTGGTCGCTTGTAAATATGTATATTGCATGTTGTGAACTATTATATAATAAACTAAATAAATTCTTACACAAAAATGATGGATAGAGTTGGGTTTTATTTCTGTTTGTTGCCAGATAATTTATACATATAGCAGAAAACAGACATTTTCTTGTTTCCCCACTTCCCTTCTTCCCCTCTTTTATCTTTTCAGATTTTTCTTTTTTTTCTACTTTTCCCCCGTTTATTTTTTTCTCTCTTACACAAAAATGAAGTAGAGTTATGTTTTTTTCTGTGGTTGTTGCTGCAGGTAATTTGTATTGCAAAAAACAACTTTTTTCCCCCCCGTTTTTCTTTACCAACTCTTTTCTTTCTCTCTTTTTTTTCTCATTTCAGCTTTTCCTTTTTAACCTCCGTCCCCTTTTTTGTCTTACGCAAAAATGATGTAGAGCTGTTTTTTTTTTCTGTGATTTTTGACAGATAATTTATTTATTGCAAAAAATTAACTTTTTCTTTTCTCCTTTTCTTGTTTTCTTTTTCCCTATTTTCATCCTCTGCAAACATTCTTTTCTTCCACTATTTCTTTCCTGTTCACTTTTGCCCTTTTTCTTCCCCTTTTCCATTTTTCTTTTCTTCTTTCCCCTTTTTCTTTCCTTTTTATCGATTCTGTTTAATTTTCCCCTTTTTCTTTTCCCATTTCTTTTTTATTTTCCCTTCTATTTTTTTCTTTTCTTCTATCCCCCTTTCCCTTCTCTTTTGCTTTCCCCCTTTCTTTTTCTTTTCTTTTACCATTTTCATTCAACTTTCCGCCTTCTTCTTTATCCCCCTTTCCTTTCATACCCCTTTTCTTTTTTCTCTCCCGCTACTTTTTCCTCTTTTTTCTTTTCCATGCTTTTCCTTTTTTTTATCCCCTCTCTTTCTCCTCCCCTATTAACAGAGGGGTTTTGAAGTCTTTTCATGCATCTGTTCATTTATCAGCTATCATTTATCTCACATTAATCAACCAATTAGTGATCTGCAGATCCAAACATCACCAGAAGATGGTGACAGAAAAAAAAAGAAAATAGTCCAAAACAAAGAAATACAAACATAACATGTATATACCAGTAAACTTTAGGCTGATCTGTATCTGTCCAGACGAGATATCCCATGTGATCATACAGGAAAAGTGCCAAGAAAGCAACAGGTGACAGGTGGAGATATGGGCCGTTATCCAGAGAGAAAGTAAAAGAACAGCAGGTAAACAGCTGCTAGATCAACTGATACCGTTCAGCCTCTGTGCCAACCAATTCAACTCACAATAGTGCACAGATGCACCAGTGCTTGCATATTTAATGCCATAATTTAGATGCATTTGCCGATATGAACACAATACACCAAGCTGCTTTTCATGAGATCTCTAGTCAAAGCACTTTAAAATGACTGAAAGCCGCATGAAGGAAGAGTTTCTCACAAAAGAAATAAGTCATCATAGAGAATTATGGGGGAAAGTCAAATATAAAATGCTCAGACACATTAAAGTAATGAGCAGTGTTGTTATGGTTAAACATTTTAATTTATATAAAAAGCTGAAAGACAATAAAATTTGAAAACTAAAAATCTAAATGAAAATACAAATGTTTCTTTGGCAACTAGAAGTGAAGAACTAAAATTACTAAAAGTGAAATAAAAACGTACTAAATATAAAAAATACTAAAAACATCAAATCACTAAAACTAGAATATTGTTGTACTATATTCACTATTATTATTTAATTTTATAAAACGGATAGTTCCGGTGCTTGATTCTGATTGGGTGAGCCGCGTTCGAAGCTGTTGTAAATTACTCTACAAACACACACCTTTTTTTACTTCTCTGTGTTGCTCGACCACCACTTTATTGCAACCAAAACTGTTTCTGAGGAGCTACATTGTTTGTGAGATACTGTTTTTATTAATATCACAGTACACTTTATTTGCCGGTTTATTTTGTGAAACCTATACATATATGAATCACCTTTTATAAACAATAACCCCGTGAGCCGTGGTTTAGCAGTGAATTTAAACATCTAAAGGGGGTTTACGCCGCTTCGCGTCGTACCTAACAACGCCCCTTAGCTGTTATAAATTCACTGTAAACCACGGCTTCTTGGGCTTATTGCTTTATTATTTCACCCTAGCAGCATACTTCCAGTACTCCCAGCATGTGAACGGGTCAGTAATCTGGAGCTCAGATGTCTCCCCCGCTCTCCCCTGACCGACAGGACACATTCACATCCAAGAGAGACCGCCATTGACGGCAGCTAAATGATGAAATGCTGCCATTATCTGCGGCCCTTTGTCAATGCCAGATTTCATATCTGAAATATCTGCTGCCATTCGGCTGCAGTCGAGAGCCAGTTTGCCATGGAGCTGCAAGAATGGGGAACAAACAGACCATCTTTACATCCCAGCAACTGGACGCATATCAGGTCAGTCATCATTTTTGATATCACGCTATACTGTTTAAAAGTTTAGGGTTAATAATAATTTTTTAATGATTTTGAAAATGGTGCTCACTGAGGCTGCATTTATTTAATCAAAAATACAATAAAAACAGTAATATTGTGAAATACTATTACTAAATTACGGAGCCCCGCACATGACATGCAAGAAAAAATAAATAAATCGTGCACACGATTACTATTTCGTTCCCTCGATTTATAAATCATGCGCATGATTTAGCCTACTATTTTTTTCCTGCATGCCAAGTGCGGGGCTCCGTAATAATACTATTTCTCTTGTATATACTGTTAAAATGTAATTTATTTCTTTGATGCGAAGCTGAATTTTCAGCAGTCATTACTCCATTCTTTAGTGTCACGTGATTCTTCAGAAATCAGTATAATATGCCGCTTTGCTGCTCAAGAAACATTTCTGAATATTTTCAAAGTTGAAAACTGCTTCATATTTTTGTAGAAACAGACACATTTTATTTTTCAGCATTCTTTGATTAATATAAAGTTCAAAAGAACAGCATTATTTGAAGTAGAAATCTTTTGGGTTAAAAAAAAAAACAAAAAAAAAAAAACTTTTTTAAATGTCTTTACTGTTCACTTTTGATCGATATAATTTATTCTCGCTGATTAAAAGTATTGATTTATTTTAAAACATCTTACTAACACCAAACTTTTGAACAACTGTGTATACATGACACAGATGCACTGCTGGAAAGTTTAAAGTTAAAATGGTAAAGATAATACTGAGAATTGATATTCAAATGGTCATGTTAACAGCTATATTCATGAATATGTATGGTTGCTTTGCAACTCATTATTTTCCTCACACAATTATAAAGCATTTACACGAAGGTAATTTGAGCATAAATAAATAATTGCATGTTTTTGCTTCTCATATTTTTGTAGGACTGCACTTATTTCACCAGAAAAGAAATTCTGAGGTGAGGTGCTTAATAAAATAGGCTACTTGCTGGTTTTATGTGGCTGAAATTGAAAAGTCATCTGAGCTGACAGTAGGAAGATGTCACATTACAAACTTACATGATAGAAGAATAGTTGAAAAGAGTTGCCAATGAATGTTTGTCGTCTTTGCTCAGATTGTTTCATCGATACCGTGATTTAGCTCCACAGCTCGTGCCGCTGGACTACACAAACCAACCGGAAGTGAGTTTGCCCTACGAGCTGATTGGCAGCATGCCGGAGCTGAAGGTACGGCGCAGCTCACTCCTGTTCCTCGATCCCTGGTAGGGTGGTAAGCATTATCAGATCCCCGTGGTAACTTAGGAGAACCAGCAGCTTGTGTAGTTTTAAAGGGTTAGTTCACCCAAAATGAAAATTAGTCCTCCTGTATAGGACTTTCTTCTTTCGGACGAATCCCGTTGGAGTTATATTAAAAATTGTCTTTGATCTTCAAGCTGGTTTAATGGCACTCAGCTGGTGTTGCATGCATCAGTCCAAAAGCACTTAATCAAAAAGCGCCCATCCATAAAAAAAAGTGTCCCACACACTTCGGGTGGTGACAAAGCCTCCTGTAATTAATCGATGCCGTTTTTGTAAAAACATAATTTCCATATTCAAACGGAATAATCACTTTTAAATGTAGCTTGCTCTCACTGTGTACACCTGATCAGTTCCGGGCGATGATGTATGAGGGTTCGGCTTTGCGCATGCCTGCTCAGAAGTGACGCAGTCAAGGATGAAAACAAAACAATGTCCTACTTATAGTCACACCGAGGATTTGGTAAAAAAGAAGAAAAATGTGGGAGGATTTCGATATAAGCCAAGAGGAGACTGGTTTTCCTTTTCTAAAGTAAGGAAACTTTGCTTCTTTGCTCCTGTAAACAAACGTTGGTTTTCACTAGACTCACCGGCGCATGCGCAACGCCGACTTCATACGTCATCCGCCTGGAGCTGCTTCCAGTGTACAACTGTTGGCGCAAGCTAGATTAAAGTGATTATTACATTTTGAATATGATATTTTTCTTACAAAAACGCATTGATTCACTACAGAAGTCCTTTGTTCACCCCCCGGAGCCGTGTGAGACACTTCTTTTTATGGATTGGCTCTTTTTATTTCACTTCTTTTGGATTGATGCATTCAACACCCGCTGAGTGCCATTAAACAGCTTGAACGATCAAAGACAATTTTTAATATAACTCCTACTGGATTCTTCTGAAAGAAGAAAGTCATATACACCTAGGATGACTTGAGGGTGAGTAATTTGTGGGCTAATTTTCATTTTTGGGTGAACTAACCCTTTAATGAAGTGTTTATATTGGCAAAGAGAAAAAACAATCCTAAAGCATTTTAGACACGCACATAGCCTGCAGACACTTGATCTTATCCAATTATATTCTAAATGAGTGATTTACGAATAATATGATGATGGCGGTTACCATTTGCCATTTATTCTGATAAGTTTTCTCTCAGCTGTTTAGGATTCAGAACTAGCAATGCCATATTGCTTGTTTGCCAAGTTCCGCTGTTTCCCTCGGAATTGGGAAACGTTAAAGGTATGGTTCACCCAAAAATGAAAATTCTTTAATTAATTACTTAATTCATTTTAGGAACACAAATGAAGATATATTTGATGAAATCTGAGAGTTCTCTGACCCTGCATAGACAGCAACGCAACTGCAATGTTGCGAAACCCTGGCATCAGTTCAGTTTAACATCAGCTTCATTCGGACAGTTCACTCACGCACTGAATCGTTTGCAGCGGTTTCTTACTCCGAAAGAGTAACAGGACAATGTATTCGACAGAAAACAAAAAGAGCAAAAGAGCGCTGGTTGAGGTGGATATTTACCTAAAATCCACTATAGGAAACAAAACTTTCAAATGTTTTCAGTCGTTTTCAACAACGAAGCAGCTCTTTATTGCACGTGCAGCTTGTAAACGACTCAAGCAGGTAAAGACGAATTAAAACGATTTATATACAAAACTATCAAGAAGAGTATAAAAATGGTTTACGAGATGGCAATTTCGTATGAATTCGTAAGACGTGAATCGAAAACGTATGATTTTTTTGAAAAAATCCACAACCACCTCAAACCAAACCAAAAAACAAAATCCAACAACAAACAAAAAAAACAAAGCAACCAATAAAAAAATAAAAAAAACACCCAAAACACAAAAGCAGAAAAAACCAAAAAAAAAAACACAAATCAAACACAAAACATAACCACCCAAACCAAACAAAAAAAAAGAATCCATCCCACCCCTATGGATTAATCTCTGCCACCTTCCTGTGGGCGCGAAATATCATATTTGAGCGGCGCAAAAGTGCGTTTGCACTTAACCAATCACAACATTTCTTGCATTACTTCGACAGCAAAAGAGGAAAAATACAGTGCTTGCATAATTATTATGCAAGTTGTTATTCTGATCATATTTTTTTCCAAGCATGTTTGACCAATTCCAAATGACATCAATGTTAATAACTACTATTAATCTTGTATTTATATTTAATATATTGATATATCATTATTCATGAAGGCTGGAAGTGAAAAATTTCTTATATTCAGGTGTGCATAATGATTAAGCAGATTTTCTTTTAGAGATAAAATGAGTCAAAAAAGAGATTTAACTCGGACTGAAAGTCACAAATTATTAAATGCCCATGAGAAATATTAAAAACTAATACAATACTAGAAATTGCAAAGTTAATGCATAACCATTGGACAGCAAAATGCTCAGTGGGTCAGGGCAGGGTCAGTCAAAAACATGTGGAGAAGAAAAGATGCATGTTAACTGCTAAAGAATTAGGAATTAAGGTGAAGAATTAGGTGTAAAACCATCAGGAACCATTTATTCTCCAGCGCTACCATTTTCTAGAACTGCAACCTACCTGGAGTCTACAGAAGTACAAGCTGTCAGGTTCTCATCATATAGAATCCTAAAAAATGACCCCTACTAAATAAGAACCACATACTGAAGTGTAGTAAAATACTTGAAAACTGATTTATATATATATATATATAGGCGTTATATACAGAGAAGTTAGAAGTGCCTCTGAGGACTCAGCACCATTTCCTTGTACACTGTTCTGGCAGTAAGTTTTGGTAGTTCATTTTTAGTCCGATCTCGAATTTTATCTGTGAGACAACCTGCTTAATAATATGCACACCTGAATAGTAGTTATTAAGATTGATGTGGTTTGTAATTGGTAAAATGTGCTTGGAAAAATATATAATCAGAATATAAACTTGCATAATAATTATGCATGCTGTATTTTCCCTCTTCCGCTGTCATCGGCAATGCAAGGAATGTTGTGATTGGTTGTCAAGGCAGCCAATCAGAATTTAGCATCCTCGTCTCTGATTGGCTGGAATTATTGTAACGCTGGGTTGTGTTGAGCAAGCGAGCTGTTGGCATTTAGGGAGCACTGAGGGTGGCATCAGGTGAGCAAGCTAGTGAAACGTTGCACGCGCAAAAGAGAAGGTTTGCACACATCCAAAAACGTATTTTAAATGCTAAATTGATTTTAGTGCGCTCTAAATACTTTTTTATTTGCAAAATGAACAATTTCTCCACAAAACTCAGATCTCGCGTGTGCAAAATGCACTTTTGTGCGCTCAAAAGATGATCTTTCGCGCGCAGAATTGTGGCAGAGATCTAACCCTATAAAACCCCGCCCCTAAAAATAACCGTCACTGAGGCGTAAGCAGGTCGTACGGAAATGTACGAATGAGATTTTACGAAATCATACGAATTAGAACCACCAGTTCGTGGTCTAGATTATTTTGGAGGAATTTATTTAAGAAGAAAATGTGTTTTATGCAGGACAACCCGTTCAGGCAGAGGATCGCTGAGGTTTTTTCAGAGGATGGAGAAGGAAACATGACTTTGGACGACTTTCTGGACATGTTTTCAGTGCTGAGTGAAATGGCTCCACGGGACCTGAAGGCATATTACGCTTTTAAAATCTACGGTCAGTTTTAAACAAACATATTGCTTCTACGTAAAAATGATCAACCCTTTGTGGGGTTAGTTAAACTGGTGAGTTCATTGATTTGGAATGCATTTTTTACACTTTGTTCAACACTGAATAATAACCCATATTTAAGTATTCAAAATGTGTATTGGTCAGTCTCAGGTAACTTAATACATTTTCCCAGTCATGTTACCAAAACTCATGAATCTTTAAAAAAATTTAAAAAATCATTTTTAAAAGCATGTCAACTAATTAATTAAGAAAGTGTTTATTAAAAAAAAGAAAAAGAGGCAGTTTCTCCTTTTTAATGAAAATCCAAACCTCAAGTTCATTATTGATTTATTTTTTCTTTAATCATGTAATTTATTGAGCATTTGTTTAAAATCTGTCACAGAAGGATGCTTTGGATGTAACAGGATAATAAATAATCACCTAAACTGATGTTCTATTTTGAAAGGACCAATGTTAATTAGTATTAGTATAGTTCCCTTTCATGGGAACTTCGAACTGCGTCCTCTAGGGGTCGCTATGGGGGAACGCCTCATCGTGACCCGTTTCTGAAGCCTACATTGAAAAAACACCAATTTGTTTGGCCGGCGACAGCCATGACGTCACTACCGGTGCGACTATAATATAAATAGGCGCCGGGAACTACACATCATTCTCTTTCTTCGTCTTCATTGACTGTTTTGTTTGAAGCGTGCATTTTCTGTGGTAAGAGCGATCTCTATTTATCTCATTATGGCGAGCACTAGCAAAGCATTTAAGGATGTGTGCATCCGTGTTGACGTTGTTTAACATCTGATGACACACACGATCTATGCGTTGTTTGTTTTGGGCGAAGAGCACGCACGCAATGTCTCCGAGGTGGCAATCGGCGTGCACTGCGAGCGTTTTTCCAAAAAAAAAAGCTCCGCTCTCGTTTGGCTCTCTTTTCGAGGAAAGAGGGGCAGCCATCTGCTTCCCGCGATTCAGGACCCGCCGCTGCTGAGGCACGGAAGGGAATGAGCTCGTGGGGATCGCAGGTGGATCTGGCCGATGAGTTTGAAGGGGGGTTTCCCTTTTGCGATCGTCGGCTGTACACGAGAGTGAGCCGCTGGAGGATGATGTTATTTCATAACATCGTCTGAACCAGGGGCCAGTACTCTGCTGGGATCAGCCCAGCAAAAGCAGGAAATAGCTGAGGAAGGCAAAGAAGCTAGGGCTGAGCCTTCCCAATTCTCCTGCCCTGCGTATGATGAGCTTTTTGGAAATTATGGATCGCGCCACGGCGAGGCTTTACTTGCTGTGAAGCTGGTGAAGAAAGTGACGTCACGAAATATCTCGATGAACTTAATTGTTTCTGGCATAACCCTCCAGCTCAGGTGAGCCTTACTTTCTTCCTGTTTTTTCATATAAAGATTGAGAAGGAATGGAAGAGGCCGTTTTTCCTCACGCATCCATCGATTCCAGCATACAAGTTATGCTAACATCGAGGCGATGCGCGAAAGCGGTTCTGAGAAGATACCCCTATAGGGAGACTCTAGCCAGCTATCTCTCTATGGGTGAGACATCCTCTAAGACTCCCCTCCTTGACATCTCGCTCGGATGCTAGGGCATACGCAGCAACAGCTGGTCGGGCTGTCGCTTCATTGCACATGATGGTGATGCTCCAAGCATATCAGGCTGACCGCTGAAAGACCAGGATAGAATTCCAGGTCTGAGCCCGAACAACCAGGGGTCCTAGCCCATCTCGGTTTGAGAATCAGAGACTGGCTCAGAAGGCTAGTGTCGCGGCTTGCGCTCCTCCCCCGCCTGCGGGTAGGGGTAGGAAGAATCGCGGGTCAAAGGAAGGTAAGTAAAAGACCTAAGGGATGTGATCCAGACAGGGCGTCAGTGCTTTTGTCCGGATCAGAGTGATACCTCAGTATCTACTCATTTCCTTCGGGGGTCTTACATCTTCCTTATCTTTAACCTTCCCAATTCCCCTGTAACCACCATCTCTCCACCTGACCGAGGTTAGGTGGGAATTTCCTGCATTTCAGTCTCCTATGCTGGGCCTATGTTTTTTGGTTGGTTCTATGGCTTCATAGTGACCATCTTACTGATGGTCCGGTCTAGAGGCTTCTTCGGACAGAGCTCCGATGCGGGAACCATGGTGGGCGAGTACGATCCATGTCTAAATATATGTATGTGCTAATGAACTGGTGGTTGTGTGTATACCCTTCTGCTAGTTTCTTTGCAGTGTTTCCCGGGACCTGTGTGTTTCTGTTCCTTTTCTAGGGTAGGTCCTCGATGAGCACCCCCTCTGCTGGGTTCAGAAACCGGGTGCTCGACTTGCAATGCTTATTTCACTCATCAATATATGTCCAGACAGTAAGTAAGCCGGTTTTAGGCTTCATACTTCCTGGATCATGCGGCCATAACACAGGCTTCTGCGGGAGCCTTTGTGATTATCAGGCACCCGGCGCGTCACTGCTAAAATTTCCTGTACGTCCGGGCTGGGTTACGCTTTCATGCTACCCTGACTGGTCTACTGTATCTGGGTCGCCCTGAGGGGTTTCCCCGATCACCAGGATATCCCCTCTTGCTGAGGCATCAAGCGGGAGGCATAGGTGGCATTACGAAAACCTTCCTGTGTAAATGCTGTCTCGGGCAGTGCTCCCCTCTTCTTTGAGGGTTGTATTTGAGCTTGCCTCTCCCGTTTGGCCCAGTACTTCCAGGTATCTGTAAACAGATGTTTGGAAAACTCTAAAATAAGTGCAGCACTTTAAGCTTTGCGCACTTTTCTACAAATCCACACAAGTGGTAAGTGTGCACTTTATGCTTGCGCATTTCTAAATCCCAATAGTTGGTAAGTGTGTGCATGTTATGCTTTTCCCACTTTTCTAAAATCCACATAAGTGGTAAGTGTGCACGTTATGCTTTGCCCACTTTTCTAAAATCCTGTATGGTAAGGGTTACACGTTATTGATCTCGTTCCCTTTCTCTGAGTTCGTTAGACCCCGGTACCTTGGGCTCCACTCAACTAGTGTGTCTCTGTCGACACACTCTAGAAGCATCGCTCCCCTCACCATTGAGGGTTATTGTGAGTATGGTGCTTTCTTTCGAGCGTTAATCCTCTCTGAGGAGTTGGATGCCTTGCTCCATGGGCTGTCCTCGTGGTAGTATTGAGCATTGCTCCCCTTTTATCAAAGGTTTACCTGGAATGAGCAATGTTATTTCCTCTGAATTTGGAGTTCTCCTCTCACATGAGAAGTTAAGTTCTCTGTTTTTCCAGAGCACCTGGAACCAGCAGCATCAGGTGAATTAGGCCCTTCCTCTGCCTCCCTGATACGCTGAGTATTTTGGTTAGCTTGTAGTATGCTTACCCTTCTGATTTTACATTCATGCTGCAGGTCGAGCCCCCTCTCAGGAGAGCTGGGTGGGTTTGTGCTCCCCCAGCTAGGTAAATTATTGCTAGCTGTTCCAGCTTTGGAACATGCTGCAGGTCGAGCCCCCTTCTCTTTTGAGAACTGGGTGTGTTTCTCCCTCAGCTAAATAACTGCTAGCTTTTTCCCCATTGGAACATGCTGTAGGTTGAGCTCCCTCTCGTTTGAGAGCTGGATTTTTGCTCCCTCAGCTACAGATTTACTGCTAGCCACTCCAGCATTATAGCCTTAGACATAGCGTTTGGGGATACGCTATTTCTATCTATGGGCTGCTCTTTCAGGGTGCCACGAGAACCCCTAGAACGGTATTCAAGTGTGTGCACGGTATGCTTTGCCCACTTTTCTAAAATCCACATAGCTGGTAAGTGTGCACGTTATGCTTTGCCCATTTTCTAACATCCTGTATGTTAAGAGCTACGCGCAAGACTTCGTGCTCTTTTTGAGTTGTTTAAAACCCCGGTTCCGCCTTGGGCAGCAGCGCGCGCCCCCGGCCCACTCCTCCTATGTATCTTCTGAATACCTACTTTAACAGGGTGTTGCTACTAGGGGTCTGTTGAGACAGTTCCTTCAGCACATACAAAGAGAACGTGCGGTAGCCCCTGTGTGACAGGCCAAGACTAGTATGATTCTAGGCTCTTGGTCGTATTCCCTTAAAGGAATCTATTCCTGATTCCAAGCCTTGAGCTCTACCCCGGGCCCAGGAGTCTGGCCCTAACAGGTAAGTATTTTGGGATATGTAGCCTAGGCCTTTGGACGTAGGGAATAACGTCACTGACAGCCATCTAACGTCCCATGGGCAACTCCCATAGCAATATTGTTAGTTGGTACTTATTGCTCGCCATGGGTCGCTTGCACTCCCTCAGCATGGTGGCGTGGGTATACCGTTCCCCATAGCGACCCCTAGAGGACGCAGTTCGAAGTTCCCATGAAAGGGAACGTCTCAGGTTACTTATGTAACCATGGTTCCCTGAGTAGGGAACGAGACACTGCGTCCTCTAGGTTTCTTGCCAGGCTGCGGACGCAAGCTTCAGACGAAGAAGTGAATGATGATGTGTGCTCCCGGCGCCTATTTTATACTATAGTCGCACTGGTAGTGACGTCTTGGCTGTCGCCGGGCAACGAGTTGGTGTTTTTTCAATGTATGCTTCAGACACGGGTCATGACGAGGTGTTCCCCATAGGGACCCCTAGAGGACGCAGTGTCTCGTTCCTACTCAGGGAACCATGGTTACATAAATAACCTGAGACATTTTATTATTGTTTTGCTTTTTTTTTATTTTTTCAATATTAGGCCTACTATTAAGGTTAATTTTAAATTAGTTTTAGTTTCATTTTTATTTCCACTAAATTGAGTGCTTTTCCAATTTTTGTTTAGTTTAAGTTTTTTTTTTAATCTAATGCTTTCATTTTAAATTAGTTTCAACTGGCACAAATGTTTTTAATAGTTTTAGTTAACAATAAACCCCTACGTCAATTTGTTTCTGGTCGCGTACGGGAACTAAACCCTGACCTCATTCTTCTGTCTATTCATTAACCCTGCAGAACCTTAAAGTCACAGCTTATTAGAACATCAATATTTTGCATAGGTATCAGCATATAATATACCCACTTGTTTCGATCATAAGAAGGCGAATTCATAGATACTATACATGAAATAGGTGAGGTTATATTAACTTGTGGTCTATGATAACATGAATAAAACAACATACACTACAACAGACAATATACAAAAACAGTAATGGTATACACAATGACCAAAAGATATGGGTATTCAATCAAAGAAAGGATTTCCTATGAATTAATTAGAGAACAGTCCATTTCTCAGGGCATTGTGTGTCTTTCTCATGAGTAAAATGAGGGATTTTCTCCCCTACATTCCTTTTAGGCCATAAAACCAGTGATATCATGAGTAGTTGTCATGGTGACCAAGGTTGGGGATGGTGTTCAGCCGAAGCCCTGGCATCCAGTCTCTTGAATGAGGGGACTGTGACGATTTGTTAATCTAATGAATAATTGATTTGTTAAATCAAATAAAAATTAGTGTGTCAGATTGGTCGAGACGCTACACACGATACAAATTGTTGCAAAGCAGCTTCACAGAAAATTAAAGTTTCTACAATATTCAAATGTTTAAAATTAAATGTCGAATAATGTACATATGGCCTAAATGTACGGTAAATTCAGTTAATGACAATCAAACAGACGATGAACAATATTAACAGTAGTTATTATATGATGCAATCAAACTTAAGCAAAATGTGGTAGTTCTGTATGTTGTTTCACGGTTGGCATCATCTGAGGTCCTCTGAGGGGTTGCCTCATCTCTTCTCAGGTGTTCTGGATCCAGACTGAAGCTTGTGTCAATCCTAGTTTTACAAACCCGAGAAAAATAGTAGCATAATTACGGGACTGCTGTTTGTTGCCAACAAAGCAAAATTGATTGTTTAACCCAAGATAAGAATAATATGCACATTATCAGCATATAACTGCAGTACAAGATTATGAGATGCATTATTTGAATGATTGGCCAAAGAGATGTGTTTTAATCTAGATTTAACAGTGAGTGTGTCTGAACCCGAACGTTATCAGGAAGGCTATTCCAGAGTTTGGGAGTCAAATGCGAAAAAGCTCTACCTCCTTTAGTGGACTTTGCTATCCTAGGTACTACCAAAAGTCCAGAGTTTTGCAACCTTAGGGAGCGTGATGGAAAAACTAAATTCGAATTTTGTACTTGAATATTATCAAAATTCTAATTATATTCGAATTTAAAATGCATAATTTCAGTTAGGGGGAAAAAAAGCTTTGGCTTCTCTCCTGAGGCCACAGGAGCGCATCCTTCAAAGCTAAGAAACATGACTATCTGCGGAAAAATGCATAATGTTTTAAAAAAAGATTTTCGTAAACCAATTATAATTAAGTTGGCTTAAACAAACTATACCAAAACAGCATCATGTATGTATGTATAGTTTAATACAAAGGACCGAAAACTAATCACAAAGAGTTTTTTTTTTTCATTTAAAAACATGAGATGCAGTGTAATGGGGAAAACCCCGCCATGAAGTCTCGATAACTTATATGTTTTTTTCAAAGTTAAACTTGCATTAATTTTACGTGGCTTTCTAAACATGCGGCTCTTTTGTGCGAGATGCGAGTGCAACAGTAATAGATGTCCGTCTAGAAAATGCGTGAAATATGCGTTCTGTGTGAACGGCTTGGTTTCAGTTTTGATGTAAACAAGATCTTCTCCGCATTGATGTTCTCTTTTCCGCTATATTTTTAATGAACAACGCAGCAGCGCCGCATCTAGTGGCTTCAACTGGATAGGTTAACAAAAACATTAAAATGTAATGACACTGACATCGTCATCGCATCTCGTGCGCCATTGATAAGGCTGCCTCCTTAACGCACACCAAAAACGTTGCATTCGAATGTGGATTTTAATTTTAAATTCGACGAATATTCGAAATTCGAAAAAAAAATTGACAGCCCTAGTGGTAGAAGACTAGTTAGGTACGCTGGAGATAACCCATTAAGGGCCTTATAGGTAACTAATAATATTTTGTTACTGGTAATATGTTCATATTTTTTTGACCTGGTAGGAACTCTAGCAGCTGCATTTTGGACTGTAGCTTGTTTATTGAAGATGCAGGACAACCACCTAGCAGTGCTTTACAATAGTCCAGTCTAGAGGTCATGTATGCATGAACTAGCTTTTCTGCATCATAAACAGGTAACATGTTTCGTAACTTGTCAATGTTTCTAAGATGGAAGAATGCTGTTTTTGTAACATGGGAAATATGATTTTCAGAAGACACGTTGCTGTCTAATATAACACCCAGATTTTTGACTGTAGAGGAAGTAACAGTACACCCGTCTAGTTGCAAATTGTAATCCAAGAGATTCTGTGTACTGTTTTTTAGTCCAATAAGTAATATTTCTGTCTTATCCGAATTAATAATAATAATAATGCCTCATTAATAAGATGAGGGACCCCATTGATTTTCATTGTATGGACTCTTGACAAAAAACACAACACATTTTTGCTTCCTTATCTTTAAATATCTTTTGTGTTTGCAGAAGTCATACACAAATTGAAGGTGAAGTTTTTCATTTGTGTGTAAATCATCCCTGTGAATATTACTGAGCAGTACATGAATGCTATGTTAACTGAAAGAAATGATGGGGAAAAATGTAGTCTTAATGCAGATGGTTTAAGTAAACTTAGGTTTTGCAAATTTATATGAATTGCACGCTATGCGGTTTTAATTAAAACATAATTTTTTGGAGTGTAAGCAGAAGATCAAGCAAGAATAAAAGCATACATAATGATTGCCGGAAGGACTGGGTTGCATGTTGCGGCAAAATATGAGAACTATTGTGTGTTATTTCCAGATAAAAGCTTTCTGAAAATATCATTACCGAATGCACTGAAAAATATATGCAGTTGCTGTCTTTGAGCTGTGAGCATTGAGTCCTCAGGACAGGATTGTAACTTCGTTTGAGCAGTGGAGCTTCATGTGCAGGGGACAATGGAAACGTGTGTACGTGTCTCTTGCGGGAGTTGTGTAAGCAACACACTGACATATGCCTCCTGCCCCTCCACCTCTGCTGTTTACTCCGTTTAATCCCTTTTATAAACACGCACACATTTAAACAATGGCGAACTGCTTACCTCTCAGTGGAGCTGTAATAGGATATGCTGCAATGGCCAGTGTGATGTGCATGATAGAGAGAGAAATAACGTGTTTGTCTGTTATAGACCATTATAGTTCAATACTGCAGTAGATTGTTGGAGGGATATGAATGAAGGAGCAAAATCGGGCCATTAAGGTCAGATAAACTACTGTGCCGCATTCTGTTTCCATGGAGATGATTGCCCTGCTGGGCTTTCGATCACCAATAACAGGCTGTGTTCAGAATGGAATACTAGCGTGCTGCTTACTGAGCAGTATACACTGAATTCTGCTTACTGTTTCTATAAATAGCATCTGAAGCATTATGCAGCGTTAACAACCTCATTGTCACATGACCTTATTGCTTACACATTTAACTCAGCCAGAGGTCTCTCGGAAATAAATTTGTGTTTTGTTTTTGTTTTGTTTTGTTTTTAAAGATGTTAAAAATTGCATTTAGTTTATTATTGCAGTTCATTCAGGTTCACTACCGTTCAAAAGTGTGAGGTCGGTAAGATTACAAAAACAAAAAAAGTTTTTAAATGATTCTTTATGCTCATCAAGCGTGCCCATTTTTTTATAAAAATAAATTTTTTATATTTTTAATGCCGGTTTATTCTGTGTAAAACACAAAAAGCTGATTTTTCAACAGTCATTACTCCAGTCTTTAGAGTCACATGGTCCTTCAGAAATAATTCAGAAATATGCTTTTTTTTCTTTATTATTCTTAACATTGATGAAAAAAGCTTTGCTTAATATTTTTGTAGAAATACTCAAAATAGTTTTAAATAGAAATCATTTGTAACATTACTTTTGATCAGTTCAATGCATCCTTGTTGAACAAAAGTAAGAATTTCTTAACCAAAAAAACAGTTCTAATATGAAAAGCTGTAAAGATGTGCATTTATTTATTGATGATAATTGGTAAATCTGCTG
>JADLZN010006997.1:0-90651 GCA_018155175.1 Sinocyclocheilus anophthalmus
CAGCAGGTCATCTTTGGAGAGCAACCCCGTAAGTCACCATACATGAGCCAATCTCTGTCTTGATGATTTCATTTGAATTAAAAGCAGGTTTTAATACATTTTAAAAATCATATTAGTATTAATTATATGTGTGTATCAGATATTAATTCTAATAAATATTAATTGGTTTGTAGATATTGTTTATCATTATAAATGCAATATATCTATATATTATATATATATATATATATATATAATATATTAACTTAAACAACATTTACTAGATATTATACAACATATTCTATAGTAGAATTGACATTACAATAATATTTTTATATATTGTATAATAATATATAAATTTTATTTGGGTATGCAACCTTCTTACCTCAATGTGCTACAACTGGTAACAACCATAACAATAAATTACAACCGTAAAATAGAAAAATAACACATTACTCCAAATCACAAAAGAAAAAAAATATATATATTTTTATATAATAAAAAAGTATTTTATGCCACCAAGACTTGTATATGTTGAATCAAAAACTGAATATGTGAAATATTTTACAATTTATGATGATTTAAAATTAATTTTAAAATGTAATTTATTCTTGGGATGCAAAGCTGAATTTTCAGCAGCCATTACTCCAGTCTCAGTGTCACACGATCCTTCAGAACTATGTCGTGGCTTAATTTAATCTTGAAACCGTTCTGCTGCTCATTATTTTTTGTGAAACGTGAATATTTTTCCGATTCTTGCATAAAAAACAGCATTTATTTGAAATAAAAATCCTTTCTACTATGTAACGTTCTTTGTCAATTTAATGCATACTTGTTGAATAAAAGTATTAATTTATAAAAAAAAAAAAAAAACTCTTGTCAATGCAAACCTATACTGCATTCAAAATGAAAAAATTGGTTTTATATATGCATGTGTGTGTGTGTATATATATATAGATATATATATATAATAGTAGAATATATATATATATTGATTTTATATTTATATCATATGTTTATATATATATATATAAATATATATATATATATATATAAAAATTCTTTTGACTGGACAGCAGACAACAGGGCCGCCGTCAAACCGGAAGAGCTCGCAATTCCCGCCGCAGACAAGCTTCTCACTTGCAGATGGATTTGTTTGATGACAGCCAGGGAAATGATTATGAGGTGTGAGTTCTGCTAATTCACAGAAATCACATGCTTGACTACAATTCTAAAATGCTGTTTGGTGCTTTGTCAGGCTCTCTTAGCGTTCGAGGAGCAACAAGGTGCTGTAGTAGCCAAGAACACTCTGACAAAGGCCGAGATCGAACGGCTGCCCATAAAAACGTACAATCCCACACACAGCGCAGGAAAAACAGAGTAAGCCACAGAACTGGATGCAACAAAAGAGATTTCCCATAATGCAATAGTTTAATCATACTCTCTTTACAGTTGCCAGATCTGTTTCAGTGAATACAAAGCAGGTGAACGACTCAGGATCCTTCCATGTCTCCACGATTACCACGTCAAATGCATCGACCGCTGGCTAAAGGTCTAGCTTGTTTTAACAACATAATCCCATAATTCACAGTTGCTTTTTACTAATCATTTTCTGTGTTTGTTACAGGAGAACGCCACATGTCCCATCTGCAGAGCGGATATATCAGAGTGTGGTGGTTTTTCTTGAGCGCACGACTTCAGGACTCAGTATCTACCTCACAGCTGGTCATGTTACCCCATTTGACTTTTAAACAGTCTTATTTTGAGTGTTATTAAATGCTTTTTAAATGCAAAATATTGTCTGATGTTTGAACCAGCATAAAGCACTGCCAAGCACTGTTTTATTTAGAAAGATCCTTCTAAAACATATCAGACACGACTGTATCACCCCAGTGGCAACAAACCTGCTAGCAATAGCTGAACTTGAATTTTGGATTTTCAAATAAAATCGCTTAATTTTTTTTGCCCGTTTTTTTATTAAAATGTGTAATTAGGATAATATATGTTGCTGTTACAGTCATTCTATCGCTGTTGTTTATGTAAATATCAAGCAGTGTGCAGCATGTGATTTTATTCACTCTGTTTCGTAATATCGCTTCTTCAAGGCTCTGTACTTCCAGAGGTAACAGCGCCTCGAGCTCTTTCACCACGAATTCTCCTCGGCTGATGAGCTCTTTGATCTTCTCAGGGTCGCTCACATCTTTATTCTTGGCAAACACAGCCCTCAGTCTGTCTCTGAAATAGTCAGCCTTTCAGAATGTTTTTTTTTGTTTATTTACTGCTGATGAAAAACGTTATGCCACCTGTTGTCGATTAGCGTTCGGAGAGATTGTTTCACGCTCTCTCTCTGAAATGCAGAGGCATCGGTCGTAACAGCATCATCAGTCTTTCCTAATGAGTTAATTTTTTTCCAGGATGAGCAAACACTTTCTGATCTGAGTGATGACTATATGAAATCCTTTCAAACTGTATTTGATAAACATTTAATTTAATTCATTTCTGTGCTTGTGTGCCGCTTGATTCGTGCTCAGAAATGATTCTCATGACAAGCTATTAAGACATCACAATAGACCGGGGAGAGTTGGGCTCTCTTGCGCTGTGGTTGTTGCTGAGGTACTGTTGTTGTGGCAACCGCCTCTCTGTGCCCTTGTACGGAGGATAACTCTGGCCTAGCGGGGCAGGGTTAGTGTGCTTTGATTGACAGTGTGCTGCTAGAACTGTGCTGTGCGTGGGTTAGAAATAAGCCGCCCCACTGGGTGGCTTAAAGGGTCTTGCATGGGCTACAGAGCACAAACTGGCTTTACCTGGAAAATAGATGCTTGCTGCGGGGGGGGGGAACAAGGAACAACTGAGAGATGAGTTAGTGACACAGACATCTGCTTGACAGAATCATCTGTTCACTCAGAAAAGAGAGGAAACTAAGGGAACATGGGAGCGACAGATGTGACAGTAGACTCTGGATGTTGTTTCTCAGGGCACTGGGGTGATTTATCGGCGTAACAAACTGTTTTTAGTTACAACCATGGGTTACATAAGGATTTTGGAGGTGGGAGACTATAACATCTGGTGATTCTGCTGTCTGATCTGTAAGATATGACATGGCCAGCCTTCCATCCACAAAAAGCATAATCATAGCACTTTCTGCACTAATTTTAGTAGAAAAAAATGTCTAACTTGAATAATAAATTATTAAATATAATACTTGTATATTTTATATTAGTTAAAATAAATGTGTTTATATATTTAAAGTCCACGTGAACCACATAAAGTTGTGACCAACCTCAGTATATATTTTTGAGTGAAACAGACTGAATAGAGAAGCAGGCTTTGATTTTAGAGCTCTTCCTCACCATATAGTATGCAGTAGACTGAAATGTATTTATTTGGATTTTTATTTGCACTTTTATTATCCCTCCATCCATCCATCCATCCATCCATCCCTCTTTGAGCTTTTTGCTTCCAGTCATTTCCTGTTTATTTTTCGTGTACTGGCTCCTGCTACGTGGGCCTGTTTTGTTGTGCTAGTTGCTACTGTGTACACTCTGCAACGTGTGAGATCAGTAATGTCAGGTCACCTGTACCAAAGCACGTGTCTCTTCTGTGTGATTTTTGCATTCAAGGCCATTTATATGATGTTGTCACAAGCATCTGCAGTTGCATAACTGCCAGGCAACAGTTACATCTCTAACAGCTGAGTGAATGTGAGAAAAGAAAATTGGAAGAGATGAACAGACATCTGGTGTACAACCATACATGCAATGAAATATTTATCAAAAGACCATTTTTTTACTGGCCTCCAATAAAAAAACGTTTATCTTGTTATTTAGCTTTACCGTGAATTTTGCACAGTAATCTGCATTTTTGTGAAATAAAAGTGCATTTTTGGGTGTAAAACAAACTCTGGAGTATTCATTCACACACCCATCCAGTATTAATCAATCAGATGAACTGCATTTAAGTTCATCCGAGTGAAGCAGATTTATCCCTATCCACATGTGCATAAACAAGCAGTGTCACATAGGAATATATAGCTGCCCACATTCTTATTTTGCAAAACATTTAAATGCTGCAGCTTGTGATCTTTTAGAAACTGTTTTCATTTCAGGCCAAGGGGGAATATGAGATAAATAGCACAGCAGCAGGAGCTGGAGTTCAGGGACAGGGATGAGCCAAGAGGCGAAATGAACAGATAAAGGATGAAGTTTGCCGCTCAGGATCAGGCTGCATGTCTGCAGGCAGCGTCGCAATGGAAGTGAGAGTGACAGTTTGGTCAGAAACAGTTTAGCTATCCCTAAACATGGCCGCCCACGGGGAGAAAATCTCACGTTTCAGGTCGAAGGAGCACAGTACAGAGATGTTTGGAATAAATGGGCTTATCAAGGCCTTTTAGGAAGCAGTTTTGTATCTTCAAGTCAGGGAGAGCACACTTGATTAAAAAAAACATGTGCAATGCTAGCCTTCTGCTCATGGCTACTGTAAGGACCATGAGAGAAAAAAAATATAAATTTTTGCGTAGATGTTTACTACAAGTCAGTGCTCATTAAACAGATGATTCATCCAGACACAAGATGAGTTCAGACCAAACACACAAGAACACTCCAGCATTAACACTTTTGAATCATATTGTCCTTGAAGACGCTTGTGACCCGAGGAATGGAGAACTGGGTCTGAGCAGGCACTAGATATCAAAACATTCATGTATTATAGTCATTAATAGTGCACATTATTGCAGATCTTTCTGCATAGAACTGTCATTCTTATTCATCCAGCACTTTATTTTGCAACAGAAAGTGCAGTTTAGGCTTTATAAATAATATTATTGAAGTTTAGGCCCAATCCCAATTCTACCCCTTAGCCCTTCCCCTTTCCCCTGTCTCAATTCTCTTTTGGTTGGAGGGGTAGGGGTAGGGGTAAGGGGAAGGGCCAGAAAGCCCTTCGAACGAAGATTTTTCGGGACCACACTTTAAACGAAGGGGTATGAATTATCTCAGCTTAAACTGGCTTCAGCGGCAACATGGCTGTCCGAGTGGACAAAAAGACACATAAATTTAAGCATTTTTTGGCATTAATAAAGATTTTTTTATGAAAAGTAATCATTTGTTTTATGTTTCATTCAATCGTGAGTTCATATTTACAGTCATGTTACTCAAAGAAATGTTTGCAAAGACTCGCTAATATTTGCTAACGTCATATCATTATAGACTGCATGATAGTGCCACAACATATTTTCATGTCTGATCAAGGCGATAACCACCGTAGACATTGAGGGGGGCTAGTCTCCCCAATAATTAGAAATCGATAAACCCTTTTCTCAAATATTTGCCACTTCGAGAGAGAGAGAGAGAGAGAGAGATGAAAGTTGCGTGTCTGTGCATTTCTCTTTTTAGAGTGAGTTTACTTCAAAAACAGCGATTTTATCTTCTTGTTGCTGAAAAATATAATGTAGCGATTCAGTATTTAAACTGTTATTAATAAAAGTCGTGGGGCAGCTTTGACAAGTTTATTTTCTCCTGGATGTGTGAGCTGTGCGATCTCTCCGAGTATATACTTGTGTGTGTGTGTGTGTGTGTCAGTAAGCAGCGCATTAATATAGATCGGTAATTAAAGGCTCTAATGCACACCAGCACACCAGTATGTGTGTGTATTGTAGGAGCTAGATGACGTATGATTACGTGTAACGGTATAGTAGTGGTGTCCCATTTCTTTGGGGAATATTTTCACCCCTTCCCCTTGACACTCTGTTTCAAGGGACAAGTGGAAGGGGTAGGCGGAGGGGTAGGGGAGGGGAAGGGGTATAAAATAGAATTGGGATTGGCCTTAGTGTGTGTGTGTTTATTTTCTTTTTAGTCTTTTTATAGATCTAGTCTGTACATTTCACTAATATATACTTTTTGTGTCCCATTATGTAATGTCTGTATGTGCACCAAATTTTACGTGCTCACATTAACTGCATGAATTAAAGAAAATAGTTACAAAATATTGTGACACCTAAGAAGTACAGTAATTTTCGTTCCTTTCTACAAAATAGTGGCAAGACTCATTTGATTTTCTGACTTTTTACACATTTTATTGTCACTGCAGTGTTCATTTTGGGAAAATGTTACCTGTTATTTAAGTTATTCTAAGAAAAAAAATCTAATGGATATTTTTTATTTAGCAAGCGAAAGTTTATCAGTAAACTACAAACTCAGATTTTATCCCTAGTATCTGCTTACTAACAGCTTAATTTATATTAAATGTACAACAGGTACCCATTCTGCCAAATTTAAAAATATTAATTTAATTGAATTGTATTTTTATTTAATATAGTTTTTAGTTTTTTTTGCTAGAAAATGGCAAAAACAAATAATTTTGATCTGTATTTATACCCAAAATGTTATTAACAGTATTGAAAATGTAAAATGAATAAAAAATAAATATGTAAAAAATATTTAGTTTGACCTCCTGAGGTTTCAAATGTATTGAATGTAAGCTGGCTTGCATTGCTTAAAGCACACAAGTAAATTTTTCTATAAGCTAATTGACATTGGGAAACTGATTATTTCTTTCTTTCTTTATTTTAATTAAAACATAATTTTGTTTTATCATTATTTTGACTATTGGAGACACAGTGCGTTGTATATGAACCTTTTATTATTTATTTAAGAACACACATTTACTTTGTTTTTAATTTAATTTTACTTTTATATTTGTTTGGCTTTATTTTATTTTTTTATTTTATTTTGAATGTTTTCTATTTTGTTGTCCTTATGTGTTTTATATGACTAAATAATTTTTATGTATTTACTTTTTTTTTGTTGTGTGTGTAAATGTCCTAGGGAGGACAGGTCATGATGAGGGGAATGAGAACAGAAATTGCGTGAGCTGAATTCAAACTCACATTGCCCACATGAGCACCTCAGCTCAGTACGTTCATGTGTGCTAACCACCAGGCCAAAGCTCCGACCACTGTGATGTTTAGTATAAATATGTGTAATGAAGTCTGTGCTTGTATGCATTTTGATTGCATGCGTACCTTACCGGCAGTGTTAATTTAATCCGCTGGTGCACTGTGGGAAATGGCCTGTTGTTAAGGGAGGTCTCTGTGGTGACGGCTCTGTTGCTATAGTGGCAGTGGTTTAATGGAGTGGAGTACATTAGCACTGACTGATCTGTAAATATGTCTGCTTTCTGCTGCCTCAGCACCCCCTGACATCCACATGGATCAAACGGCCGCAATGCTACCCTATGCACTCAATCACTCCCTCTCTCTCCGTCACTCGCTCTTTCGCAATTCACAATCCCATTTTTTTCTTTCCCTTCGTGTGAAAAGATCCTTAGATCATTGTGTTATGAAATCTAAGGAGAACACAGCTGTTGTCGTTCTCAGGGATGCATTATTGCGCCATTCACCTGGCTGAGAGCGTATTTAGCAGTGGCCTTGTGAATTTCTTTCTCTGTCATATAATTCTTTTCAGATGATGAACGAGACGGGGTTGAATGCCCTCAGAGTGCGTTTGATTAAACCGTGCCATTTCAGAAGCATGAATGTGCAGAAATATGGAAAACCGTGCGGCTTCTCTCTCCTCTAGCGTCACTTGTAGAGGATTTGCTGGCGTGTGAAATTTGGCCTTGCTCTGGTATAAAGAATGAGAGGAAAACAAGTTGCTGTTATGTAACTGCTTTTCTTTGGAGTTTCTTTTTTTTTATGAACCTGGTAAATGCTGTTTTTATTATGTTGGCTAAAGTAGACATTAGTTTCATTTAGATAATAGCCTTCACAGTGTGCAATTCACTTCTTTGGATAATGTACAGCAGCAGGGGGAGCAGCCCTGGTGTTCTGCAGATCTTGATTGTGGGTATTATTAAAAATAGCAGTTATTACTCCCCAGATAAAGCTCTTTATGGCTCTTAATTACATTATACCGAATTATACCTCATTATTCTGTTCGCTTTGATCACACACTGGGTTCTGATGTTCTTATGACCATCATTTTTTGAAAGCTAGGCTGACACAGGACCACCAGATCTCATTGGATATGATTACAATTTTGAAAACTACTGGATTTATATGAGCCAAGCTCATGATTGGATGGTCAATACCCAGGCCCCCTTGATGAGCCGGACCTGATCCTGTAAAATTTAACAATTGGTGAAAAAATTATAATGGCATTTGATTTGAGTAAAAAAAGCATAAAAAAATTATTTTTTTCCCACTAAGGAGCTGATCATTTTATTAATTATTTTCAAGTGTATCTACACTATATTCTTCTATTTATAAACTACCTTTCAGAAGTTTGTGGTCGTTCAAATTTTTCAGTGTTTTTAAAAGAAGTCTCTTGTTTTCACCAAGGCTGCATTTATTTGATCATCAAATAGTAATATTGTGACATTAATACCCTTAAATATTATTACCATGTAAATAAATATGAGTAAGGTAAAATTTATTCCTGTCCTGCAAAGCTGAATTTTCAGCATTGGTTCTCTATTCTTCAGTGTTACATAGTAAAACAGATATTTACAGATAGTAAAAACAGTTGTGCTGATTATTATTTTTGAGGAAACCTTGATAGATTTTTTTCAATATTTTTTTTATTAACAGAAAAGTTCAAAAGAATAGCATTTGTTTTTAAATGCTTTGTAGTGTCTAGTGTCTCTTATCGTCTTTAGTGTCTCTTTTGACTAATTCAGTGCATCCTTGCTGAATAAAAGTAGTCTTTCAAACAAATAAAAATACGACCAGTACTAGAACCAAATCCGACCATATTTTATATATATAGATCTATTGACATTTACCTATATATTTGTTTATATATTTGGTATAAATAGTCCAAAAACAAACAAACCAAACTACAACACTAAAACTAAATCTAGTTTTTTAAATGCTACAGTACATTAGACATCACAGTCAATATGAAAAATGAATATTAATTTTTGAGATTTGCTAAAGATTACATTTGTTAGATGACAGCACATTTATTCTAAATGTAAGAATAGAGGAAATTACCTGGCATTATTAAATATTCAGTATTGACTAAATAAATCCAATATTGACCAATAATTTAATTAAAATCTATTATCAGCCCTCAACCAATATGCTACAGATATATTGTGCATGTCTATTTTAAAATATTGGTTATGTCTATAGCAAACTTGTTCTAGAAATGTGTTCTTGGAAGCTGATCTGAACCCAGTATCGTTAGCAAAGCTGTCGTCATAGGTTTTGCTAGACTTGAAAACACTGATGTAAACACATTTGATCTTACAGATCTTACGCTATTTGATCTATTACTAGGTTTGAGATGCTCTCTTCAGCTCTCTGACTTGATGATTTGAGCTGCAGAGAAGGATCGAACAGTTTCCCTCTGCCTGTATCTTTGAAATCTTTGACCAAATTTTGAAGTGACTTCACCCAGACTAGAGGTGTTTATTTTATTATCGAAGAATTCCCAAGTGTGCAGGCCTTCCTAGAACTCCGAGCTCATCTCAGTGGCTCACGGTGGACACACTCGCACTGGCATTTAAGCTGGAGCCATTCCCCTCGAGAGTGTGCGTCTAATGTTTGTTGTGTGTGAGTGGGGTGAATGGGAGTAGAGAGTGGGAGTGTGTTGAAAAGGTTAAGATTTGATGTGATAAGAATCCCCCCTCCCAGCCCCCATCCTGCTCGCTGCACTGAGCTGTTATGGTAATTAACAGATAACCTTTAATGAGGTGTCGACCTCGTTAGGCCCTTAACGAGGCAAATGTCACCCTGCTGTGGCATTCGAACAAGGAGGGGGACATTGGAGGGACATGTGGACACAAGATGATGTCACAGGGGTGACAGCGGTGTTGACCGAACTGTTATTGTCTAAATGTCATCTGACCACTGTGTCCAGCGGCCTCCTCGATGATGGAAATGGGGGTTTGAATCGGCACTGTGGCTCATAAATGCATGAGTGGCTTATGATTTCCAATCAGGGATGCATTTGCAAGGACTTTGCCCAGCATGTGTTTTCTAATCTTTGTAAGCTCTTACATTTCAGTTTATCTTTAGAGTATGTATTCTAATCAGCAGTATAAACTTTCTATAAGACTCTTGGTGAGACTGAAACAAGTTCTATTTTTGAATTGTGTAGCCCAATATAGTTGTTTATTAGTCCACTGAATATTCTTAGGGTAGTTTAGGGCACACCTTAAAGCATGTCGTCACACTATTGTCACATGCATTAAATAGCCTATTATACATAAAAATTTGAACAGTAAAACAATTATGAAACAATTCAAAAATGTAAGAAAAACCAAAGACGTAACATAATATCAGGGATTGTTTTGGGTTTTGTTGTTCATGTCTTTTGCTTTGTATTCATGCATTTAGTTTAGTTTCCTGGTTTGTCATGTGTTCCTTGCCCCTCATATGATTGTCATGTACTACCCTTGTCTGTGTGTTATGTTCTGATTGGTTCTTTGATTCATGTTTAATGTTCTCATTGGTTGTCTTAGTATTGTTTGGTCCTCGTTGGTTGGTTCTTGTCATGTGACCCTCATTGTTTGATATAAATAGCCCTCATGTTGCCTTTGTTCTTTGTCTAGCTTTTGTACTGTGTAACCTGCTGTCGGTGAGTTGTGTTTCTGTTTATGCTAAGTCTGTTTCTGGGGCTTGTTTCAATAAGGAGGTTCAACCAACTCTGAGTTAAAACTTGAACTCTGAGTTAACTTACCCTGAGATGGGAAACTCAGAATTTTCAGTTTCAGAACAACTGAATTGTGTTAGTTAGTTCAATCCACTCTGAGTATGTTGACTCTGAGTTTAGCGCGTGCACCACAACTATGAGAAGTCATGATCAATGGAGCTCCGAAATTATGATTCACCATGGCAACAGCAGTGGTGTATAAAGTACCTGAAAGCCATACTCAAGTAAAAGTACAGATTTCTTACCAGAAAATGACTTTGGTAGAAGTTGAAGTAAACGTTTAGAATATTACTTGAGTAAAAAAGTCTTAAGTATGTGATATTTATTGTACTTAAGTACTTTTTAAAAAAATCTTAAATGTACTTAAGTATTGAAAGTACAAGTAAATGCAAAATGGAAAAGAAGCAAATAAATATATATATAAAATGTTCATACACCGCTTGAGTAGCAAGATTGTGTTTTAACTCTTTCTTCCATTTTGTATTTTTGGGTAAGAATAAGAAGCACTTCATCCGGTGTATTAGTGTCTTTTATTCCAACATAAAACATTTCTGGAATCTGCAGCATTAGCGATTTACACAGTTTATGTATCTCGGAGGGGACATGGATACATGTGACCGAAACGTTTGCCTTGTTTCATTCAGTAAATTGCTTATATTGTTCTCATCTCGCTTGTGATGCATTGATGTTTGAGTGTGCGGACTTTTTTCAAGCTCTTCACCTTTGGGAACCTTTTTTGGTCTACGCACCTCAGTTGGATTTTTTTTTTGAAGGCGCGGTGAGTCTCTGGCTGCTTCTCTGTATCTCAGAGGGGACATGGATGCATTTACTGCAGTTACAGATGCATAAATAGGCCTAATGTTTTGTTTTTAACATAAAACGTTGAATACTGATATTTTTAAATAATTTAAAACATGAAAAAAATTGTTGAAATGTGAAATTAAAACTGCCAGTAGGTGACAGCAAGTGGCTGTTAATCAATGAGTCATTGAGATTCGACCGATTCATTCAGACGACTGATTCATTCAGAAAAGCATTTGACCGTGTTAATGAGTGAATCACTGAATCACTTAATCAACCGATTCATTCAAAAAGCCGATTCATTCAATAAGTAAACACCATCCATTGCTCAGAGACACAAAACAGTGCTGTGTGTTTGGAACTATTTTCATTGGCAAAATTGAGCAAAAACAAGCAATATTATGTCTAAAATGTAAGTCACTTATTGCTTTACTGAACTTGTATAAAATGATTATTAAATGTGTTCATGCTGAAAAACTGTACTCTTTGTGTGATATTGATTAAGTTAATTATATTAAATTATATAAACATAAAAAAGTATACAGAAGCATTTTTGCCATCTACAATTTAGAATGCCTGGAATTGAGTTTTAATATAATAAATCAACGTGCGTGCGCTGTGTGTGATTTTTATTTATTTATTTTGGTGAGATAGCCTACTTGATAATGTCAGATCGCACATCATTACAACAACACTTACCATATTATCGCAGAAGATATACTGTATATCGCACACCCCAGACTCGACTTGAGTGAAAAATGAATCATACGCGGTTGTGCGCACACTTGTTTGCACATGAGCAAAAGTTTTTTTTTTTTAGGAATCTAACTTTCAAACGCCAGACCACCGATTCATCAAACATGCTTTCCTGCAGTCCGTGATCTTCTGACTTCTGACTATTTTGTAGTAAGTAATGAATATGCTTCGGGAAAATGTATCGGAGTATAAGTAAAAGTTGGCTGAAACATAAAAACTCAAGTAAAGTACAAATACTCCCCAAAAATACTTAAGTATTGTAACGAAGTATTATTATTACAGCACCGACAAAAAGACGCATAAGTTTAATTCTTAATCACTGTTATAATAACAGAGGTGAAAACTTGCAGAACGGTAGGTTATTGAACTAATATTATTTTTCATGGTATACATGGGCAAAAAAGAAGAACGTGACAGCAGCTAAAAATTAAGTATAAAAATAATTCAATCAGGAAAAGCTTTAAGCATAAAATGTTCATGGGTGTATAGGCTACATGACTTTACAAACATTTGATATTAAATGCATTTCATTCAGTGTCTATTTCAATGTGAAGCAGCTATTTTTCTTCTCACGTACTCTAATCTTTTCACGTAGTCTAATCTTTTCACATAATTAAAGATTCTCTAATCCAACCCGTTACATTTATTAATTGGAGTAATTAAATTAACTTTTGACTTCTACTCAGTCAACAGCAAGAAGGCTTGCAAAATAATGAAGAACAGATGAAGAGGAGATGGCCATAATACCAAGTATTGGAAAAATACTAAAATCCAACAGTAAAAAAAAAAGCTTTAACTCTTGCTTTTGTATTTGTAGGAAATAAAGATGACCAAATAAATAATGAATAATTTGTGTTTATTTAACAGCTGTGGTGGTGGTTACAGCATATATCTCGGACCACACTTCCATATGGCATCCTTCCATTCCATATTGGTTTAATTTTCGGAAGGTGCGATGATGGGAATATGCGTGTCATCAATGGAAATTCTAATTATTGGGTTACTTCCATAGGTCGCCGCAAGATGTTATCAAATGAACGTCAGCGAGGCACACCTTCGTTACCGCTCTGCATACAGTGACCTTACTAATGTGCTCTGAATCCCCGATATAGAAAACTCCAATAAATATGCATGTGGATATGGCCATTAAAGTAACTCCTCATATACGCATCTCCATCTACTGGATAAAGGACATGCTATTTGTCACTTTGACTGTGTTTTTGGCAGGGGGAGGTGGGGAAACAAAAAAATAATCATGTTTTACGTTGCATTAAGAAGATTTTCTTACCCCATGGCGGATATTTTACTGGTTTTAGTAGAAGGCACTAAATGCATTTGTTTCCCCCCCGGAAACAAGAATAAAATATTAGGCTATATCATTTTTTTCTAATATAGAAAATGCATCGTGATTTATTAATTTTTAGATATTTGTACTTGAAATACTCCATAAGAAAAGCATTTTTGCAGCGTAAATGAATGAATGAGGTATTTAAACATCGCTTACACTTTAAAAAGGGGGAGGAGACTGAAAGAAACTCTGGGTTTAACGAAGAAAGCCTGCTCCCGACCAGGTTAGGTTCATAGTGTAAGTTACCATGGTAACTGACTCTGAGTTTAAGTTACCTCTCTTTCAGAAACGGGTTTGACTTATCCTGCTTTCTTGGGTTTGACAAACCTCCCATTCTGAAACGGAAAACCCGGAGTTTCCTTCATTTCAGGGTTAACATACTGAGTTTTCACTTAACCATCTTTTCTGAAACGGGCCCCTGGTCAAGTCCGTTCATGCCATGCCATGCCAAGTCAAGTCTGTTCCAAGTCAAGTCTTTGTTTGTTTGTATTTTGGATTACACTCTGCTCAATAAACTGCACCTGGGTTCACTACGCTCACCTCCAGTGGAATCATTACACATAATAATAATAATTATTATAATATTATGCATGTTTTATAATTTTATTTATATACTACACATACTTTAAAACTATTCAAAGGGGTTTTAAAGGAGTCTCATGTTACATTTATTTAATCCAAAACACAGTAAAAACTGTAATATTGGTCATTACTATTCAGTGTCACATGATCCTTCAGAAATCATTCTAACACTGTGTCCTAACCAGACGTGACGTGACACTGATATGCCATTGAAGGTATATTTTCCGTGTTAATCTGAGTTTATGCAACACACGATGAGCTACAGCTGATTTTATTTTAGAAACCGTTTCTATTTCTGTCATGGCTGAAACCGTAGCATACAAACTAGGGCTGGGCGATATGGGCAAAAATTTCTATCTCTGTATTTTGGCCAATTTGCGATATTCGGTATATATCTCATTTTTGTATTTAAAAAAAATCTGTATTTTTATTTATATGTTTTTCACTTACTGCCTAATGTTGTCCAACAAAACAATACATATTAAAGTCTATGAAAACAAATAAAGTGAATGTAACCATGTAAGCCTTTATATTATGTGCAAAAAAAGGGATAAAAATCACATTTCATTGTAACATTGCAATCTAAAAACAAAAATAAGGATTTTAAAATGGACGTTAAATTCACTAAACTAAAAATTAAAATAAATGAGAACAAAAGCACAGAATTGTGTTAGGCTATTTTGATTACCCCATTATAGTCACTTTACAGTCAGTGCTATCATAAAAATAGACTTACATGTAGGTTTAAAATTCTACATGTCACATTTATTGTCCAACTACAAATATTTCAGTGAAATTGATATTTTAGTCAGAATTATTGTGCTCCCATTTAATTGAGCTCTGTCTGTTTGGCACGCATGCACGCGGCGGCGCTCGTTCACTGAAGTCTGTGAAGTTTAGCGGAGAATCGCAAAGCAGAAGGCTCATGCAACTCCTGACAGCAAAATGGAAATATTTCCATGGCTTTCTAACATTTGCAGATGGAGAATACACCTGTGAAATGTAAGTTATGCATTCAGGAAGACGACACATCTCAAACGCATTAAACGGCGCGAATAGCCTAGTGTCTCTGTCAGCGGCACACACAGCCTTTCAGTCAGAGCATATGACGGGCCGAGCCATTTAAACAAATATGCAAAACTAAACTATAAACTATACTAGGTCTTACCAGTTTTTAAAGGCCTTAATATGAAGCTTGTATCAAACTACTGTACATCGATATAAACGGTATTGCCTCATATCGAATCGCTTATAAAGAAAACATTGATATATCATACAAACTCGACATACCGCCCAGCCCTAATACAAACTATGACAGTGATAATCTCCGCGGGTACTGATTTGATGCTTTATTCAATGTTAAAAGTGTCTAAAGTGAGTTTGAATATCAGTTTGTGTGACTTTAGCCATACTGAAAGCAACAATAGATGGTTTACCTCAGATCTTGATCTTTTTGGAATCTTCCAGGTAGGGCTGTGCAAAAAAATCGAATGCGATTTTATTATTATTTTTATTTTTTTTCATGTGTATCTCGCCACTCCTGTGATTAGTATTAAATCTCCAGCACGTGCTTTCAGATGGAGCGGCATTTACTACACAGAGCCGTAGTTCACTGACAAGCTACACAAAAACGCGTTCAAAATCGCAGGCGACCAGGTCATTGTACTGTAAAAACTTCCTGTAAGATTCAGAACTATCTCATTAGTCTTAAAACCGCTTATATTGAAGGCAGTCTGCCAAAACAACAGCTTGTGGAATGTACAACTCTGATATAATAGTGTGGATAAGCACCACCTCCACAGAAGACGATCAACGCTTGCTACTACATCACTGCCTGTTTAGACCCGCCCACCGATTTACACATGTAGTGTAAATGATGAGAGAGGCGAATGCGCAGGTCTATGCAGAAACCAAGCGATAAAGATGGCTCCGCAGTTAACAGGACGCTGTGCAGTGCCAAGTTGTGGAATTCTTTGGATTGCCTTCCTGATCCCAATGTTAGGAAAGAGTGGATGAACTTCTTTTTATTGAAGATCCAGACAGCATCAGTAAGAACTCAGTCCTTTGTTCACTTCATTTGACCACAGATTTGTTTACAAACAAGGTACAATTTGATGCAGGATTTTCAGAAAGATTGATACTGAAAGACGATGCTGTGCCGGCTATATTGGATCCGATGTTTTTGTTACGTGATCACTATTGCTTTGTCTGTTATTACAGATCGTTGGACATGTCCATCTGTGAAGGATGTAGGCTGTCCAGCATACACAAGTGTTAGCCAATCATAGCAGTGGGTGTTTACTTCCGAGTCTACAATCCGCCACGCCTATTCAAACAGAGCGTTCTGATGAGGGGGGGTCAAAAACAGGACAGAAAATAACCTATTACTAATAAATTATGATGTTTTTTTGAGGTAAAAATCCTAAGTGGGCCTCAGAGATCAGTATAAAATAAAAAAAAATGTTCATGACCCCTTTTAATGTTGTAAAAAGTGCTGCCTTATGTTTCTGTGAAATTATGTTCTTCAGGATTCTTTGAATAAAAACTTCAAAAGATCAATATTTATTTGGAAACCGAAATCTTTTGTAACATTATAAAATTTTTTGTCTTTACTGTCACGTTTGGTCAATTGAATGCATCCTCGCTGAATTAAAAAACAACAACAAAAAAACAACTTCTCTCCCCAAAATTTTGAATGGTAGTGTATGAAGAAACTTTATTGTGCTGTGCATATGAACTTTTTTTGTCAGTAAATGCATTAAACAGTTACTTAAAATCTAAAATATAAATTAATAGTAATATAATTAAAAGTAATAATTATGCAACGTCTATTACTTGTAACACTCTACCCCCAAACTGATTACCTATACTCTCTGCCTTTTTCTTTCTTGTCTTCTGTCTGTTTATGTGCAGACACTGGACAGAACGTCTAGGTTACTTGTGTAACCCTCGTTCCCTGAAGGAGGGAACAGAGCCTTAAACGTCAGTTCCGTGACTGACGAATTGGGGGATCTCGTCCCGAGAGCCCAATCACCTTTGAGTGTTAACTAAACGAGCCAATGACAGTTGGCGTTCGTGTTTCGCCACGCGCACCCCGCCCCGCAGCGCGGGTATAAAAGGAGAGCGCGTGCAAACGCACTTCAGTTTTTCGCTGAGGAGCCGAGACTACGTGCCCCGGCTGTACAGCGGTTGTACAGCAACCGTGGCGACAGAACGTAACGTCTCCATTCCCTCCTTCAGGGAACGAGGGTTACACAAGTAACCTAGACGTTCCCTTTCAGTCAGTCACGTTCAATGTTACGTTAGTCGTGACTGACAAATTGGGATCCGTATGGAAAACGCCACTATTGCTGATCCCCTCCAGTGCCCTGCGGAAGCGGCAAGTCCCCCCACCCAGCTGGGGCGGAAGATAGGACAGCTGCTAGGCAGAGGTGTCCGCCACTGCTGTTCCATACAGTGGTACATTGGATAACACTGGGAAAGCGTACCCAGTTGGGAACGCTACGGAAGCCACATCCCGCGCATAGGAGGTATCATGTGGAATTACACATATGGACTGGCCCCAGAGCAGTACTATATATGGAAGTCCCTGCGGTAGACTCAACCCGCCTGGGGTGAGATAACTACGCAGCAGAGATGGCAGTGAACGACTGCCAGGGAAAGACATGGGCTTAGCGTGAGGGGAGCCGTACCGTGGAAGAATACACATGTGGGATCACCCGAAGGGGGAATCACTACACATGGGCACCTAGCCCAGCACAAGGGCTGACCTTGGGCATGCACACAAGTGCTGAGCCTGGCATCTGGCGCTCCGCCACGCCTGACCGGCGAGGGTTCGGGAGGAACTCCACCAGGGTTCGCCATGGTGAACTGATGAGAGCACAAAGCGATGCTCCGGTCCATAGAGGGGAATGGCGCAGTAAGCGTGATCGACACTGAGCAGGTCTGGTGTTACTGCCTACCTGAGTCAAGTACACAAGAGGACACAGGCTCTACACGGAGATTATAGAATCTCGCAAACGTGTTAGGCGTCGCCCAGCCGGCAGCTCTACAGATGTCTGCTATCGAGGCGCCCCGCGCCAATGCCCAAGAAGATGCCACTCCTCTCGTAGAGTGAGCTCTCACTCCGAGGTGGCATGGTAAATGTTGGCCCTGGTATGCCAAGACTATAGCCTCCACTAACCAGTGGGCAAGTCTTTGTTTGGAGACAGCCTTTCCCTTCTGCTGTCCTCCAAAGCAGACAAAGAGCTGGTCTGAGTTCCTGAAGCTCCGCGTACGGTCCACGCAGAGCGCGATTGGGACAGAGCAGAGCGATGGCTGGGTTTGCCTCCTCCCGGGGCAGCGCTTGCAATTTCACCACCTGATCCCTGAAAGGCGTGTTGGGAACTTTGGGCACGTTTCCAGGCCGGGGTCTCAGGACAACGTGTGAGTTACCCGTCCCGAATTCTAGGCACGAATCGTCGACCGAGAATGCCTGCAGGTCCCCTGCCCTCTTGACCGAGGCCAATGCGGTGAGGAGCGCTGTCTTTACTGACAGGAACTTAAGCTCTACTGACTGCAGAGGCTCGAAGGGCTCCTCCTTCAGGGCCGTCAGGGCTGAGGGGAGATCCCAAGAGGGTAACAGGTGAGGGTGTGGAGGATTTAGCCTCTTTGCCCCTCTGAGAAACCTGACGACCAATTCGTGCTTCCCCACAGACTTACCGTCTACTGCATTGTGATGTGTGGCAATGGCGGCAACATACACTTTGAGGGTGGAGGGAGACAGCCTTCTCTCCAACCCATCCTGCAGGAAAGAAAGCACGACTGCGATCGGGCATCTACGGGGGTCTTCCCGGCGGGAAGAGCACCAACCGACGAACAGGTTCCACTTCAGCCTGTAAGCGTATCTGGTAGACGGGGCTCTAGCTGAAGCGATGGTGTTTACTACCGCTGGAGGTAGCCCACTGTAGGATCTGTCTCACAACAGACCCACCTACATGATGGAGACACACACATCAAACCAGCACATTCCATGGAAGGTTGTTGAGGTTCGTTTCTCCAGCCATCTGTAGTTGTAAAACTCATGCTCCATCGAGTAAGGTGAAGGCATTTCCTGGACTGTTTGGCTATATTTCAAGATAAGCTAAAAAGGACAGTACTTTAATGGTGCTTAAAATTGTTTTACGGGCTTGCAAAGAGCAGATAGAAATACCCTCATGACCAGTGGACGCATAAATTGCTAAACTCCGATCAACAAAAGAGACAATTTTATAGCTCCCTGTCCCGCAGGAGATTCTCCAGCAAATGCTCAGGTCTGACCTGAGAGTGACCGAAGGACTCGCCCCTTTTCCCCCGCATTCCAAGGAAAGAGACAAATGTCCGTTTGCCAATCGTTTTTCTAATCAGTGAAAATCATTGAAAGTATCGGAGCATAGATTCATAAATAATATGTTGTATGTCTTATATATATGCTTGGCGTGTTTCATGTAATCGGTGCAACTTTAACCAGTGTTTAATTACCCCTTTTTAGGAAATAAGGATATTAAACTGTGTAATATGTGAAGTTTAATCTTGAACGAATGAAAACCAGAAATGCAGAAGGTTGAAATGAAGTAGACTTTAATAGTATGTACAATATTTGCATTTAAGAGACTTTATAGACGTATCAATATATTATTATAGGTGGCCTCATATAAATGAGAGTCTCTGGTTAATGTATGCACACTCCGCCCCTTAAGAAGTCGATTGGAAGCCAGCGTCAGGGGACGGACTTATGCCACAGAGCAAAACCCGAATGCAGAACAGAATCCATGGGTTTTTGGTTAGCTAGCTGGCTTGCAACTTCTCCTGCTCTCGCTGGTCGCTGTGTTAGAGCACCTGCACGCGTGCTCACATTTACCATCAAAAGCGACCAGCAAACTAAAACTCAACACTTCAGTGATACTTCGTTGAAATCGTCAACAAACTTGAAAGTCTAAGACTCTCAGCAGATTGCTTGCGCCTCTGCGTCATCACAACTCACGAGGGTTTCCCAAAGGACATCATACTGACGTCACCGACCCGTCAGTGACGGGGTTTCCCTCAAAGACCTCCAGGAAGCCCGCAGCACCCCAGAGTCACCTCAGCTGTCAACCAGCGGAACGCAAGTAAACAACATTTTCTATGATCTGCTGAACGGGTGAATTTAGATGCGTTGCTCTGTGAATTCTTAAGGTGAATTCCCATCCCTCGTGAAAACGAGATAGAACTATGAAACTCAGAACTCCGTTAACAGACTTTCCTTCCTCTGAACTGTATGTTTGTGTGTTTTAGCTTAAGTTTATGTGATCTAGAATAGCCAATAAATTTCATGTTTCATTTATAAATAATCAATTGTCTAGTGTCATATAATTTCAAGGTTAAAACCTTTGCCAAAAGATCCTTGCTTGCTTCCTAGCTCGTAGCTTACTCATAATAATTACCTCTCTTTAAGAGCTGACAAATTATCATAATTGTATTTCACCTGTGGCCAGGGAGAATACAAAATTTACATATTCAATTGGTAATATACACTGACATCAGCTTCTCGCTGGCCGAGTAGCTGATAAAAGTATAAACTATTGAAAGTCAAAGTCAGTTTTGATCAGGTGGACCTCGAATTCTCAGATCGAGTTCTTTTAAAACCTGAGCTAGAAATAAACCTGAATGAATTAATAATGATTAATTCCCTTACAACTAAGTAAATTATTACACCACCTAGAACCTCCGCGTCCCGTCCAGGTACCATAAGTGGAGATTCCACAAGTCTGGACGCGGTTGCCAGAGGGTGCCCCCTCTCTGAGAAAGGAGGGGCTGTCGCGTGGAGCATCAGTTTGGGGAACCAAGTCCAACTGGGCCAATATGGGGCTACCAAGAGGACCTGCTCCTTGTCCTCCCTTACCTTGCACAGTGTCTGTGCGAGAAGCCTCAATGGAGGAAAGCATACTTGCGTAGTTCCCTGGCCGAGCTGCATGCCGTGCTTTCCTGCCGGGGGTCCCGGCCAGGGAGTAAAACAACGGCATGGGACGTGTCCCGGGGAGCAATAACATGTCTACCTGAGCGTCCCCAAAGCGTCTCCAAATCAGCTGGGCTGTCTCGGGGTGGAGTCGCTATTCTGCCTGGAGGGCGGGCTGACGTGAGAGCTTGTTGGCTGCACGGTTGAGCTCGCCTGGGATGTGAATGGCACGAAACGACCTCAGATGCTTCTGACTCCAGAGTAGGAGGTGGCGGGTGAGTTGCGACATGCAACGGGAGCGTAAACCGCCCCGGTTGGTTGATGTACGCAACGGTCACAGTGTTGTCCGTATGGACCAGTATGTGCTTGTCGTGTAGCAGTGACTTGAAGCGGCGTTGAGCCAGCCATACTGCTTGCAACTCGGGGCAGTTGATATGCCACTGCAGTCGGTGCCCCGGCCGGAGCCTCGCAGCTGCATTACCATTGCACATGGCACCCCAGCCCTGGCAGAGGCATCTGTTGACACAACAACATTCCTGGATACTTGCCCAAGGGACACCCTTGTCCGAAGAAAGGCAAGATCTGCCCAAGTGCTGAAGGTCTGACGGCAGAACGGGGCGATTGAAACCCGGTATGTGCCGTGTCGCCATGCCCATCTCGGGACCCGGTCGTGAAGCCAACGCTGAAGCGGTCTCATATGAAGCAACCCGAGCGGCGTGACAGCGGCTGCGGATGCCATATGCCCCAGGAGCCTCTGAAATTGTTTCAGTGGAACCGCCGTCTTGCACTGGAAGGACCCCAGGCAGTTCAGCATTGACTGCGCACGCTCTACTGAGAGACGTGCTGAAAGGTTGACCGAGTCCAGCTCCATGCCAAGAAAAGAGATCATCTGCACTGGGGAGAGTTTGCTTTTTTCCCAATTGACCCGAAGCCCCAACCGGCTGAGCTGACTGAGCACCGTGTCCCTGTGTTCACACAACTGCGCTCGAGACTGGGCCAAAATGAGCCAGTCGTCGAGGTAGTTGAAAATGCAAATGCCCACTTCCCTCAATGGAATGAGGGCTGCCTCCACGACCTTGGTGAAGACACGAGGCGACAGGGATAGCCCGAAGGGGAGGACCTTGTACTGATATGCTCGCCCTTCGAACGCAAAGCGGAGAAACGGTCTGTGTCGAGGAAGAATCAAGACATGAAAGTACGCGTCCTTGAGGTCAACCGCTGCGAACCAATCGAAAGGACGGATGCATTGAAAGATGTGTTTCTGCTTCAACATCCTGAACGGGAGCTTGTGAAGGGCCCGGTTCAGTACGCGCAGGTCCAGGATCGGTCGTAACCCACCTCCTTTCTTGGGTACGATGAAGTATGGGCTGTAGAAACCCGACCTCATCTCGGCTGGAGGGACCGGCTGTATCGCTTCCTTCGCTAGCAGGACCGTGATCTCTGCACGCAAGACAGGAGCATCCTTGTCCGGCACAGAGGTGAACCGAATGCCCCTGAACTTGGGAGGGCGCCGGGCGAATTGAATCGCGTAGCCGAGTCTGATGGTTCTCACGAGCCAGCGAGACGGCCTGGGGAGCGCTAACCAGGCCCCCAGCGACCGAACTAGCGGGACCAGGGAGACCACCGACGTACCCGCAGTGGGGCAGCGAAGTGGAACACAGGGACCCAACCCGGGAGGCCGCGCGTCCCAGGGTGGGGTCTGAGTGCGCAGCGCGCCACTTACCTGGCTCCACTGCTGGGCAGGGGGCTCGTGAGGAGGCATAGCGTCCTTGAACTGAACCCTGCTGCCCAATAGCGAAGGGAGAGGGGGCCGGCCGTGTGGAGACTGGGTCTCGTGCACCACCATCCTCGCCCTCTTGGGACCCAGATGCAAAGGAAGTGCTCTTCCCCTCCTCCAGGGGAAGGAGTGGTGCAGTCACCATCTCCTGAAGAGCAGGATCCAAGAGCTCCGGGTCGCCCGTCTCAGGGACGCCGCCTGCTCTGGCGCTTCACAGGCTTGGCAGGGGCGGAGGCGGGCTGCGCCGGTTTCCTGCGGCCAGCTCCACGCTGCGGCCGTTGTGAAGGCTGCTGCTGCGGCCGAGCTGGAGCGAAGATGGAGGCCACAGGAGGGCGCTCTCGGCGACGAGCAGGCTGAGTGGAACCTGTTCGTCGGTTGGTGCTCTTCCCGCCGGGAATACCCCCGTAGATGCCCGATCGGTGTCGTGCTTTCTTTCCTGCAGGATGGTTTGGAGCGAAGCCTGTCTCCCTCCACCCTGAAAGTGTATGTTGCCACCATTGCCGCGTATCACGATGCAGTAGACGGTAAGTCTGTGGGGAAGCACGACTTGGTCATCACTTTCGTCGCCCTGAGTGCGAGGTCCGTCGCCGTGCGCAGTTCCTGCAGCACACCCGGGTCAGCACCACCCTCGTGCAACTGCTTCAACGCCTTGGCCTGTGGGACTTGCAGGAGGGCCATGGCATGCAGGGCGGAAGCGGCCTGTCCAGCGGCATTGTAAGCCTTAGCCGTCAGGGCGGACGAGAATTTACAGGCCCTGGACGGAAGGCGTGGACTACCTCTCCAGGCGGCGGCGCTTTGCGGGCAAAGCTGCATGGCAATCGCGCGCTCGACCGGAGGGATGTCCACATACCATTGGGCCGCCCCCCCGTCGAGGGTGGTGAGGACGGAGGAGGCACCAGGTCTGTTTCGGGCAGAAAAAGGTGCCTTCCAAGACTTAGTAACCTCCTCATGCACTTCCGGGAAGAATGGAACCGGAGGTGGCTGCCGACGCCCGGCCTGCGCCCCCAGGAGCCAATCATCCAGCCTCGAGCATTCGGGAGAAGGAGGAGGCCTACAGTGCAGCCTGACACTCTTGGCGGCCCGGGAAAGCATAGCGGTCAGCTCTGGATCTGACTCGGGCAACGCCACTCTTCCCGACGGTGGCAGCGCAGCCGAATCCTCATCTCCAGAGCCTAGCTCGCCCTCCGATGCAGCGATCGACATCCTGTCCTCTGCCTGTGTCCCGCACAAGATGCTGGACCCCGCCCTGTACGAGGACTCAGCACACTCGTCCGTAAACACCAGGTGGTGTGACATTCTTGAGGAATGAGAGGCCCGCGGAGACGTACTCGACGGGGAAGCTCTCACCGTAACCCTCAGGTCTCCCTGCCCGTGAACCGAAGTAGCCCTCCGAGAACCAGAGGAGCTAGAGCGGGGCATGGCAAGGGGGATACCCCCCCGTTTAATGAGGAGGTATTTGGACCGTAACGTCGCGATGGTCATGTTCCCGCACTGAGAACATGACTCATCCATGAGCGCTGCTTCAGCGTGCTGTAAGCCCAAGCACGAGAGGCAGCGATCATGACCATAAGATGGAGGCAGGAAACAAAACTAAAAAAGAAAACCACTCCAGAAACGCTGATCGAGCCATCTTTAAAAAAGACTCCCGTCGCTCGTGGAGCTCTTTTAGAATTTGCTCTTTTTAGAAAGGAAACACTCTTTTAGAGAGCGCTGAAGCGCCCAGGGGAGGTCGTGGCGAGACTGCAGAATGGAAGCTGCAGCACGCCGAGGTTTCTAGCAGCACTGAATGGCATCCCCCGCTGATACGCCGTGACACCAACGCCAGCTGTTTTTTCCAAACACTCGCGGAGATTCGTCCTGTAGAAGGCTTGGCTCCGAAGCGAAAAGCTGATGTGCGTTTGCACGCGCTCTCCTTTTATACCCGCGCTGCGGGGCGGGGTGCGCGTGGCGAAACACGCACGCCAACTGTCATTGGCTTGTTTAGTTAACACTCGAAGGTGATTGGGCTCTCGGGCGAGATCCCAATTCGTTATGCCGACACTCGAAGGTGATTGGGCTCTCGGGCGAGATCCCAATTCGTCAGTCACGACTGACGTAACGTAGAACGTGACTGACTGAAAGGGAACTGACCGTCTTAATTTGCTGTTGTCTAGAGCTGCAGTCCCAGTGCTGCTGTTGCTGTTATAGATGTGGGATAATTCAGAGCCTCTGGGCCTCTCTTCAGATGGTGGAGATAAAGCCCATCTGAAAAAAAAACACTTATTCAGAGAGAGAACTCCTAAACACAGTGCTAACATTAGCATTAGCCTATATCATCATGTGGTTTAATCTGAAATATGAGAAAGTCTCTATATTATAGGTAAATGTGACTGAAGAGGCGGTAGCACTAGTTTTTTGAGCTAGTATTTTATTTTGTTGTTGTTTTGTTTGGTTTGGATTTCGTTTGTAGTAGTTCATCAATAAAAATTATTTAAAATTAACAAACAAAATTAAAATGTATAATAACTGAGTCAACTGCCAGTGTATAAAGTGACATTGATGAAAGTTCCACACACAACATTACAAGATTATCATTTTTATTTTAAGATTCTTTTTAATTTCATATTTAATTTTATTTTATAAATGCTACAATACAAACCAAGCAAATTTATAGGGGTTATACTTATCAAGAAACAAACAATGAAATAAAGATTTATTTAATTAAAATGTTAGTCAATAAAAAATTACAGCACATTTAGATTCTTTATTATAAATGCAAACTGTGACATCATATTCATTGTGCAGCCTGAAATAATTTTGGATGCTTAAAATCTGTTGTGACCACTCCTGAATAAATATCAGTGTGTGTGTATATGAGTTTATTAGCCTGCAGCATGTGAACACAAACACAAGGCCCTGCTGAATGTCTTGTGACATCTCTGGAGGGTTCACAGTGAGAAGCAGTCTAGCTCAACACCGGCTTTCGCCGTTGTCCTTGCCCCTGGAGCTCAGCAAAATAAAGGGCTGCATGAGGCTCAGTGTCTGCTCTCAAAGATGCCCCACAGAGGAGTCCATGCCAGACAGACAATAAACTACAGCCTCCAGCTCTCCCTCTCTGTCTTTTGCTCTCTCTGTCTGGAGCACGTCGACATTGCCACAGGGGTGCCTGCGTGGGTTCTTGATGTTGAGGTGATTGAGCCTCTCGCTCCCGCTGTTCGCTCTGCCCGCTCGGCAGCTCAGCAGACAGGTGCCAATTTGGATTGAGAGAGGGCACTCAGGTGAGCAGAGAAGTATGGGACTGCTGTAGGGCAGGACAGAGAAAGAGCAAGAAGAGCCAGACAAAGAGGGTTAAGAGAGAGAAAGGATTTAAAATGGAGTATGTTTAAGAGTTGGAGACGTGGCTGGGTTGTGCTACAGCCCATTGGCTTTTTTTCTTATTAGACTTTTCTGTTATTCTCAACAAATAAGCACTGTAAACACTTCAGCTGCACTGTAATATGATTGTCACTCTTATTCTGAGTTCCTAATGTCCCGTTTTGTACATGCAGAATTTGGTTATTCACAGAGGTGACAAACACAGCGCAGTGCAAATATGATTATCTACGCAATCATTTGTAATATAGGCTTTTATTCGCCAGCATACAATAACAGAGTAAACTACTTGACCATTGTGTATTAAATGACATATTTTTGGATTGATGAAAGTTCCACATGCAGTGATGACTAAATTAGGCATTGCATTGTGAAATCAAAATATAGTAGTAATAATGAGTCATAAAAGTAACAAAAGAAAGACATTTTTCTAAAACTCTGATTTATGTTACTTTCTGACTGTTATATCCTCACGTCTTACATTGACTTAAAGGTATAGTTCACCCAAAAATTAGAATTCTGTCAGTAATTACTAATTATTTAAATAATAATTAGTAACCCTCGTGTTGTTCCAAACCCGTACGACCTCCGTTCATCTCCGGAACACAAATTAGGATATTTTTGATGAAATCTGAGCTTTTTGACTGCATAGACAGCAACGCAACTGAAATATTCCCAGACCCAGAAAGGTAGTAAGGACTAGGGATGTCACGATACCAAAAATCTAGTAGTCGGGACAAATACAAATACACACACACACACACACACACCTGTACACTGAATGCAAGCATTAGTTTAAATTCACTGACATACTGGCAGGCCGAAAATATTTTTTTAAACCATTAACATAAACAACAATTATTTAAACCAGTAATATTAGCCAATAATGTTAATAAGGATAATCCGCGGACGGATACACAACGAATAAACAAGCTGTCAGGCATTCAGTAACTTTATGTGTGTGCGAAATCATGCGCAGTGCTCCTGCTTTCAGACACTACTGAAGAAAAACTTGTACCGGCAGGATTTTTAAAAGTTTACAGCGACTTGGTACCACAAAGCTACGAGATTACTTTTTGTGTGCAAAGAAAACAAAAATAATGACTTCATTCAACAAATATTCTCCCCCGAGTTACCGTCTTCTGCCGTCATGGCATCATGTGCGTGCACGAAACAATGCATGCACATGATGCTGCTGACGTAGAACATGCATGTGCTCTGCCTTGTTTATGTGCAGAGGAACGCACATGAATGCGTTGTGAGGGTGAGTAATTGATGACAGAATTTTCATTTTTGGGTGAATTATAATTTAATTCTCAAAGAACTACTTTAATCTTGTAGTTTCAAATTTTATTTTGACAAAACGTTGACTATATTGTTGTAATATGCCTATTGTGCTTTTTTCAAAATGCTGTCTGTCTGTTTGTCTGTCTGTATATGCCTGTCTTTCTATTGTTATGTTAATAGCTGTCTAGTAATCATTAAATTTATCTATTCACCCTCTGTCTGTCTGTCGATCCATCATTCTGTCGATCCATCTGTCTGTCTATCTATCAATCAATCCATGGAGCTCTATCCATCCACTTCTCTAATGATCCATCTATCTGTCTAGCTACAGAATAGTCCTATTACAGTATCTATATGTCTATCCGTCATTCTTTCTAACGATTGATCTGTCTGTCTATCTCCCCATCTGTCTTTCCGTCATTCTAGCTATCAACCCATCTGTCTGTCTATCGTTCTATCTATCGATCTATCGATCCGTCCATCCACCTGTCTATCTATCCATCATTCTAATGATCCATCTGTCTGTCTATCGATCCATCTGTCTCCTATCCATCCATCATTCTATCTATCAATCCATCTGTCTGTGTATCCATTATCTGTCTGTCTTTCCATAGTTCTATTGATCCATCTATCTGTCTATCCACCTGTCTGTATGTCTGTCTATCTATGTGTCCATCTGTCTATCTTTGTCTATCCATCATTCTATCTGTCGATCCATCTGCCTCTCTATCACTCCATTTATCTATCCATCTATTCATCTGTCTGTTTATCTATCCAGCTATCCATCTGTCTGTCTGTCTATCTATCCACCCATTTGTATGTTTTCTATCCATTGTCTTTCCATCATTCTATCAATCCACCCTCCTATCTATCTATCTATCGTTGGTCGGACGGACGGAGTCTATCGATCATCTATCCGTCCGTTGTTCTGTCTATCGATCATCTATCTGTCTATCGATCATCTATCCGTCCGTTGTTCTGTCTATCGATCATCTATCCGTCTGTTGTTCTGTCTATCGATCATCTATCCGTCCGTTGTTCTGTCTATCGATCATCTATCCGTCCGTTGTTCTGTCTATCGATCCACTATCCCATCCGTTGTTCTGTCTATCGATCCAGCTATCCCATCCGTTGTTCTGTCTATCGATCCAGCTATCCCGTCCGTTGTTCTGTCTATCAATTCAGCTATCCCGTCCGTTGTTCTGTCTATCAATTCAGCTATCCCGTCCGTTGTTCTGTCTATCGATCCAGCTATCCCGTCCGTTGTTCTGTCTATCAATAGAGCTATCCCGTCCGTTGTTCTGTCTATCGATCCAGCTATCCCATCCATTGTTCTGCCTATCGATCATCTATCTGTCCATTGTTCTGTCTATCGATCCAGCTATCCCGTCCGTTGTTCTGTCTATCGATCCAGCTATCCCGTCCGTTGTTCTGTCTATCGATCCAGCTATCCCATCCGTTGTTCTGCCTATCGATCATCTATCTGTCCATTGTTCTGTCTATCGATCCAGCTATCCCATCCATTGTTCTGCCTATCGATCATCTATCTGTCCATTGTTCTATCCTTTAGTTCTATCCATTAGTGGTTATGCATGGTTCATCTGTCATCCATTCACATTATATTATATATATAATATCTATATTATTATATATATTATCTCCACTGTATCATTGCGACTTTATAAACAAGCATTGTATGCATCGTCATTTTTTTACGTGCCTTTATGGGCTTTATTAGTTTAGAAAGCGTACATGAAGTACACAGCAAGCAATGTTACATTTTTAAAATCACTTTCAACATACCATCATTTGGGATGCACTGATCCTAATCTCTCAAGAAGGAAAGTGTATCTTGTTCCAACTACTTTGGGAGTGTATGTATCGTAGAGCAGATTAATGAGGAAATCAAAGACTGTGCCTTGTAGCCGTCTCATGCGATGTCTCGCGGCATCACCACAGCGGTCCCATGCAGCTTCAAAAACACCAAATGCGTTTATGACTACGAGACGTAAACACAACAGACGAGCTACGCACCAACTCTCCTCTCCTTTCATCTCTCCTTCCGCTCAGGTCCTGAAGGGACGGATCAGGTTCATCTATGTTCCTGCGGTAAAACACGAGGGAGCTGAAATGCTAAAATCCCTCCTTTGACGTTGACGGCAAACCGGGGGGAGGAATAGATGTCTGCTTATTATACATATTGTCATATCAGCTGTACCGACCTAAGGATTTAAAATGAGTGTCTTCGTTTCTGCTCTTTGTAAGACATATATAAATGTGAGGCTGTGAAAAAGAATCACTTAAAGCAACAAGTCAAGTTTTAAAGCGCATCTCGCACATTTTCACACTTACTTTCTCACCGCAATCGATCCGGCCTTATAAACACTGTTAGCACAAAGCATACTTTGGACAGAGGTACTCCGTCTTCCTTACACAGCAACAGACTCGCGCATAGACGCTGTAATTGAGTAAATCTAAAGGGCAGAGCTCTTAGATGTATTGTTCAAGAGGTTAAGAGCTTCCCCACTGCATGATGTTTTTTCCCACGGTGACCTTCAGCCGAGGCTGAGACCACAGAGCGCTCGGAAACCATATTAACACTGAATAAGCAGCCACGTACACAAACACTTGTTAAACGCAGAGTGGTTAAAACACAGTAAACAGCTACCGTGTTGTCTCTATAGATCACAAAGATATTAGCTGAGTTTAATTTTCCCTCTGAAAGGGTAATTAGTGCCTCAGTGCTCTGCGAGAAGTGTGTATTCATGCCAGGCTCGTGTAAACACACTTTCTTTGCTTATTTCTTGTGAAATGAATAAAGGGATGTTTTTTTTTCTTGTCAGGCTTGTGGCCTTCCTCTCCATCAAATGCTGCGATTGACGGTAGACATGGCAACATGGTGCCATGGTTACAGTGTGGTCACTGGGATTGAAGCAGGAGGAAAATGTACCTTAGAAAACCTGTTCTGAAATGGTGTTTGTGGATGCAAGAGGGAAATTATGATTTAACGCTGCTTTTGATTTCGCAAGCAAGATGTGCTGTTTTTGAAGTCTGGGATCTTTGTCGATTCAGCTTAACTGGGTTACAGTGGAATATCAAAAATGTGAAGAGATCTTTCTGGGGGTTAGACAGCACTGAAAGCACAATATCTATGCTAATTAAATTAGGTGTGTGTGTGTGTGTGTGTGTGTATGTGTATGTGTATATATATATAGATATATTATATATACTCTATATATCTGTATCTCAGGGTTTTTCCTCCGCGGAGGCAAAGGGAGGCAGTGTCTCCTCAAAAAGTTGGATGAGAAAATAATCGATATTACAAACATAAATCACAAATATTACTAAATATGGCATTAAAAGTCTAAAAGTCACTCGTTTTTATAAAGTAACACTGTCCAACAGCGACAACCGCAGGTAAAGTTCCAGCAGAGGCTTGCCTCCCTTCAGTCCATAGATTTACAACAGAAACCCCTTAGCATGCTGTGACCTTTCTGGGTTGTAATTGAGATGAATGGGGCAAAGTCACGTGAGAGGAGGCAATGCCTCCATCGTGCTATAATTGGATATGATCGGTCATGATCTGATGTGATTGGTTTGTGTGATAAATCCTGCCTCTTGTTTTTGTGCAAGCTCTTGACCTGAATTAAGAAAATTATGGTGTTGACTAATTATAAAGTAAGTAAACAACTATCCTGCTTAGATATCACTGCTTTGTGTCATGTCAAAATAAAACTTGAAAAGGTCTGAAAACGTGATGACTGTGTCAGTTTTTAGTGAGCATTCAGCGTGATTAAATGAAAAGATATATCTTTGTGTCTGTGGCAGCGTTTACAGAGCTTTTATGACGATGACCCGAAAATAAGTTTACTATTAAAAAGAATAGCTGAACATCAGTTCACAAATAAAAAATATTGGTAACATTTTACAATAATGTGTCATTTAATGTTAGTGTTAACTAACATGAACAAACAATGAACAATACATTTGTTACAGTATTTATTCATATTTGTTCATCTTTGTTAATGAAAATACAGTCGTTTATTGTTAGTTCATGTTAGTTCACAGTGCATAAACTAATGTTAACAAACACAACTTTTGATTTTAATAGTGCATTAGTAAATGTTGAAATTAATATGAACTAAGATTAATAAATGCTGTAGAAGTAGGCTATTGTTTATTCTTAGTTCATGTTAACTAAAGAAGTTAACTAATGAAACCTTATTGTAAATGGGTTCCAAAATATTGTTCGAATTGTTACTGTCTTTAGTTATTATGTTGAATAAATAATAAAAATGCAAAACACATAAATGTATAATTACGATTAAAATATTAAAAAAAAAAAAAATTATATTATAACATACAATTGATATTTATTTTATATATAATTATATTTGTTTGCTTTTTTTATGTACTTTTATTTACCAGAAAATGTGATACATAGTGTAGCAGGGACATTACTGTATAATAGGCCTATATAAACTTCATCCAGTATCTCACAGAAGTGAGTACACCCCTAACGTTTTTTTGTAAATATTTTATTATATCTTTTCATTTGACAACACTGAAGAAATGACACTTTGCTACAATGTAAAGTAGTGAGTGTACAGCTTGTAAATTTGCTGTCCCCTCAAAATAACTCAACACGCAGCCATTATTTTCTAAACCGCTGGCCACAAAAGTGAGAACACACTACTAAGTGAAAATGTCCAAATTGGGCCAAATTAGCCATTTTCTCTCCCCGGTGTAATGTGACTCATTAGTGTTACAAGGTCCCAGGTGTGAATGGGGAGCAGGTGTGTTAAATTTGTGTTATCGCTCTTGTAACTGGGCTGACGAGACGTGAGACGTGTGGGTCCATCTGCAAGCTTTTATTAAAGAGATGTGGTATAACAGGCAGGGTCGAACAATGGCAAACAGGTATATGGCGGGCAAGACACAAGAATAATCCTAGGGCTAGCGAAGGTCAACGATCGGCGAACAGAATCAAAAGGGCGAGACTAGAGGGATAAATCCAGGAACACAGGAAAAGGTCCAGGCATGGGCAACCAGAGTCCAAACGGCAAAATGACAGGGCAATCCAAAAACAAAGGCAGCGATACATACACGGGAAAACAGGTAAGGCAAGACTAGACTAAACTAGGAACTATGAAAAAGACAAAAATATGACAATAAACTGGCTCCGTATAGCAGCTAACACTAGGAGAGTGGAAAACGCAGAATAATACTAGAGACCAAACAGGACATAAACATAGAATGGCTTGGTAAAGTAGCTAAAACTTGGAGAGTGAAAAACGCTTGACAATACTCGGCAGTGAGAGAGAGGAAGTCCATGGCTTATGTAGCATGTCTGATTGGATTCAGCTGTGTGTGTGTGTGTGTGATCAGTGCATTCAGCTGTGTGCGTGTAATCAGTGCAATGGTTGATGGGAAATGCAGTCCAGGGTGATGTGTAACAGTCTGTGTGGTGCGAGAGTCAATATCATGGAAGGGCGACCTCTGGTGGCAAGCAGACGGAAGTTCATAGACCGGATTCGTGACCAGTCTCACTCTCTCATACTGGTCACTGGAAGTTCAACGTGGCACCTCATGGCAAAGAACTATCTGAGGATTTGAAAAAAAGAATTGTTACTCTACATAAAGATGGTGTAGGCTATAAGAAGATTGCTAAGACCCTGAAACTGAGCTGCAGCACGGTGGCCAAGACCATACAGCGGTTTAACAGGACAGGTTCCACTCAGAACAGACCTCGCCATGGTCGACCAAAGAAGTTGAGTGCACGTGCTCAGCGTCATATCCAGAGGTTGTATTTGGAAAATAGACGTATGAGTGCTGCCAGCAATGCTGCAGAGGTTGAAGGGGTGCGGGGTCAGCCTGTCAGAGCTCAGACCATACACCGCACACTGCATCAAACTGGTCTGCATTGCTGTTGTCCCAGAAGGAAGCCTCTTCCAAAGATGATGCACAAGAAAGCCCGCAAACATTTTGCTGAAGACAAGCAGACTAAGGACCAGTGGATTACGAACCATGTCTTGTGGTCTGAGAGACCAATATAAACTTCTTTGGTTCGATGTGTCAGCGTGTGTGGCGGCAACCATGGGATGAGTCAAAGGCAAGTGTGTCTTTGTACATGCCAACATGTACTGGACAATACTGAGCAGAGCATGAATCCCCTCCCTTTGGAGACTGGCCCGCAGGGCATATTCCAACATGATAACGACCCCAAGCACACCTCCAAGATGACCCCTGCCTTGCTAAAGAAGCTGAGGGTACAGGTGATGGATTGGCCAAACATGTCTCCAGACCTAAACCCTATTGAACATCTCAAGGTCTCTAACATCCACCAACTCCGTGATATCATCATGGAGGAGTGGAAGAGGACTCCAGTAGCAACCTGTGAAGCTCTGGTGAACTTCCCCCCCCCCATGCCCAAGAGGGTTTAGGCAGTGCTGGAAAATAATGGTGGCAACACAAAATATTGACACTTTGGGCCTAATTTGGACATTTTCACTTAAGGGTGTATTCACTTTTGTGGCCAGCGGTTTAGACATTAATGGCTGTATGTTGAGTTATTTTGAGGGGACAGCAAATTTACACTGTTATACAAGCTGTACACTCACTACTTTACATTGTAGCAAAGTGTCATTTCTTCAGTGTTGTCACATGAAAATGGCTTCAACAGAAGCATATATACATTTGAATAACAACCTCATATCTCACAGTAGGTCTATCTTTAAAGGTTTATAAAAATAAACAATCTGAAAAACAAAATTAAGCTTTAGAAACTTGACTATTGCACTCTATATAGTAATTAGTCCTGTGTTTGTTCCTTGTGTTGTATATCACACTTTTGCTGTCTGTTTTGCATTTGTAAATGTTAATAGCTTTGATTATTGTTGAGCCTTGTTTTTAATTTCATGGTTTGATTGGAATGACGAGCCAATGGGTACTGTATTTGGTCACCATTATAAAATGTGGGATGTCAAGCAAAACCAGATGAGAACCAGTAGTGTAGACTGATACAGCAAAATGAAATCACTCCCTTTAAAATCAATGGCACTCTGCACAGAAAGAGCCCAATGTGTTGTTGAATGTGTGGTGCTGTCCGTGGTGCTGAACATCCTTCAGCTGAAGCTCTGAATCACTTACTCCGTTCATCTCCCCCGACTTCTGTTAGACCACTGAGACGCTCATGTCAAGCGTACATAGCCCTAAAACTGCTGATATATTTCTTTTAGACTGACTAAACGTCTTTCTTTCCTTCCGCCGGGCTTACGCCCTCCGTCTCCAGACCTGAAACACATGCAGGGAATTCTTAATCTCCCTCCCCTTCAGTCCCAGGGCCTGTAGCACCAAAGCAGAACGTACAATGTCATAAAGATTTTCAGAAACAGCCTTGCTCTCTACCTTCCTGCCCCCCTGAGGTATTCAGTGCAGAAGAGCACAGAGAGAGTGTGTTCTTTGAATACAGAGTATCTGTTCTGCTTTCAGGCGGTCTCCACAGGCACCCTGACATTTGTCTTGTGTTTATGGCGGCCCGTGAGCGGCCAGTGCTGTCCAGTCATTTACAGCGCACTTGTCCCACTCAATGACTTCCCCGACTAAATGTCATAATTGAAATTGGTGCTGATATTTATAGCGTGTGGAAGTGCATAGAGCATGATGACTGTGTGAACGAGCGTGTGCCTCTTAAACAGTGAAATGTGAAACAGTGAGTGTGTTTTCAGGTATCTCTAATAGAGATTGGTCGTTAAGATTAAGGATCTGGCAAGGGCAACAATAATGATGGTAAATGCTGGTGGAAGTCTGGCTTTGATCCTCAGCATCTTTTCTTACTCTTACTGCAATGTCACTTTTTGTAATCTTCTTTGTAATCAGTAGTGGGGATGATGATGATGATAATAATAATATTGATAATAATAAATTGATACATTTGAATGATTATATATTTGCGAGATGATAAATTGTTGGCTTGTGCTTATACTTATTAACACACACAACAACAATAATAATATAAAATGAAATACTAATAGAAATTAAATGGATAATTACAATAATTTTAAAACAAGTAGTATTACATTTCATTTTAGTTTAATATTTAAAATGATTTTCAAGAATTGATTTGTTTTATTAGGAATAATTTTTTTGTTCATTGATATGTATCATTGAATTGTATTCAATTTCATTGGATTATTGTACATATCTTAAATAATATAAATATATATATATTTTATACATTACTAGCAATTTATAATAGTAATTAATAATAATAAGAAGTGTTACATTTGAATAATTATATATTTGAGAGATGATATAAATTGTAGTATTGTACTTTAATTAATAATAATATAATAATATAACATTAAAGGGGTCCTATTATGCTCTTTACCAAAGTCTTGATTTTGTTTTGGGGGTACACTAGAACAGGCTCTCATACTAGGTTATTCGAAAAACACATTATTTTCACATATTTTACATTATTACAACACTCTCTCCCCAGTCTGTCATGAACGGCTCGAATAGTTCCTGTAACAAATGAAGGCCCGCCTTCTGAAATATGAAATGTGCTGTGATTGGTTAGCTGGGCCAGTGTGTGTGTGATTGGCGCACTCGGTGACTGGTCGGGAAATGCACGCCTTACCATAGCCGCATGCGAGCTGCAGTGTAATATTCGTCAGAATAAATCAATTTGAGGTGATTTAACCGGATGATTGTAACAACTAAGTTATCTGCCTTGGGGAAATAGCGTGTCGCCGACACACTCTTTGCAGCTCAACCAGGTCTCATGCCATTCGTCGGTATTTGTGATATCACGAATCCTGGAAATTATGCGTTGTAGTCCAAATGAGTCATTTGTTGTAGTTTTTGAAAAAGTGATTTCTGTTAAATAAAATATTTCCTTTTGAAGTGGACTTTGAGCATTGTAACTTTGCACACCTTTTTTATGCTCAAACAGCAACATCACACACTAACTAAAGTTGAAAAAGTGAAAACGCATAATAGGGCCCCTTATATAAATTAAACGGATAATTATAATAATTATAAGTAATATTTAATTTCATTTTATTTGTAATATTTAAAATGAAAGTGCCCCTATTATGTTGGGGGGCGGTAAGAAGGTTCTATTTTGGTTTTGGGATCCCAAACCACAGGTTGCCATGCAGCAGTTCAAAAAAACATTTCATTGTCTTATTAATGGCATTATTTTTGCCCTTACGTGTCAAGACTCCCAAACGATTCGGCTCACAGTCATTTTCCAAACCCCTCCTCGGCGTGACGCTAATTTGCAGCGATTGGTCCGATTGGTTTCAGTTTCATTTCATCATGAGCCTGTAATGCTTGATAAAAGCAGGTTGTAGACAGTGGGCTTGTGTACAGCGTTAACGGGGAAGAGGAAAAACGCAATTTTTTTTATCTTTCGATTTAAACTTTGCAGGAGGTTGTCATTAATTTAGACTGGTGCACACACGCAAGAAAGGTAATTTGGCAAAAATCGATAATAGGGGCACTTAATATTAATAATTGATTGTTCTTTTTGGAATATTATTAAATGTTTTTTTTTGTTATGTAGTATCATGGAATTGATTCAATAGGGATGCACCGAAAAAAATAGCAAAAAAATCTCTTTCGGTGTTCGAAATAAGCGAAAAGGCCGAATAATATGTACCGAACAATGACTAACGCGATCAAATAGAGGCACGCACTAATGCAGCAAACATGTCGGCAATGTGAAGGTATTTAAAACTATCAGAGAAAGACGCAAAAATCATTACAAGCAACGACAGCACGATCAGCGAAAGACTGTTTAGGACTGCATCACATGTCTTCAGTGAGAAGAGGAAGGGGTGATTGTTGCTGGTCACTGTATGATGATTGAAATCGCGAAATGGCCTCAAACGATTAGTAAATAAACTGCAGAATGTTATATTTTCTAATGCACGCACGAATTGCATGTATTCTGACAGCTGCACGAGCTCGCAGCACCAGGTTTCAAAGTCCAAAGCTCGAGGAATATCTGTGCTGAAACTGTTACTCGTCAGTTGCTCAGTAACATTTTTTAAAGGCATGTGACAATGTGATATGTCCGACAAACATCTTCCCAAATTCATAATGAGAATCATTTATAAATCTGCATGCTGTTGTCAACAAAAAGAAGCATTGAGATCTTCCTGTGGGTTTCTGCCAAAATAAAAGCCGAGGAAAAGCAACAACTCCATCAACATTCCTAAATGTTAGTGTTGTAATTTTACTGTTGTTCTGTAAAATAAAATAAAAAAGTAAGAAAATAATAATGATGATAATAATTACCCAACAACAGCTCTGTTAATACATTTATTAAAACATTCACACATAGTGTTCAAATTGTGATCTGTAATATATTCTAATGTTTTAAAAGAATTCTCTTCTGCTCAGCAAGGCTGCCTTTATTTGTACAGTAAAAAATACATGCCTGATTTAAGTCTCAAAAATGGCCAAAAATATTATTTTACTAACTTTTATTTTAAGTTAAATTGTGCTTTGTTGGTATAACGTCTGCTAGAATGTAAAAAAAATGTTCAGTGTTAAGTAAATATTTTGAAATTGTTGTTTTGTAATAGATTTTTTATTTGAAAAGCAGGACAAAAACAGTAAAATGCACATTTTGGCTATTTAATTTATGCAATGGTGAAAATTTTTTTGCAAAATAGGCCTACATGAGGGGGAGAAAATGCGAAAAACCATGTTCGGTATTTGGCCTTCGGCCCAGTGTTTAATTTTGTTCAGTTTCGGCTTCGGCCAAAAATTTTCATTTCGGTGCATCCCTAATAATAATAATTAATTAATTATTTTATCTTAAAGCAATTATTTTATAATTATAAGTTTATTGCCTATAATAATAATAATAATAATATAACATAGATAATTATGATCATTATAATACAAATAATATTCAATTAGATTTTATTTTTAATATTTAAAATGTAATATTAAGAAAGTATTTGCTTTTTTTAGGAATTAAACATTAAACATTGGTATGTTTCGTTGAATTGTATTCAATCAGTCTCATTTGATTATTGTATATATCTTAAAATATAACTTATTTTATAAATTACTAATTATTACTGCTATACTACTACTACTACTAATAGTATTGATTAATGCATATTAATATACATTAATAAAACAATATATTTTATTTAAGATTTTATTAGAAACAAACACATTTCTGTTAAACCTTCTTTTATACTCAGTGCTTTAACTGCACTTGGCTTTTTTATGCTTATGGTCCTGACTTCTTTAAATTTGCCAGCATGCACAAACAAAAACACACATGCTTTATGCATGCTTTATACGTATGATGTGATTGAAGATTAAGAATTCAAATTACACTTCTACTGCTGCTACTTTTTTTTTCACTGCTTAAGGCCATGTCTGCTCTTGAAAACAGCTGTAATGGTGTATATTTGAGATTGAAAGCCCCCCTAACATGAGCTGAAGTAGTTTTCTGGGAATAATAAAGCCCACCGAATAGAAGTATAAGCCTACAGTTATCTGGCTCCTCTGAGGCCAGTATGGGTGCCTGAGGTTGATTTATAGCAAGGCTGCACCTTAAACCTTCTGTGCTGCATTGAGTTATTGGTTTATTGAGGAAAGCAAGCAAGCACAAATAAGTGGCAGTGTGGAATTAAAAAGAGAAATATGAAGAATTGAATGGGACAAGCGTACTTTGCCACCTCTGTCCAATACATGCTGTTGAACAGCTAACTTGATTAAATAACTGCTATACTGAATCACCCCGGCAGCATCAGACTTTAAACAATCAGTTTACCAACATATGCTCTCATTTCTCCCACCTTGATCCTGTCATTTAGATTTGAACAGCACAATATAAGGTGGCCATTAGTGCTGGGCGGTATGACCAAAAATTTATATCACGGTATTTAAAAAAATTATACCGGTTTCACGGTACATGACGGTATTTTTTTTCATTCATGACCAGGTGTTAACCATAATTTCTACTGATTTTGAGAGGAAATACTGCAGTATATTGACTTAGAATGCCCTATTTTACTGTCATGATGAGTGAATAATGTCAAAAAATACCACACTAAATAGTGACTAAACACGACCCCTTTTAATACATGTTAACCAGGAGTCACTCTCATTTATAATCACAGCATCGTCTGATAAAATCAACATGCATCTACACTAAAGAGCGGCTATGCGGTTGTTTTGGCTATATTACTTTTTTGTAACAAACGAAAAAAAACAACAAACAAAAAAGTGCAAAACGCTGTTTTGTACGCATTTATTGACGAGTCGGCTGCGGTGTGGCCAACTGAATGCGCTGCTTCTCTGCCGCTCACTGCACAGAACAGACGCCGAGAGAGGTGACACTTCTCCGGGAAAGTCAGACCTTGCGTTCGCGGGACAGCACTGGCGAAATCTTCCAACTGAACCATAGCTAAGGTTTATCCAAAAAAGTAGCTAGGTTTGTCAGAATGAATATTCAATGAAAAAAAGATGCTAAAAGGGTCTGAAAGTTGCTAAATCTAGTGCTAAAGTCGCGCTTGTGTGTGTGAGACGTGGGAGCTGATGCCAGGGGGCAGTAGATATTTGTGGTGGTCAATGTGGATATTGTGGATGAGTTCTTCTGTGTCATCACATTCTATTAGTTCTACAGCTTCAGTTTCGGAACTTTCACGCTTAGTAACACATACAGCTGTTCCCTCACCACAGTGCAACAGTGAAAAGTGACCCCTTTCAAACAGTGTCGCGTTCCAAACGTTGTTTAAGCGAAATTCATATCATACCAAAAATAAACACCAGTATTCGGTATGAACCGGTATACCGCTCAGCATTAGTGGCCATGCAGTTGAACTCTGGAATAGTGTTTAAAGTGAAACTACAGCAAATAAGCCTTTTAGTGTTGTTTTCATGTTTTTCATTAAGTATACATGAATTTTGAGCCCAAACACAGGAGAGTTTGTTTTTTTTAGCCTGAAGTAAGTTCTAAGTGAGTTATAGTTTCCCCAGAGTAAATTCTCTTGTTCCTGACATTAGAACAAAGAGTGTGTCAGTTTAGCACAGCCTCGGCTGTATTTCAGTGCTTGAGTTTACAGGGCAGGCCCGTAGTCTGGCGTACACACAGCGCAAGCCCCATTTTTCACTGTCACATCGCAGTGCAACACATATTTTTAGAGGGGACAGATCTCAAGGTATCAAGTGAGTGCATTTCTCCTGATAAAACACAGCAAAACACTGTGTGGAAGTGATGGGGTGAATGTTGACAGTAAAGCAAGAGCTTACTTTCAAACTTCAGAGTCATTGTAAAAGTTTTTGGTGATTATGAAATATATTTTACTGTGAGTGATGAATATTTAAAGTTTAGAAGAACACAGTTGTGCTGATTTTAAATCAACATTTAGCCTATGCTTTCTGCCAAGTGGTTGGGTTATGGCTTTACATTGCAGGGCATTGACTGGGTTAATTACTATATCATCTGGGCTCAGTAAGAACGGTCTTCTTGCCCGGGGCCAGTGTGAGAGAGGTCGCCTGACAATTGTCTTTGCCAAAACTCCCAAAAACATTCATTGATTTTGTATTTTTACAACTTAGACTTACACTTTTTATGCTTTGCAGACCTAAATACTTAGTGCTCTGTGATGTATCCATACAATGTTGTGAGCTGTGAACAAGATAATGTTATCTAGATGGGGTTTGGATAAAATTGCAAAAATGTATAGTCATGAAAGCATTAATAAATGTGTACAAAAAAGTACAAACCCTTCTTTTGTTTTTTGCCTCACCATGTGGCATTATTTTCCATGAATCAATATAGTTAAGCTGTATAATTTACTTTTTCAATGTTCAATGAAAATGTTCTTTTTGTGAAGTATTTTTTTAAAGAATATCTTAACTTTAAAAAAAATAAATAAAGATAGATCATTTAAAAACATTCAATTAAAAACAAAAATGTTAAATGGAAAAATAACAAAATATAAATGTATATAAAATTAAAAAGTGTCACACACACACACACACACACATACATAAAATGTAATTTAAAAACTGAAGCAACTTGTAAAAAGAAAAGACATTTGAAAAATGAATGAAAATATAAAAGAAAAATAATGAAAATATAGTGCTTGTTTTTGGTTAGTGTTATTTTTCCAAGCAATAAAGTATTTAAAGAATGATTGCTTTAAAAAAAAAAAAAAAACCTCATAAGGACAGAAGAACAAGAAATATGTATCAAAATCTACATAAAAAGTAATGAAAAATATATAAATATATAGTGCATTCATAGCGCATTAAAATATTATATTATTTTAAGTGTGCAAAATTCAATAAAAATTTAACAAGTGTAATTTTTCACAAAAAGTTTTCACAAATGTTTTTTGATTTGTCATTATGGAGTAAGAAATTTAGAAGGCTGCAACATAAGACAAATCACGTCACGATCACGTCACGATAACATCGGAAAACAGACAGGGCTTCACAGGATCCTCTCAAACAAACCTGAAACGTTACCAGAGCAGTATTTTGGTGGTGCGTGGATCAAGGATGTAGCCAAATATCATCTTTTTTGAGTTGCCCAGTGATTGGAGTTGTCTGCAGTACCTTGTCTGAGCTGTTTGATCCAGCCACAGAGAGAAAGGCCTGTCTGTCAGCCTCTGCTCCCATGTGTCTGGATTTTTCTGGAATCAAAGCTCCAGGCTGCAGGATTCCTGCTGGGGGGAACTCTGTAATTTAAAGAGAAGTCTGGACGTCTGTTTAGCTCTGGGTGGATCAAGCTCGAAGCAATAGGAGAGGGAGAAAAACAGCTGAATCACACCAACATGTTTAATCAGAGATGGCCTTATTATTGAGAGATAAATTCCAACCTGTCTGGAAAGTGAAACCGTTAACTTGAATCATGTGTGTCTTTAACCAATCACATTACAGCCTGATTGTCACTGAATTAAAGTCAGAGTTGTGTGATTTCATTCATATTTAGTAGATATTCATACGTAAAGTGTACATGTATGTTTTTAAACATTTGGATAGACACTGAAACGTTCAATATCAACATCCTAACAGCATCTAAAACATAAACCCTTGTACATACAGCAACTTTAGACATGTACAAATATTTATGAATCCATTTTATGACTGGTTGAACCTAGAATTGCCAGAATTTTTGCAATGGTACTGCTGGAGGCGACCAAGTTCAGTAGTCAGGCACATAGACCCTCATTTAGCAGTAAATAATAGATGAATTCTGGCCAAGACTTGCGTTTCTAATGGCAAATTTAGTGATGCATGAAATTCTGACGAGTCTAATACAAGTCTAATACTCTTGCTGTGCCTGCATTTAATAGTTATTATTTACCTTAATGTGTGTGCAACTAATTTAATGGTTTTCTGTGTTTATTCTTTAGTGATTTTTAAATTGGTAATCTAATCAGAGAAAGAATGAAACCATTATTTGAAATTAACTGTGTAAACTGTCAAATGGATTTGATAGAGTTAAGCATTTAATCCCATTTTTTATAAATAAAATAAAATCAACCTATTAATTGTGTAAAATTGATATTTTCTAATTTGCAAATATTTTTGTCTGTACAGGAACATTAATAAAATGATTTTTTTTTTTTGTGAATAGAAAGTTCAAAAGAACAGCATTTTTTAAATAGAAATCTTTTGTAACATTATAAACGTCTTTACTGTAACTTTGGATCAATTTAACGAAACCTTGCTGAAAAATTTTCATATTATTATTATTTAAAACTGCATCACAGTCTTTAATTCTTTTCTACCTTGATAATAACTAAATAAAAAGAAATGTTTCTTAAGAAGCAAATTAGCATATTCCAATGATTGCTTGTAGTGAATACTGGAGTAACATCACTGAAAATTCAGCTTTGCATCAAATAAATAAATTACATTTTACAATATATCAGAAGACCGCTGCTTTAAATTGTGTAATATTTCATAATATTCCAGGTTACTGTATTTTGAGGCAATAAATGCAGCTTTGGTGAGCAGAAGAAATATATTTAAAAAATATATTGATAAAAAATTCTAATTATTGCAAGCTTTTGACTGGTGTACAGTATTTGTGTTTAATGGATATCTTTGCATTTATTTATACATGTACATTATATAAAAAAAAAATATACACGGAAAAAAAATTTGTTATGAACATTATGAAGTACAAATATAATTCACAGCATGTCTATTACCTCTTGGCTACTGATATTGATTGCATGATGCATGATGAGCTACTGAACATTTCATAATTACCCCTCCGATACAGCTCCAAGGTAGAGTTATGTTAATTGGCAAATGATTTATCACAATAACCACCATTGTAGACACATTACTGGCTCATTGTAGAACAAGAGAGAGAGATGTGATTGAGAATAATAAGTTATTTGTTTTAGTACATTAGTTTCCCTGTTAAACCCTCTCTTGAATTCGCAAAACCTACGATTTCTGTCGGAGACACTGATGCTAATGTGAACATCATGTTGGTACATTTTCTATTGTGATATAACATCCTTCCTCCCCTGTGGGGATCAGTACACACGCTGCCCACAGTCACCCTTCATACCCCGTCACTGCTGCAGTGTATTCATCAAAACAAAGACTGTCCAGGCTTAATAAACGATAGCCAATTAAGGTAGTGATCTGTAGCTCTCTACTAATCTAGTTTCTCTGCACTCTGCTCAAATGCCTTTGTGCCCCATTGAAAACACTAATGGTCTCAATTAGCACATGCAAATATTTACCAAAGAATGGCATATGTGATTTATGACAAGGCACGCTAAATACTTTCTCCCCGTTTTTCATATGCACATGCAAATAATTGTGCACATATGTATTTGTGTGGGTATTAACTGTGTGTGTGTAAATACAGGTGCATCTCAATAAATTAGAATGTCGTGGAAAAGTTAATTTATTTCAGTAATTCAACTCAAATTGTGAATTAAATAAATTCAATGCACACAGACTGAAGTAGTTTAAGTCTTTGGTTCTCTTAATTGTGAAGATTTTGGCTCACATTTAACAAAAACCCACCAATTCACTATCTAAAAAAATTAGAATATGGTGACATGCCAATCAGCTAATCAACTCAAAACACCTGCAAAGGTTTCCTGAGCCTTCAAAATGGTCTCTCAGTTTGGTTAACTAGGCTACACAATCATGGGGAAGCCTGCTGATCTGACAGTTGTCCAGAAGACAATCATTGACATCCTACACAAGGAGGGTAAGCCACAAACATTCATTGCCAAAGAAGCTGGCTGTTCACAGAGTGCTGTATCCAAGCATGTTACAGAAAGTTGAGTGGAAGGAAAAAGTGTGGAAGAAAAAGATGCACAACCAACCGAGAAAACCGCAGCCTTATGGGGATTGTCAAGCAAAATCGATTCAAGAATTTGAGTGAACTTCACAAGGAATGGACTGAGGCTGGGGTCAAGGCATCAAGAGCCACCACACACAGATGTGTCAACGAATTTGGCTACAGTTGTCGTATTCCTCTTGTTAAGCTACTCCTGAACCACAGACAACGTCAGAAGCGTCTTACCTGAGCTGTGGAGAAAAAGAACTGGACTGTTGCACAGTGGTCCAAAGTCCTCTTTTTAGATGAGAGCAAGTTTTGTATTTAATTTGGAAACCAAGGTCCTAGGAGTCTGGAGGGTGGAGAAGCTCATAGACCAAGTTGCTTGAAGTCCAGTGATACGTTTCCACAGTCTGTGACGATTTCGGATGCAATGTCATCTGCTGGTGTTGGTCCATTGTGTTTTTTGAAAACCAACGTCACTGCACCCTTTACCAAGACATTTTGGAGCACTTCATGCTTCCTTCTGCTGACCAGCTTTTTGAAGATGTTGATTTCATTTTCCAGCAGGATTTGGAACCTGCCCACACTGCCAAAAGCACCAAAAGTGGGTTAAATGACCATGGTGTTACTGTGCTAGATTGGCCTGCAAACTCACCAGACCTAAACCCCATAAAGAATCTATGGGGTATTGTCAAGAGTGAAATGAGAAACAAGAGACCAAAAAATGAGATGAGCTGAAGGCCACTGTCAAAGAAACCTTGGCTTCTATACCACCTCAGCAGTGCCACAAACTGATCACAACCCCATGCCGAATTGAGGCAGTAATTAAAGCAAAAGGTGCCCCTACCAAGTACTGAGTACATGTACAGTAAATTGACATACTTTCATAAGGCCAACAATTCACTAAAAATGTTTTTTTCTTATGAAGTATTCTAATTTGTTGAGGGAGAGTGAATTGGTGGGTTTGTGAGCCAAAATCATCACAATTAAAGAACCAAAGACTTAAACTACAGTCTGTCTGCATTGAATTTATTTAATACACACGTTTCACAATTTGAGCTGAAATAAATGAACTTATCCACGACATTCTAATTAATTGAGATGCACCTGTATATATATATTGGTATATATGTGGTGTATGTTTGTGAATAGAGTTTATTAGGAACATACAGACATCTATATAATCTAATTAAACTTTTGAAATGTTTAAATGGATAGTCTGTATGTATCAGTAACGTAATCCTGTACATACACTTCCATTCAAAAGTTTGGGGTCGTTTTTTTAAATATATTTCAAGTCTCTTATGCTCACTAAGCCTGCATTTATTTGATCAAAAATACAGTAAAACAGTAATATTGTGAAATATTATCACAATTTAAAAAAACTGTTTTCTATTTATACATTTAAAGACATACATTAAAGATATAAATCATTTCTGTGATGGCAAAGCTGAATTTTCAACATAATTACTCCAGTCTTCAGTGTCACATGATCCTTCAGAAATCATTCTAATATGCTGATTTTCTGCCTAAGAAACATTTATTATCATTAATGTTGAAAGTTGAGCTGCTTAATTTTTTTTTGTGAAAACATGCATTTTGCCCTTAAAGAACATTTCAAATAGATTTTTTTTCCTGCCACTTTTGTTCTTACCGTGCCAGTATTCATATCTGAAAGATCTTGCTGACCCCAAACATTTGAACAGTATTTTTCACATATTTTATTATTTTTTTTAAAGTATTTTAATGTGTCATATTCATAAGTGTTTAGGGAGACCTTGAGTAGGCTTTGATGCTCCACATTTTATAGGACACAGAGCAAGACATCTTTGACATTGCACCAAATAATTGGTTTTAAAAACTTGTTTCAAAAGGGAAAAGTAGTGAAAAGTATTTTATGCCTGTTTAAAACAAGTCACATTCCTCTCTTTCACTATAAAGTTCAACTTTTTTTTTTTTGCTTTAGCTTATAGCATACAAATTAAGCAATGAAATGTCTCCCTCAGCTAAGAGTTTCTAGCTGCAGGATTAGAGAGCTATAAAAACTACATTTCAGTTCAGTATGTTCTTTGTATAGTATTTGTGTTCCAAAGCAGCTTTACAGAAAATAGAAAAATAAACGGACTAAGACCTTAAGGCATGTTGAAAAGAATCACAGAGTTGACCCAGTGCCTCTATTTTTGTAAAATACAGCATTTGGACAACTTGAATCACAACTGCAATGTATTCTTAACCGTTTTGATCTCAAAAATGTTGCGAAGACCCTTCAAACTACATACCTAATCAAAATACACTTATCTTTAATGAACAGCACTCTCTGACTATTCAGTGTAATAAGGTCCATTGCCCCCTATCCCATCCGTCCTTCTCGTCTCCATCCTTTGATGTGTTGAGAATGAGGGTTGTCAAGTCTAATTCCATTGCAGTTGTCTGGCAGCAAACCTACTTTCGTTGATTTCTGTGTGTACCCTCTTTAATAGCGTCCTCTTAGACAGAGACTGGACCTCATTTTAAAACTCATTTCAGCCATTAGGAGCCCCTTTCCCTCCAACGAAATGAGAATCTTATCTATAGCTGCATAGAGAGAAAGTATATATTTTTGCTACTTCCAAGACTTCTATTTTATGTCTGATGCAACAAATCAAGGGGCGTTATATCAGTAAAGCAGGCCGGTGTGTGTGTTTAAGCCCTGCTGTTATGAACCTCAGGGGTACCTCAGGTGTTGTGTAAAACTACAGATCGATGCTAGCTTTAAGTAGTCCCAAAACCTCTCAGTGTGGTGTGAAAAAGACTCAGAGGGGTAGAGATAGACACTGATGTAACTGACCCCTCTGACCCCGCTTGGCAAACTTCCAAGAAGGCCATTGGATGCCTTAAAAAACTTAAATAAAATCTAAAATCTTAACTTAATTAAAATGGTAAAAACACACTATCGAGATGCCATGTTTCTTTTTTTCTTATTGTTTATATTTATAAATATGCTCAATATGTAGGGAGACCTTGAGTTGGCTTTGATTCTCCACATTTTATAGGGACACAACAGAGACACAAATCTTTGACATTGCACCAAATAATTCATCTTAACTTGTCTTGAGAGTATTCAAAGCAAAAATAAAGTCGTTAAAATTATCTTATGCCTGTTTAAAACAAGTCTCATTCCTTCGCCTTTCACCATTTAATACAAAATCATCGTATTAAAGTCATGACTATATTTTTCTTATTGTCCCCACTTTTGTCCCCCCTTAACTTTTTGTACCTTATTTTCACATTTTATTTTATTTTTAAAATCTCTTAATGTATTATATTCATAAATGTGCTTAATTTGTAGGGAGTATAGTGAATTTAACAGTAATTAGTCTCAAAATGTGTAAGAATTGTGATTCTTCAGCACATTTTAAAGTAATTTGAACTATATATATATACAGTATCTCACAAAAGTGAGTACACCCCTCACTTTTCTGCAACCAGTTTAGTATATCTTCTCAAGGGACAATACTATAGAAATGAAACTTGGATATGTTTTAGAGTAGTCATTGTGCTGCTTGTATAGCAGTACAGATTTACTGTCCTCTGAAAACAACTCAACATACAGCCATTATTGTCAAAATAGCTGGCAACAAAAGTGAGTACACCCTAAGTGATAACAGATATACATCGTTTAACCATGCAAAGCCACATGTCCTATTCATCATGTTCATGTTTTTGTCTGCTTGACAGGACCATGCAAATTTGTGTATCTTGTATTAGAGCAGTTACATTTTGGTGCTTTGAGTACAATTCTCACATACTGACCACTGGATGTTCAACATGGCTGCAGTTCATTGAGGGAAACATGGATTCCAGCATGTACTGTGACATTCTGAAGCAGAACATGATGCCCTCCCTTCAGAAACTGGGCCGAACGGCAGTTTTCCAACATGTTAACGACCCCAAACACACCGCCAAGATGACAACTGCCTTGCTGAGAAAGCTGAAGGTGAAGGTGATGGAGTGGCCAAGTATGTCTCCAGACTTGAACCCTATTGAGCACCTGTGGGGCATCCTCAAGCGGAAGGTGGAGAAGCGCCATGTGTCTAACATCCAGCAGCTCCGTGATGTCATTATGGAGGAGTGGAAGATGATCCCAGCAACAATCTGTGCAGCTCTGGTGAATTCCATGCCCAGGAGGATTAAGGCAGTGCTAGATAACAATGGTGCTCACACAAAATATTGACACTTTGCACACAGTTTTGACATTCACTTAGGGTGTACTCACTTTTGTTGCCAGCTATTTAGACAACAATGGCTGTATGTTGAGTTATTTTTAGAGGACAGTAAATCTGTACTGCTATACAAGCTGCACATTGACTAGTCTAAAGTATATCCAATTTTCATTTCTATAGTATTGTCCCTTGACAACATAATAAAATGGTTGCTGAAATGTGAGGAGTGTACTCACTTTTGTGAGATACTGTATATATATATACATATATATATATATATATATATATCTATATATATATATAGTATATATATATATAGAGTGGGGAAAAAAAGTATTTAGTCAGACACCAATTGTGCAAGTTCTCCCACTTAAAAAGGATGAGAGAGGCCTGTAATTTTCATCATAGGTATACTCAACTATGAGAGACAAAATGAGAAAAAAAAATCCAGAAAATCACCTTGTAGGATTTTTAAAGAATTTATTTGCAAATTATGGTGGAAAATAAGTATTTGGTCAATAACAAAATTTAAACTCAATACTTTGTTATATACCCTTTAATGGCAATGACAGAGGTCAAACGTTTTATGTAAGTCTTCACAAGGTTTTCACACAATGTTGCTGGTATTTTGGCCCATTCCTCCATGAAGATCTCCTCTAGAGCAGTAATGTTTTTTATTTTTTCTTTTGGGGCTGTTCGCTGGGCAAAATGGATTTTCAACTCCCTCCAAAGATTTCTATGGGGTTGAGATCTGGAGACTGGCTAGTCCACTCCAGGACCTTGAAATGCTTCTACGAAGCCACTCCTTCGTTGCCCGGGCGGTGTGTTGGGATCATTGTCATGCTGAAAGACCCAGCACGTTTCATCTTCAATGCCCTTGCTGATGGAAGGTGGTTTTCACTCAAAATCTCACGATACATGGCCCATTCATTCTTTCGTTTACACGGATCAGTCGTCCTGGTCCCATTGCAGAAAAACAGCCCCAAAGCATGAAGTTTCCACCCCCATGCTTCACAGTAGGTATGGTGTTATTTGGATGCAACTCAGCATTCTTTCTCCTCCAAACACGAAAGTTGAGTTTTTACCAAAAAGTTATATTTTGGATTCATCTGACCATATGACATTCTCCCAATCCTCTTCTGGACCATCCAAATGCTCTCTAGCAAACTTCAGACAGGCCTGTACATGTACTGGCTTAAGCAGGGGGACACGTATGGCACTGCAGGATTTGAGTCCCTGGCGGCGCAGTGGGTTATGATGGTAGCCTTTGTACTTTGGTCCCAGCTCTCTGCAGGTCATTAACTAGGTCCCCCGTGTGGTTCTGGGATTTTTTGCTCACAGTTCTTGTGATCATATTGACCCCACAGGGTGAGATCTTGCGTAGAGCCCCAGATCAAGGGAGATTATCAGTGGACTTGTATGTCTTCCATTTTCTAATAATTGCTCCCACAGTTTTTTTTTTTCACACCAAGCTGCTTACCTATTGCAGTTTCAGTCTTCCCAGCCTGGTGCAGGTTTACAATTTTGTTTCTGGTGTCCTTTGAAAGCTCTTTGGTCTTGGCCATGGTGGAACTTGGAGTGTGACTGTTTGAGGTTGTGAACAGATGTCTTTTATACTGATAACGAATTCAAACAGATTCCATTAATACAGGTAACGAGTGGAGGACAGAGGAGACTCTTAAAGAAGAAGTTACAGGTCTGAGAGCCAGAAATCTTGCTTGTAGGGGACCAAGATCTATTTACGAGGAAATTTACCAATTAATTCTTAAAACCACATGGATTCTGGATTTTTTTTTTCTTTGTATATCATAGTGAGGTATAACTAGGATGGAAAATACAGCTCTCTCAGCTTTAAGTGGAGAACTTGCACAATTGGAGGCTGAATAAATACTTTTTGCCCACTGTAATATATATATATATTTAGGGCTGTCAGTTTAATGCGTTAATTAGTTATGAAAAAATAACGCAATTAAAATATTTTAACACAGTTAACGCACTGGCCCTGCCCCTGTATGTCATCTTTCATTTTAAACAGTTGACTTTTGACAAATATGATGCAGGGCTCCATAAATGCAGTTATGCCCTAAAATTCAAGATACTGGGGCAAAAATGCTCCTGTATGGACTGTGATAGCATATCATATCATATATTTTTTATCATATGATGCACGATATCACACCAGCAGCGAAAGCAATATCACACGAGTGCTGTTTGTCCCAAATATAACAAGCGCAAATGTGATTTATCCAACAGTTCAGTAAATAAGAAGTTAATATTGTTATATTTTAAACACAATATTATCTGTGTTTGCTCAGTTTTGCCAGTGAGCAACACATTGGTGTTTAGTTTCTGAACGAATCTGCATTTTGAACGAATCTGGTAAATCCGATTCAAAGGCCCATTCAGTTTGCTGCCAGTTTTAGTTTCTTATTTAGAGTATAATTTAATAAAAAAATAAAAATAAAACTTTAAATGGATAGTTCACCCAAAAAAAATTAATTACGTAATTTACTCAAACCTGAATGACTTACCTTTTTTTGTGGAACATAAAAAAGGTATTTTGAAGATTGTTGGTAACAAAGCTGTTTTGGTGACCAATGACTTTCATTGCATGAACAAAAAAAATTATCATCTTTTATGTTCCATAGTTTATGTTAGGCCGTTGTAGCTTAAATGTTTGTGTAATACATTTTATGTTAAATCAAATAAAATATTTATTTCTAAAGTTACTATTTGTAATGTCTACTTAATACTTTCTAATTTAACACAAAAATAGCTTTAAATAATCTTCTGGGGCTATTTTCATGCGATAATTAGATTATGTATGCAGTATATATATTGTAAATATAAAATTATATATATAAAAAGTGAAGTGTTGTGAGAATTTGTGCTCTGCATTTAACCCATCCAAGTGCACACACACAGTAGTGAACACACATTTATCACATTTATTTCTTTTTTTGCTTGAATTAGTTTATTTGTTGTTTATCAGGACTGTATCATGTCTCAGTAAGCTGGGAAGTTTTTTAAAATGATCTTTGCTGGTTCTATCATATCAAAGTGGTGTGTGACTTTCAATGAAATTTTTGAACTCAAAAGCTTGTTTTTTCTGTCATGGGAAAAAAAAGAAAAAGGAATAAAATCTCATATGTGATACGATTTTGGTCATGTCTCCCACCCTTACTATACGGTCAATGGGTTCCGTCAGAATGCGAGTTCAAACAACTGATAAAAACATCACAATAATCCACAAGTTATCCATACGACTTCTGGACAAAATATGAATCCATTATTTACATTTACATTTAGTAATTTAGCAGACGCTTTTATCCAAAGCGACTTACAAATGAGGACAATAGAAGCAATCAAAACTAACAAAAGAGCAACAATATGTAAGTGCAAATGACAAGGCTAGGTTAGCGAAGGCAGACATAACAATCATTAATACACAATACATTATCCATAACAGAAAGCAAAACTGAAGAATTAATGTGAGACTGAATGGGAAGGAAGAAATGAGTCTTGGCTACTACAAATTCTTGGTGCAATATCTCAGTAAAACAACTGACCACATCCATAATCGTGAAATATTCACAAACACAAGTGTATTGTGATGCACAGGAGAAAGTTATGTACCGCTGCATCATGGCTTGTCATGACAGGCTGTGTATTATTGTGCTGATAATATTTTTGGGGGAAGGGTGATACCACACATTAGCTGTCTTCTCTCTGACAGATATCACTGAAATGGCTGTCCTGAGAATCCCACCTGTCTCGATGACAGCCATAGGCTGTGTAAATAGCCAAAACGAGTCTGTTTGGGCTTGCTGACAGGTTTGGTTGACATGTTTTTGGAGGGTTTTGGATAGAGGATGTGTGGTTGAGCATTAGCATGTTAAAGGGATAGTTCACCAAAAAATGAAAATTCGGTCATCATTTACTCACCCTCAAGTAGTTCCAAACCCGTATAAATTTCTTTGTTCTGCCGAACAAAAAAGGGAGATCTTTGAAGAAAGTTTGTAACCAGGTGTTTTGGGGGGCACCATTGACTCCATAGTAGGAGAAAAAAATCATTGGAAGTCAATGGTGCCCCAGAACTGCTGTTTCCCACATTCTTCAGAATATCTTCCTTTGTGTTCTGCAGAACAAAGACATTCATACAGGTTTGAACTACTTGAAGGTGAGTAAATGATGACAGAATTTTCATTTTTGGGTGAACTATCCCTTTAACCTAGCAATCAGGTATTCTTGGAATTTGTGTGATGCTTTTAAAGTTGCACTGAAACAGAAGTATTGATTAGTTTTGGTATTGAATGAATTATCTATGCTTCTGGTGTAATAAGTATGTTGTATGACAGACATAGACTGTGTGCTTCATTGATGTGCTGTATGAAAGACAAATGGTTGTTGCAGTAGCATATGTTGTACAGCAGACAGACAGGCTGTAAGGTGCCGTTGTAACATTTTTTACAGAGGACATGCAGTGTTGCTATAGTAACATATGTGTTGAACAGAAGACAAATCAGTTGTGTGCTGCTTTGTGTGTTTTTACGAAAGACCAAGACTGCTGTTGCACTAATGTGTCTTAGAGCATAAAGATGGGCTGTTAACTACTTCATGCTCAGTATTTTACAGCTTGACTATAGTTTAACTACTTTACATTATATGTTGATTTTAGCTCATAAAACTAGTTTCAGTGTATGTGATCTAACACTTGCTGCTGTAATGTATAGCAGACAAACAGACTGTTGCAGTAGCTTAATATATGTGTTCGTACAAATTTGGGCATCATGGGGTTCATTTTAATTAAAACTTTTTTTTGTTGTTGTTTTTTGTTAAGTGGAGATCACATTAGAACTGCTTAGAAGATTTATTAATAGGTTTTATTTATGATTTTTTTATTTGAAATGCCAAAATAATAATGCCAAAAAAAATCATAAATAAAATAAATATGATTCATTCATTAATAAATAAATAAATAAATAGTTTATGGCATTTTATTTATTATTTATTTACATGGCTTAAATATAACCAAATATATCATAAAATGATATTTATTTATGATATTTATTTATGCCTTTTTTTTACTACTTTTTAAATTCGGTCAGATTTTCAATCTTAAACTATGAAAATTCCTCAAATTATTTACATTTAGAAAACTATGTAAAATTAATCAAATAGTGAAATAGTAAACTGTTTCAATATCCAGTTTAAAAAAAAGATTTACTGTCCCTCAGTTAATGTAATTTTCCCACCAGCTGTCTGCTAATAAAGTTTTATTTGAACTCGGGTATCGTTACAAAAGAGGCAACCGTTTCAGTGAAGGCAAGGCATTTTTGAAATTAGCAAGACAAATCATAACATGTGATGAAAATGACACTCTGGTGGGAATTTTAGAAAATAAAAAGACTAAAATGACAGGATTCTGCAGTGATATATTCATATACACTATTGAATATATATATAAAAAAAAAATATAATATATATGAGTAAGAATATGAAAAATGTCGTTTTAACAGAGTTTGTTCTAAAGGACCACAGGGCCAAAAGTGCCCTAGCTGAAGAAACATGAATGTGCATCTCACAGCAGACTAGTTGCTGCTATATTATGCTGTATAGCAGACACACAGGCAGGCTGTGTGTTTTTGCTGTTAAATGGTGTAAAAATGGCAGACATGCTAGGTGACGATTCAGTAATGTTTATGTTATAGAGTCAGTAAAGGCTGTTCTGCTGTTCGGATATGAGCACTGTACGTTATTTGATATGTACAATTTGATATTGTGATCTTCATGGTTATGGATGCAGGTGCTGTGTGTTTGTGTTTGGTTGAAATGAACACAGTCAGTCTCCTTCAGGCTGGTCTCTCGCTCTCCGTCTCATTCTCTGATTAGCTGTTTCTCTCCCCAATCTCTCTGTTTTTCTGGCCTACGGTTTAATTTATGTGTCTTCTGCCTGAGAGAGGGGAACAGACCGGCATTACAGAGGAGTGTAATTTATATTGATTTACCTTTTGGATGGAGGGATGGCTGAGGAAAGAGGGAGAGATGGGAGGAAGAGAGGGATGAAGGATGGTAAGTCTCATCTTTGAAAAGCCCATCCGTCTTTGCAAGGGGAGCCGTGGCAACCCTTTAACCTCCACAGATGAGATGTGTGTGTGTGTGTGTGTGTGTGTGTGTGTGTGTGTGTGTGTTTGTGTTTATTGTGTGCATTTGTGATGTACCTTCACGCCTCAGGGGAATTTAAATTAATAGCATAAGGGTTGCTTACATGCGTGCAAGATTTTGCCTGACAAAAGACCCAACAAAAGCAAAAAGAACACTTGCCCCTTATCCGTTCAAGCGAGTCAGTGTATTGTACAGAAGCAGCTGCAGTATAGATCACGCATACAATGCACTTGTTTTTTGTTCTTGATTATGCTTCTGTCCCTAGACAAAGTAAACCATGACCATATAGAAATAAACACTTCTTAATAATGTATAACAAAACAAATAATAGTATTATATACAATATGGTGTATATTGCACAGAGCAAAGGAAATACCTCCTGAAATTAAAGGGATAGTTCACCCTAAAATATTCTGTCATTAATTATTCACCCTCATGTCGTTCCAAACCCCTAAGACCTTTGTTCATTTTCAGAACACAAATTAAGATGAATTTGATGAAATCCAAGAGCTTTCTTACACTGTATAGGCAGCATCGCAACTACCACGTTCAAGGCCCAGAAACATAGTATATCGATCATAACATTATGCAGCTTCATAACATTACGGTTTAAAGGTGCTGTATGTAAGTTTTTTAACTCTACTAAAGCATAAAAATTCCATAATATATTTGCAGATATTTAGGAAACATGCCAAGTTCACATACTTGTTTCTCAGAAAAACAATGCTACAGTCAGTTATTCTACTTTGAAAATGTGCGTTCCGGGCTGGAATGTCGGTCTCTGTTTTGGTTTGTGAAACCCACCCACTGCCAGTTTACCCAAATGTATTTCGGCACCCCGGGTTGCCAGTTGGCGGAAAACACAGTGTATTTCTTTTTATTCATCGTCAAGCGCACTCGTTCCTTTGGTGTAGTCAATCTGGCAACCTGCGTGTGCATCAATTCTGAGGAGGAGGGGCCGGGTGAAAAAAAACCCTCTCCAATATTTTGAATTTTGTATGTAGTCAAGTGCTACATACAGACTTTACACCAAAGATGTCACATGGACTATTAACAATGTCCTTGCTACCTTTTATCGCCTATGTAGTGTCTATGTAGGGTCAGAACTTCTCGGATTTTATCCAAAAATATATTAATTTGTAAGATGAACGAAGGTCTTATGGGTTTAGACATGAGGGCGTGAGTAATTAATGACAGAATATTAATTTTTCTATCCCTTTAAAAACTATCCCTTTAAATGCATCTTGCATCCATATGTAATTTAAAGACCCTAAATTAAAATAATTAAATTAGTAAATAAACATTTATTTTTTTTAGTTTGTTTGTATGAGAAGGTGCATTCAAAATCTTCTTGGGTTATAACTATAAAAGGCATGTGTCACTTTGAATAGACAAAGTTCCTGGTATAGATGCATCTGTTTGAAATGAAAATGAGTGAAACCACATTTGTGTGAAATATTGTCAGAATCACTGTTCCTAGAGCATAGCTTTTACTGAACGTGCCAGCATAATTTAATTACATCTGCTGAGGAAAATATTGCCAATAGCTCCTAGTAAAAAGAGAGTATTTGTTATTCTATTTTTTTGCCTTTACACATGAACTGTGTTTAAGAGAAGCTGCAGGCTTTTGGTTTTGCCCTCATCAGCAGAAATGGCTGACTCCATTTAACCTCCAAAAACCTGAGCCGCTTTGCCATGACAGACCCATTCCTAAAAATGTGTGCTTGTGACCCACACACACATATACAGCGACCCTGATGCATATTGTTCACTTTTTTTCTTTAGAGATGGTTTGTGCAGCAGTCAACCGCAGGTGCAAACGGGGTCAGTCTAGTTTGGCAACACTACAGCTCTGCAGAGGAAACACCTGTACAGTATTGTGAACACAGCCTTCCAATCTTTGGCTGTGATCTCACCTTCATCTCTGACATCTGTGTGTCCAGCATTCAGTCATAAGTCTGAAAATTCTCAGAGGCTCTGAACCAGCTGCCTCCTGTCCATTCTCCAAAGGAAAAATTCTAAACAAAGACATGATCACTTGTTTTCTCAACTGTACATGTAAAACTGTCCAACTAATGAATTCCCTCTCAATTGAATCCATTAGAATTTCATGCCATTTGACAATTCTCATTGACGGTAATCTTTCACCAGTTCTCTACTTTATCTTGACCTTGCCTTGAGTTGATCATCTGCTTGGTTTTTGGTTAATACTTATACCAATTTAATTTATAGTCAGATATTCTAATTGTCTTTCTTTTTTTTTTTTTTTTTTTTTTTTTTTTTTTCATATTTAATGTCTAGGTGAACCGTAGTTCTGATTTTGGTTGCTGTCTGGTTGTATGATTGACCACGTAGTGCTAAATGGATTATTTCATTCCCTTTTTTATTTACAAGTTAATTGCTAAAGCATAATAAATAATCAAAATAATAATGAATAAAAAAGGTCACACTTTATAATAAGGCTTCATTAAGCAACATGCTAAAAATTAACAAAAAAGAACTTCAACAGCATTATTTAAACAGTTTTTTTTGTACAACATGAAAAATAACAAACGGACTAACAATATTCTACCAAAACTATGTATTGTAATGCTGTACAAATTTAAAATGTAACATTTAGTGTAAAAACTTTTTAAAACTTTTAAAAACTATTTAAACTGTAAATGTATTTTAATCAAAAATATTTTTGGAAAATGTCATTCTGAAAGTGATGATATTGTTTCTCTGTCAATCTTATAGAATTAGAGTGATTATTAAAACTTTATAGTTTTTGTCCTTGGTGTGAGTGGGCCTTTATTCCTAATTTTGAGAACATATTTCAATTTAGTATGCTATGGATGCAGTTATTTGTATTAAATGAATAGTTATTTTATTTGAATGAAATTATTTATTTTAATTAATGAATTAATAAAATGAAACTTTCAGTTTATGCATTTATTTGATTGATTGACTGATTAGTTGCATTCAAAATCCACTTAGCAAGGGGGCTCGTTTTGGGGTCAAGAAAAATGGGTATTCACATTGGGATGTTTTGCTGTTTTCTCAGAATGAGAAATGGAAAAGCCTAGAATGGAGTTCTATTACACAACACTTTGAGCGGCGTGACACACACTGCTTGATGTTTCAAGTATATTTGTTGGTGGAGGATAAAACATACACACAGAGAAATGTGCAGATGTTACAGAGATGGAAGAACAGAAGTGATAGATGGGTCAAATGTAATACCCAACAGGACTGCTCACAAAAAAATCCATCAATCGCAGTTGGACTTTTGAGTAATATAAATCTGCATGTCATCAGCATAATGACTATAGCCGAGACAACAACAGATTATTCGACCAAGTGGATGCGTGTTGATTATGAAAAGGAGAGACCTATTGCAAGGGGACATATTGAGGGCTGTGCTGAAGGATTTGTGTTTCTGAAGAGATGATAAATTGGCTGTCAGCGAGGCAGGAAGTAAACCAGGAGAGAGAGGAGCCAGTCATACAGATAGCTGAGATTTGAGAAAAGAGTATGCCATGACAGACTATGCCAAAACTTGTACTCAGATCAAGATAAATAAGAATACTAAAGGCCTGAGAGTCTGCAGAGACAAGAGGGTCATTAATGACTCTAAGCTGTCTGATTATTGTGGAATTGACAAAAACTGAAAAGTCTTGTCGAGGTTATTAGAAAGTAGGTGTGACTGTAGCTGGCAGGCAGTAACTCTTTTTGTAAGGTTGGCTAAGAGAGGGAGAGATTGGTTTGTAGCTATTGAACTCAGGTGTAGGCCAGGATTCCTCACAGTTTTGGTGACTATGGCAGTTTTTTCCTTTGCTAGAATAGTGACGGGGCAACACGTTTATTTATCAAGTGAGAAATGAGCTTAGAGATGTTGGACAGGAATGTCCCTCTTAAAGGGTTTGGGACAAGAAGTTGCATAAGTTACATTTCGTAATGAATACTTTGACAGCGGATGAATGTGTAAACCTGTGGGCGAACATCTTTTTGGTCTCTTTGTGTGAACGTGCATGTAAGATTGGTATGAGTCATAGTAAAGTAGTTATTTTGTAAAATCTTTGGGAATCTGGGGTTATCGTGTTCAACCTTTCAATTACTTGTTCAAAGCTTTAGCTGCTATGCCACATCAACAAACTCTTTTATGCTGTCAACCCCTGACTTTTCCTTTGACTTGAGTGCTGAGCAACAATATAACTGACTGAAGCCATGGTCACACTATACTTCCATTATTACGCATGCAACTGTGGGAAACTGGAAGCACATGCGATTTTTGCATTTTGCTGTGTATGAAAGTTTGGTAAACTCTTGCACTTTTGTATGATGAATGATAAGTAGTGGATCTAAGCATCACAAACTGACCTCTTGGCTCAACACAAAGCTGCAGGTCTGTTTTGAATTTAATATTATTTGTGATTTATGAATTATTTAATTATTAAAAACAACCTAGAGAATGATATCATATTTGGTTTGTTGTGGTGTATGCTCAAAGTCTAGTTTGATCGCATCTTAAAGTTCTTTGCTCAGCGAAATTTTGTGGGCAAAATCCAATTATTTCAATAGTAATCCAAGCAATTTGCCGTTGCAAAAAAGTTCACTCCACAGTTTTTGCTCATGTTCACATTGGCCATGCAAATTTTCCATGTTGACCACCAGAAAGCTGCTTGGTTTGAAAGTGAATTCTGTGTGAGCCATGCTTCATATATTACGACATATGCCACAGTACTTTTTTGTTTTTGACCATTTTCACCCAAAACTTATGATGCAATCAGCCTATTTAGTCGTATGGCCCTGTTCCCACCTTGACAGTAATGCAAAGTAAACAGTATGATAACAATATTAGTGTCCTTACAATTGTTTTCTTATACGCCTCTTCAGTTTGCCATCTGCCACTTTATAATGCATGCCTTTAGAAGTCGGTTGATTCTGGTTCGGGCAAATTTTTTCATTATGCATTAATCACTGGAAAAATCTTCTAAATGATTCATTGATGAGTTTCTCTGTGTTTGTCATAGCTTGTTGTTCTCATAAAGTTCTCAGAGATTCTATTAACGTTGTTAGGGATGTAGACGATGCACCCCGCACCTTTCAAATCTATAAAATGTTGGTAAGATGTGTAGGAACATGGAGATCGTTTGGGTAGGAGTTTATATGATTGTTTGTCTGAGGGGAAATTACTCTCTTTTGACAAGTTTGTTTTATATTTTCTTTTCATCTTGCCTCTGTAAAATGCATATTAAAATTCATAAGTGCAGCACTGCTTTGTTTACAGCGGTAACCAAAGAAACACTATCATTGCTGTTCAATACTCCGCCACCTGCTAGCATTCTCATTCAGCCCGTCTGCTGTTTTTGTTTCATTCAAATATGTTTTGTGTTGTGTAGTTTAACAAAACCAAAGTCAGTCCATTCTGTTTTTGTGTCAAATTTTGAAATTATACAATCAAATTTAGATTAAAAACTGCTCATGCTGCATTTATGCAGCTTTTGTTTGCATCATGAGTAAAATACAGTGGTTTTATTTAAATGGAAATAGCACAGGCAACGCCTTAGTTTGTGTATATGAAGAGTTTTCTTTAATTTGTGTAATATATTTGATTTAGGGTTTGTTTTAAAATTTCAATTTAGTTTTGTATTTGACGAATTTCAATTCCCCAATCTGTACAACATTTTGTCCAAGTCAATAATACAATACACCATTATTCTATAAATTTCTTAAGCTCGTTTTGTTAAAAAGGTTGCTGTTCTAAGTACAACTCCACAATACAAAAATTGACTTCCTCTGTTACAGCTGACTACCTGCCTGATACTTGAAACGCAGTGTTTTTGTTTTACAGACATGGCCTCCTGACAACATCCCATCATCACCAGCCTTTGGTATTGCTGAGTGGTTCACATTGTGCTCATCTGCTAGTCATCTGCCATAATTCAATCCACAGTGGCTGGTGTCGTGTAATACTATTGAACATTCTTTATGGGTGGCACAGGCCGCAAAGGCTAAGGCATGCGTGTCCATTTAACCAGATGTCCCTGGCCAATTTTTAATTTTTCAATAGTTTTTTTAAGAAAGATAAACTATAGGTGATAAAGCCAAAATGTAGGGAAGTATATTTACATTAATCACTATTTTGTAGAGTAGGGTCAATGACAATTTAGAGGGGAACCAACACATTTCTATTTCAACATAGTATTCTTCAGACCTATTATGTTTTTTTTATGTATTTTTTAAATACTAAGATCAGCTCTATACAACTAACCCAAGCATTTAGCTGCATTGAGTGCGCCCATAGCTTCTGTTACTGAATTAGGCCAGGGCGTTGAAATTATTATGTAATTAATGTTAATGTATTAATGTATAAGAATCCGAATCTAAAATCAGATTGAATGCTCTTTACTACTTTTTGGGGAGTTATAAGCACGCAGCCTTTGGAAAAATAATGTTTAGGAATTAGACAGATATTTCAATGCAGATGTTTTGCCAGAAGGAAAATTTACATTTCTAGTTTCAACATATTTTGTTTTCTTCAGACTTCCCTTAAAGAAAAGAGTATCTCTGTATCTAAGTGACCACATTTGGTTTGTTGACCGCTGAAAATGTTTACAATTAACAATTACCCTTGGGCCAGATTGAGGTTTCCATCCTCGCTCAACCAATACCAGGCCTTAAAATTAATAGGCCAAAAGAAAAGTTTTGTAAGCCCCAAAATCTAAAGGGCCTTAGGGCTCTTTATGCTTCTCTGGAGTTACAGGGGCCGGCAATTTTGAAGAACAACTTGAAAAGTGCTTTTTTTCCCCATTTTTGAATGGTACCACTGGCGTATAATGCAACAAAGATTGATAGAATCAACAGATTTTACTAACAGACCTGTCAGTCTCTGTGTAAAAAAACATAATAATGCTGCCATCGTTCTGACGTTGTTACCCCCCTGTAATTTGCCTCTGAAATTCAGGTGAAAATTGTAATTTGACACTCCTCTACAAAATAGTGGATTGCTCAGTAAATATTCATCCATGACATTTAATATTTGGACTATCATCACTATACATGTTTATCTTTCTTCAGAGAAAATATTGACAAAATCAAAAATTTGAGCCGGGGAATTTTTTGAAATTTGGTTGATTTGACACTGAATGATGTTCTGGTGCTCAGCATGAGATGTTGGTATGCTGATGTTCCTGTTACCCTTGAATAACTTCAAAGACTTCCACCTAACAGGTAGATTTCTTTAACCAGACAGGTTCTTCTGGTGTAAAACTTTGTCCACAAAGCTAGACTAGAACCATCAGAAACCAGCCTGACCTATATGGAAATTCATGTAGTTTTCAGTAAAGTTAAGCCCGACAAACAGGTAAATCTTCAAAGCTAATGCATAACATCAAATCCAAAAGTTCTAATGGGTCTGGAAGACTAATTAGTCCAGGAACATAAAGCTAATACCAGAGCCAATATGGTCTAAAGCCACATCCAAATGCATACTCTCTCCAAGAGGGTGTGTGTGTGTGTGGTTTCTTATTCCTCACTTATTATGGACGCATACACCTTACGAAGCCTTTTTCAATTACTCCAGCTCTGTCGTTCTTCTTGCCTGCTGTGATTAATAAGCTTTTATGAATCCCAATCTGATCTCAGATCGGGTTTGGACATATTTGATAAGCAAAATAGAATCTGTGAAAGGCCACACTGAATGAAAATTTAATTACCTCTGAGTCTGGGCATATGTGAGCAGCCGTTCTGCACCCCTCCTTCCGAACTCAGGTTAAACGTGCTCATCATCCTTCGCTAATGAAGCACCGGACGTTGCTGCGCTTGAGCGATTTGTTTTGGCAGGTTCCAGATGCACGCCTCTCTTATTTGCTTTGGTTAAGAGTCCCTAAAACAGCTATCGTTTAATCAGGCTAATGTTCCAGCTCGATAGGTCTAATGAACTTCAACTGGGTTGTGTCGTCTGAAACGTTTTTCCTTTGCTCACTTGCTTTAAGACACAGATTCCACAGATTCGTTCACGTTTTGATGAACATGGCGTTAATATTGCACCCTGTCGCCACCCCCTCTTGCTCTTTGGTTTGGATAAACAATTTAATAGAGTAAAATGACTTTATAGTCCAGTAATTACAATTTTGTTCACCTCAAAATACCCTTAGCCAGACGAGATGTTTTCCTGAGGCAGTTTTTTTACGGTACATTAATAAAAATCCATTCATTTTAGTAAATGTACTGGATTTCTTGATGCTAAACACAAACATACTGAGTCTGCTGGAGCACAAGATCATTTAGTTTAATGTGTATGTGTGTGTGTTTCTGTATTGATATTTGTCGTGACTATTACAGACATGTCAGTCATCCAGCACAAGAGACAATATGACAGAAAACATCATGAACATAAGATTGATAAATACTGAGAAATGTTATTTATTGAACACTATTCACTGCTGTGCCACTGAAGCTGCATGTCTACTTATTAGATAAACTATGTGTTTTAGCTTTATGCATTGATTCAGTTTTTCCAAAATTCTTTACATGCATTTTTTAAGAATTATGAATTACTTTGCTTGTTTTTAAATAATAAATGATACATTAATTAATATATATTATATATTTTGTCAGATGTCAGCTCTAAGGAAATTAATAACATTTGAAAGTGCTAGTAGATACATTTAATTTTGAAAAATATGTTCCAAAAATTAAAAACATCATTTTTTCCTGTGATGCATTTTTGTTATGTTGCGATGTAATTTAGTCCACTCATAAATTACTTCTATTCTTGCAACAGCACTCAAGAGTGCAATGAATTGCAAAAACTATATCATGAGCAGGCCCGGACTGGCCATCGGAAGCACCGGGACGATTCCCGGTGGCCTGGTGGTTGATTTGGCCCGCTGCCCTGTTTTTTTTTTTAGTTATTATTCTTATTAATATTTATCTTTATGCCTTCTCAATGTACCAAGGGATTTGTCCGTTTTGGTCATATATCGATAATAAATCACAAATCGGTTAGTCTTGACTGGCAGCGCTGCACTATACGAATCAGCTCACGTCTGTTCCGTGCTTCCGTCAAACGATTCCGAACAGAAACGATGCGCGGGACTCGATGAAAGAGATGAAGCGGCTAGAAGAAGCAGTGAAATGTAGCAACATCACTGACCTGACCTGTTCAGGGCTTCAAGTGCAATTTGAAGTCTGTAAATACAGACTAAAAATACAGTTTCATCTGTAAATACGCTACATGTCTTTATTAACCTAGTTGAGTATTAAACTGCTAGTAGGCTATCTGTTAGGCTATCAGTAGCACCCTATTATTATCATCATTCAGAATACTGTGCTAAATGACGTCAATATCGATTGTAAAGTTACATTAAAAAAATTAGCAGAGACAGATATTCACATGTATTTATTGTACAGGGAGGGGAGGGAACTAGAGCAGACAGCAACACAAAAATAAGTCACAGCCTAATACTTCAGTATGTTTTCAGTATTAGCAATTTTTCAACAAATATTGTACTAATTTTGACATTTAGGCACTTCAGAAATTGTGTGTTAATACACTACCAGTCAAATGGTTTTGAAAAGTAAGATTTTTATTGTTTTTTAAAGAAGTCTCCTCTGCTCACCAAGCCTGCATTCTTTGATCAAATACAGCAAAAACGGCCTGATTGTGAAATAGTTTTTTATTTAAAGGGACTGTTTCTATGTATTTACCTCCTTTGATTAAGCGCTTGTCATCATCATTACTGCAGACTTCCATGTCTGTCACAGATTCCTCAAATCTTCTATAATGCGGATTTGCTACATCAAAAAAACATTTATTATTATATTATTATTTTATTATTATTATTATGTAGTCCGGTTTCTTTGCTGAATAGAAAGTTCAGAAGAACAGCAGTTATCTGAAATAGAAATCTTTTGTAAAATTAAAAATGTCTTTAATGTCACTTTTGATCAATTTAATGCTCCTTGCTAAAAAGCTAAATAATACAGTAAATAAGTAAGTAACCCCCGCCCCCTTTTTTATAGTGCATTCCAGGATCTCCATAAATTAGAATGTTGTGGAAAAGTTAAATTATTTCAGTAATATTTTGAAATGTTTACTATTTGAAAGTACTGCTTTTCGCTTGGAAAGATATTTTACAATGTAATTTAGTTCGTGCTCAAAAAAGCTGATTTGTCAGCATCATTACTCCAGTCTTCAATATCACATGATCCTTCATAATCCTGGAGTGTCAGTTTGTGGCACTGCTGAGGTGGTATGGAAGCACAGTTTCTTTGACAGTGGCCTTCAGCTCATCTGCATTTTTGGTCTCTTGTTTCTTATTTTCCTCTTGACAATACCTCATAGATTCTCTATGGGGTTTAGGTCTGTTGAGTTTGCTGGCCAGTCAAGCACACCAACACATGGTCATTTAACCAACTTTTGGTGCTTTTGGCAGTGTGGGCAGGTGCCAAATCCTGCTGGAAAATGAAATCAGCATCTTGGTCAGCAGAAGGAAGCATGAAGTGCTCCACAATTTCTTAGTAAACGGGTGCAGTGACATTGGTTTTCACAAAACACAATGGCTCAACACCAGCAGATGACATTGCACCCCAAATTCCATCACAGACTGTGGAAACTTAACACTGGACTTCAAGCAACTTGGCTATGAGCTTCTCCACCCTTCCTCAAGACTCTAAGACTTTGGTTTCCAAATGAAATACAAAACTAGCTCTCATCTGAAAAGAGGACTTTGGACCACTGGGTAACAGTCCAGTTATTCTTCTCCTTAGCCCAGGTAAGACAACTCTGACGTTGTCTGTGGTTCAGGAGAGGCTTAACAAGAGGAATACGACAACTGTAGCCAAATTCCTTGACACATCTGTGTGTGGTGGCTCTTGATGCCTTGACCCCAGTCTCAGTCCATTCCTTGTGAAGTTCACCTCAAATTCTTGAATCGATTTTGCTTGACAATCCTCATAAGGCTGTGGTCCTCTCGGTTGGTTGTGCATCTTTTTCTTCCACCCTTTCTCCTTCCACTCAACTTTCTGTTAACATGCTTGGATCTCAGCACTCTGTGAACAGCCAGCTTCTTTGGCAATGAGTGTTTGTGGCTTACCCTCCTTATGAAGAGTGTCAATGATTGTCTTCTGGACAACAGATCAGCAGTCTTCCCCATGATTTGTGTAGCCTAGTGAACCAAACTGAGAGACCATTTATGAAAGGCTTCAGGGAACTAAATTGCATGTGGGGTGTGTTGAGTTTGAATTAGCTATTGGCATTTGCATCACCATATTCTAATTTTTGTTGAGATAGTAATTGGTGGGTTTTTGGTTATGTGCGCCCAAATCATCACCATAAAGACCAAGACTTAACTACTTCATTCTGTGTGCATTGAAGTTTTTTAATTACCCCAGTTTCACAATTTGAGTTGAATTACTGAATGAACTTTTCCACGACATTCTAATTATTGAGCTTCACCTGTATAATGTTGCAAAAGCTTTTTATGTCAGATGAATGCTGATCTTTGGATCTTTATTACTGTTCAAAAAATCCTGTTACTCAACGTTTAAATATTGATAAGAATAATATAATAACATCTGCCTTCTGACCGCAATGAGCATAGTAGAATATTTCTGCAAGGCATCACGCTGACACTTGAAGTCTGTCAGTACTGAGGCTGAAAATTCAGGCTTTTAGATCAAAATAAATAACATTTAAAAGATTCCACGAAACGGTACTTTATATTAAAATTTCCCATATTACTGTGGGGGGGGCTCTTTTGCTGTACTTTATGATCATATACATACAGGCTTGGTGAATAGAATAGACTTCTTTAAAAAACATTAACAATCTTACTGATCAAAAACATTTTGGGCCAGGTATGGTATGTTATATTGACTGGGTGGGGGGGTAATCATAGGTTTGTTAAATGCTAGGTTGGTAGGTTTTGGAGTGCAGTTGTAAGAAAGACTGTACGTGTTGTGTTTCGGTTGCTGCGGTAACACTATGGGGACCTGTGGGCGGGGGGTTGGTGTTGTTGTCACCCGTTTTGACAGGCGGTATCAGTAACCGCGGGGGCGACGGTTGCTGTTGTCCTGTTCGTGTTTAATGATGTTATAATGTTATCACAGGGTTGTGCCTATCTTTTTTGAGCTTCTAGTTTTGTTGGAAAATGAAGAAGGGAAGTGAAGTGCAGCAAGGCCGCAAAGAGTACCTGAAGGTCCGAATTTACGACGCTAGGACTAATCGTTCCTTTAAGGTCAAAAGGTACAAGATTTCCTTTTTAAAGAGTACTGCTACCGTGCAGCTGTTGTACCCCAACAGGTACATTTTGGCCCCTTATTTTTTTGACCTGGATGAGTGGAATTTCCCGCCCTAATTGTTCCCATCGGCCCTGATCATAGACTTTTAGGGGGAAGTGGGGAGAATTTCTTCCTTCCTCCCTCTGTTTGAGGGTTGAGAAGGGGGGAGAGGGGTTCCGGAAAAGGGGGCAGGAAGGAAGGAGAGGCAGGGGGACAGGGTGTAACGGCATACAAAAGAGGTACGAAGTGACAGGGGGCGGAAGCGAGGGGGCAACGCGACACGCTGCGTCTGGTCCCTTGGTATTGAAAAGAATTGCGGTGAGGTAACGCACAGGAACGTCTTGAGGATGAAACAAACAAGAGACGTCTCAGACCGCACTTTACGTCGCCGCAGCAACGCGCAGCAACGAGCGCGGAAAATTCACAGTTACTGCGGTCAAGAGAGGATGTCAGCGCCTTGTCATAAAAAACGAGCTTCAGGTCTGCCACCAACTTAGCCTGTGCTCGATGCGTGCTTGTCAAGTGCTGCCCAATCGGTGCATTGTGTAGCCTGTATCATTTCATATTAAAGCACGAATGAAACTATGAGCATGCATGTCAGATTCGCGTCACATTCAGCAGCGGCAGCTCTTAAAGTAATAGCAGCCTAATAACCCAACTGCTGTGATGTCTGTAAATCAAAGAACAAAAGAAAGAGGAAAATCAGTAACTTTTGTAGCTTTTAAAGTTCTCTATAGGATTTAATTTTGTGTGTTGATAGCTTTCAAATTCTGTATATTTCGTACTTGCTGAAGGGCACAGGTACATATGAGGTTTATTATAATGGGTTTATGTGAACATTGTTTTTAGTTCACTTAAATTAGAAGTTGTTATTTTTTAAAGTCTAATAAATGTTAAAATGTATAGCTCTCAATTATACTGTAATGTTGAACGGCTATAATCAATGATTAAATATATGTAAAAAAAGAACAATTTCCTAGAGACATCAGTAGTGTTAGTATCAGTGATACTCACCTTCAGTCATAATAAAAGATGCCACTAAACATATTAAATTTTGTATTTTTTTTTCTTTGTTTTTTTATTGTCTTTATGGCATGCAATATAACATATATTTTTATGTTCTCACTGTTGTTCACTATTTTTTTGTTTGTCTGGGGTCGTATACTATCGCTCTCTCTGTTCGATTAATATCAGAAAAAAAAAATATTTTATCAATTGACAGCAGTAATTATAATGTTTGCAAAATGCTATTAAAAAAACAAATGCCCTCAATTAAAAAAAATGTTTCTCCAATAACTATGCATAGTTGCAGTGAATATTCAGAATATGTGTTTACATGACTATAAAAATTCTGATTAATACAGGAACATGCCGTAAGGTTTTCCTCAGATTTCTAAAAAACTGAATATTGTCTTAATCCGGAGTTTAGACGGCACTTAAATAATCAGTAAATGACCAATTAATATCAGAACATTTGTGTTTCTGTAAACACAGCCAATGTCTCTCCAGTCGACATTTCATAGTAAATGAATACATTACAGCAAGCATGTGAAAGCACCTGAGTCATGTTTAATCCATATTTCCCACCAGACAATTCCCTGAAATGTCTTCCTGCTCTGAGATGTGCTCTCTGGATCAGACAAATGGTATTTCTGGAAAACCCCAGGAGGGGTAAAGCCCATGCGTCAGAGATACTGCTGGAATGAGGTAAGCTGGATGAGACTGAATAGAGGAGCCACTGTAAAAAAAAAAAAAAGAAATAAAGAGTGGTGCTGCTATTCGACAGAATAAGGTAGAGTGGAGTGAATGTAGGAGTAATGTGTCCTGTTGCGTGTGTGTGCAGAGAGGGGTGTGTGTGAGAGAGAGAGTCTGATGCTGCTATTCCTGCAGTGGTCCTGTAGTCACCCTCGTTGAGCTGGTGAGCCGGTCGGCTGCTGCTGTTGCTGAGGAGAGGATTCCTATCTGATGCTGGGATAGTCACAAATACTACAGCAGAGAGAGGCGAAGAAAGGTAGAGGTTTCCGCTAACCTTCCTGGGTTCCCCGCTTTGTTTTTACGAGCACAGAGGAGGAAAAAGACTCTTCAGGTGTGAAAAGGAACTCGGAGAGAGGAGGCACACTTGGCTGGACTGCACTAGGGGGCGAAGGTAGGGGATCTTTACTTTTTTGGGGAGGGGGGTTCACACGGGGCATATAACAATGTGTGTATTTGTGAAAGACATGGGACACTTTATAAAATGGAGTAGTTGCTTGAGTTTATGTATGGCGGTGAGATTAAATCTAAGAGGTTGTATTAAGTCTGAGTTGTGTGGGTACACTGCAGGCACTGTGTCAGGGCTTTTAGCTCAGATTAGCAGTATAGATTTCAGAATGTGTGTGTGTGTGTGTGTGTTTTGTGTGTTAGTGAGGTTTTGTCTACATTTAAGTGCACTAAATGTACTCATAGATAGAAAAAACAGAAATCAACTATATTGTTTGACCAGCTAACGTCCCATGGAGGAAAACATCTAATTAGGTAATTCGCATATACTTATTTAGATATACACTCGTACTACTCTATTATTGCAAATAATCGTTTTATTATGAAAACATAATAATAAAAAAATTATTAGTTACGTAAACACTTTTAAATAGTAGTAAGTAATAATATCATCTACATAGTGTACAGTAAAACAACTTATATCTGATAGGTATTAGTATTAAATTGTTTACATTTTTATTATAAATTATTTTAATGAATTTAATTACAGTTACATTTATTTTATGGTTATTTTTTATTATGCAGCAAAACAACAACTATTATAATTATCATTACTGTTATGAAAGGGTGCATTTTACTGTTTTTGTAAACAATTTTTGGTGACTTTTATTTATTTATTTTTTAACCAACAGGTGCAAAAATTAAGGGTTTAAGTGCAGTGCATTGACGATGCACTGCATCCTCAATTTTTGAATTTTACTTTACATGTATACAATTTTGTCAATAAATCCAAGCAGTCAGATATATGAACTGAACCTGATGTGGTTCCTCAAGTTAGTAGCATTATCACCTGCATATTTTATTTGTGTGTGACACGATTTACACACTGGCACAGTGTGTCTCTTCTCCAGGTTGTGCTTACCAGGTTGTTCGTAAAAGCCGAAATGTGTCCAGATGTTGGCAGTTAAAGTAGTTGGGACATTTTTAATTACTCGCACTCACGTCTCGCCTCCCCCCGCCATTATATGCTACCGCGACAAAGCACGTATGCGACAAATTACGTCAGAAAAGCGTCAGTACGTTATAATCGGTTATGGTCTATTACTGAACCGATACCGAATCGTCCTCATCTGCATCGCGATGCATCGTAGAAACAATTAATTTCGACACCCCTATCAACCAATCAGAATCTAGTTTTCCAAAGACGTTAATGTAGTAAGAACTAAATTAAAAGATGTGTATTTGTACCATAACCAATGTTTGGTTATGGTAGAAAGTGTGTATATGACTTTCCTTATTTTGGGAAGATACAGATGAACTTGAATGTAAAACAAAAGAAGTCTGAGTGGAAGTTTGATTTATTTAAACGTTGCCAGATCAGATCTAGATTGTTGTGTTAATGCATGTTGCATTAAGCACCAAAATGTACTTAAGACTCACACACAAAATGCTTAGACCTACAGTATACACATACATAGCCAATTCTGCAATTGTCTCTCTCTCTTGCTCTGTCTCCTTCAGTTTAATGGAAGACAGATGGGTTGTTGGGTAATGAGCGCAAGGTTATGAATCTGAAATGCAAAAAGCAATTAGGATACACAAGGTCAGAAAAAAGTAAACTCTAGCAGTCGTTCCATCTGCTGCGGGTAGTGCTGAGGTGCCTGTGTATAAATGCCCTCCTGCATGTGTGTAATGGCATCGCTCCCAGCTGATTGATTCCTCTTACATGCTTTGTTGAAATGGGACATGGTTGACTACACTCAACATGGTTTTTGTATCAGTGTGTGTCTCAGACACATCAATTAGTTTCTGTTGCAGCTCGCTCTGCTGTCTGTCAGCTGATGCAGCAGGTACTGTGCTCCACAATACACCAATACAAATGCACACATAACGCAATTTATGAAGACAGATTGTAAATATTCAGAGTTGAATATCCTCCACAAGGTCACGAATGGAGTTGAGGGGGAGGAAACGATAATACTGCTAGACTATGCAGAGGAAGAGAAACTAATTAAAGTGGGCAAAGTGTCATGTGGACGATCTTGTGTGTTTGCTCTGCCGATGATCTATTCTCATGCATGGAATCTCTTTTACATTGTTAAGGCAACCACATTTCAATATGACATCTCAGTGAGTCAGCAGAAACCAAGGCCTTGGTCCCAAACAACATGGTTGTCAATCTTTCAACGGCACAACGTGACTGCAGGAGCCTTCTGACAGATAACTTTACTGTAAATCCTTTTTGAAGATATTGCTGAATTTGGCCACAAAGTGCACTGTAAAAACTGATTTATGATCTTTTACAGACGACTAGCACAGAAATTCGCACAGTCAGTTAAATAAGGTAATTTAAAATTGAGATTGTGTTTTGTCTTCAAATGGTGCTGAAAGGGACAGAGTTGGTTGGTTAGGACTGGATATTGATACATATTCAATTTGATTCTCACAAGCTCTCATTTAGATTTGATTTTAAATTCAGTTTTTGTTTCATTTGGGTGTATTGCAGTCCATTTTGTTTACAAATGTTTTCAAACATTTTGTTTACAATTTTCCCTCTTCTAATGCTTTACATTGTACAGGGCAGAGTAGCAGACTGATTCAAACTGGAAACTCATCTGGCTCATTGGAGTCATTGTTTATGAATTGCACTACATTGATTGTTGATTGTGTGTTTTTTGTTTTTGTGTGCAGCCTGCAAGGACAACTCAATTTAAAGGTCATAATACATGACGCTCAGAAGTAAACATAAATGATTTGTTGCTGTGTAATCTGTGTTCAGAGTTGCACTGGAATCAGGTCTTAGATGGGACGATGCTGCCAGTATGGCCTTCTAAAGACTGCAACATGACTTCAGACTTGAGTTCACCATTTCCTTGTCTAGGGCAGTTTTTCCCAACCACTGTGCCGTGACAGGTTGTCAGGTGTGCCGTGGAAAATGATGATCATAACTTCCTATCTCTATTGTATTTCGTAATTATTTTAAATCAGTGCTATTGGTCATCCTTAGGTCTGTTTGTGGGTTTTACAAAGCATTTAGAAGAGCTTGTGACTAAGGGCCAGTTTTACTAAACATTGCAAATTAGCGCGAGAGCGCAATTCCAAAACAGCGCAGATGGGAGGGGAAATTTCTGCGGGTGATTTCATAACAATGCGCAAATTAAAGAACACAGACGCAACATCTCATTTAGATATCGACCAACACAATATACCAAGCGCAGCGCAAATTAGCGTAGTTGCAAATAAAGAAATAAAGAAGCCACAGTACATTGAAAAGAACCGGAGGCCAAAAAATGAAGGTTTGCTAGAAGTTTTGATAGACCTTGGTATTGTTGTGACTCCTAGTTGATTGCTCCAAGTCTTCTTTTATTCACCTGAAGCAAATTACAAATAACATGCGGCTTGCAAACAATTCATTTTAAGATAATTTGTTCTTCTGGCATTCAAAATAAATTAATATGTGTGGAAAAAATCCTCTCCCTTCTACCACGCACTCTCTGTTCTCTGTGGTGCATCCTCCTAGCAAACATATTGCAGCCATTCAAGTGCCAATAGTTTAAGACATGCTTTTTGGCATTAACTAATGGCGCAAATGCCAGAACTTTGACAGCGACAAACGGTGTGTAAATCTCTTGCATGTTCATTTGATACGTCCTCTCCAGAACTTGCATCTGAAAGGGAAACTTCTACAGATGCATATTCAATAAGGTCAGGCACAAATGTATCTGTGTCCACGCCTTTTCAGCGCTAAATCTTCACTGTGCGTCTTTTAGTAAATCCTGACAGTACTATTTTAACGCCAAAATATGTTTTGCGCTGGCGCAAGCTGTTAGTAAAACTGACCTTAAACCTCCTAATTTCATTGGATCCTCAAACTGTCAACGAAACCTCGTAACTCCACCGCTGCCTCCATTTAGATTGATGCGTAGTGCACAGTCTGGATATGAATCTCTGCTTGTTTGCAATGCAAAGATTAAATACTGACAAGTACAGTGTTTTCTTTACTCAAGAAACACTGTCTTTAAAGGCTAATGTTTTTGTGTGTTTGAGGAGTGGAGAAGAGTTAGAATTTGCCGTCTAGTTGTAGCCAATATACTTTTGTATGTTTTAAAAATCCTGTGCAAAGCAGTTCATTTTTTATGAAATGAGATTTTGGCCAAATTTATTAAACAAGAAGAAAATCAGAGCTCCCATATAGTTACAATAAAATGTATAACTTGTAAGTTGATGAAAACGTAATGTGATTAACTTACTGCCTCCGATGCGGCCGTTTTAATGATGGACAAAACATAGATCATAGATCATTCGATGGTAAAAAATGTTAAGAGCAAGTGTCTGATATATAAAGCCAAAAAGCCATAATGTTTGATTATTGAAGAAAAGAAAAATATAAAATATATATAACTTATATAGATTGGACCTTTATCATTTAGCAGATCTTTTTATCCAAGCGACTTACAAATGGGACAATAATATTATTTACTATATATCTATATATAATTATTTTTTTGCTATATATTTCGTGCTTAGTGGTGGTAGCCATGGTAGTTGGTTATTATGAACACTGTGCCGAGGCAGAAAAAAAGCTTGATCAATTTCATGTGTAGTTGCCTCTCAAAACTCAGACACGTTTGATCTCAGCCAAGCTGACAGAATCAAGTTTTGAGTTAAGAAATCACAGTCTAACAGCTGGGTTTGGATTTCATGAATTTGTTCTGGATTCAAACTCAGATTCACATCTCTTTATATTTCGGTTCAGGTATCAATTAGTGGGATATACTGTATATGAGGTCTAGTTAGCTTTCTTTATGAAAACATGAAAAAACAATCTTTCTTTCAACTATTAACATTAAAGAGAACCCTGACAGTTTTTGGTACATTACATTAAAATGAATAACTAAACTATATTAATATTTTAAACTATTAAATTTAAGTTATTTACAAATATTTACATTGCACATGAGGCAGTTTTATATATAATTATATCATTGATTCTACTCCAATTCATTGAATATAAACGTTTAAACTGTGCTAAACTTGTGACAGATTTATTAATACAATAAATAAAGCATCACTAACAGGTAAAATTTAAATATAATAAATAAGTAAAATAGTGCATATATTTAGTGAAATGGTCCTCTATTGTTATTGTTTTCTAGCTAACTAACAAGTTAATAGACTCTGAACGGCTTTCCTGAGGTAAACGTAACATTATGTGAGATTGTTTACGAGCTGTTTTGTTGACGTCTTTCTGTAAGTTGTACTGTTTCTTTCAACGTACTGTTACCTACTAATATTCGTTTATTTTGTTCTATAACTAGTAGTTACAAGAGATGATCGGTCACACACACATGGTGCAGCTACAGTAATCTTCCATACCACATAAAAAAAAAAAAAAAATGGCATTTATTGTTTGAATTTAGTGATACAATTTTACTTTGAAATCTGAGACTTTCAGTAAAAAAGTAAAGATTACTGCAGTTATTGGATGGAAGGTGGATGTATGCGACAAATAATGCTTTGTGAAGTTTTATTAATGCATAAACTGAAAACAGCATACACTAAAATATTGATCTTTAGATTTAACAATCGATACTGGTTCACTTAAACCATCGTAATGTTTGGAAATCTGTTGACTCCGGGCTAAATTATGCCTTAAAGTCATTATTGTTTTAGTTTAGAATAATATTTTGGCTTTAGTGAACAATGTAAACATTTCATCCTCTATGCTATAGCTGTGGCTGTGCATAGCTAAGTGGATATGCACACTTTCAAAATGGCCAAAACCAATGGATGAAGGCATGAAATCAAATCATGTCCGGCCACAACCAGCCAGACCAGAATCAAATTTTCTGGTTTGAACCTCTGACAAATCTCTTTCATTCATTAAATGGCCTGTGAGCCGTGGAATGGCTATCCATTTCCTGAGTTAATTTTTTTTTTTTCCTTAAAGACACACACGCACACACACACACACTAGGCTTTAGTAAGTGTGTTATTTTTGTGTGTGAGTAAAAGCTTTCTCTGTGATAGATTTTGTCTCCCACCAGGTCATTATGTGAGTGGTCCTTTGCATGTTTTCTGCCAGGCATTGTTCAAAACAGAAAGCACTCAATCCAATATGGCTGCCCACTTTTTGTCTCCAGGGATTTTTAAATAAATTTAATACAGCTACAAACTATAAAAACCAGCCTGTCTGTCCATATGTCCTTTCCTCAAATGACATGCGTCGTTTACCTTTCTTTTCATTCACTGCCCTTCCTCCATCGCTCTTTCCTCCTATCCCAAGGCCAGACTTTAAACACATGCTCTGGAATGACAGATAGTGTGAAGGAGTATACGAGAGGAAGCAAAGAAGGAAACCACATTTCTTCATCAGCGATTTGCACTGACAGTCTCTCTAGGCTTGTGCTAATGAAGTCACATTTATCTCTGGCCTGCCTAGATTCCATTAGCCTAAGTCTAATTGTGTTAACTCTCCGTCTGGCCTTAAGTGGACCACGGTGGCCTTGTGTGTATGTAAGACTGTGAGCCTGTCTGTCTGTGTGCCACGGCATCTAACGTTCAATTCTTTTGTGTCTTTATATCATTATACCACCATTATAAATTTACTTTTTTTGGTTTTATTAGCTGTATCACTGAATTTTTTTTTTTGATGCAGTCCATTGAGAAAAAGAAATACTCTTTAGCATACTTTTAAAACGAGTATAGATTGTGGAAACAATATATTTACACATTAAGTTTAAAGTTTTTGGAAACTTGATTGCATGTTAATTTGCGTTAAATGAAAATGTATTATAGTTTAATTTATATTAAATGTAATTCCCAGAACTTTAAAGTGATTTTTTGTAGTGCATAGTAACTTGCAATATTGAGCAATACACTACAGTTAAAATCATAACTGAGTGCTTGATGTACTTTGGTATGTTAGTCAACAAATCAAAATAAGTGTACTTCTGTGAAGCACGTCAAAAGGATTATTAAACACAATATTTAAAGTACTTTACAGTAAATCTTTAAATTTGACATTATTACAAATTGTGTGTTTTAAAATGTATTTGTTAAAGTGTGTTAGGACAGACGGTCTAAAATTGACTCTATAAAGCTTAAGTGGACTTTTTATTTCTTTAATATATATGATCCTGCATGAGCAAAAATACTCTATGATTTTTAAGTACCTACAAATATCAACACATTCGATACAAGTCAGTGCATTTCTTTTTTCACATGTTCTGCCATGTTAAAATTTCCCTACAAATAAAAATGAGAGAACCATGGAAACGCAAGTTGATGTAAATAACAGAATGTTTATTTGTTGTATTACCAGGTTGTATGTACATCTTGTAAGTTAGGTGAATGAAATATGGCCCATTGTCATATATCCCCGTTCTCTCCTATAGACTTACCATCCACCCTTTCATATTTAGCCCCTTTTTCTAACAGCTTATAAATCCTGTCACGCCTTTCTATAGTCTTACGGTTCAATTATAGGCTCCTCCTAACCCCTCTCATGTATTACCCTAGTATCCTTTTCCCTATGTAACTTTGTACTATATATATATAACCAGGTGAGTATTGTCTCATTTACACTTTGGAATAGGATGCAAGGACACTTGCTTCATCCACCCTCTAGAGGCAGTGTTTCCCAACCGGGGTGCCGCGGTTATAATATCCATTTCTGAAGTCGCCAATAATTAGAGATTATAGAAATTTCGGCTGCCGAAAATGAGTTAACACTACCGCATCTTGTTTCACTTTCACCATGTGGGTGTGACCCTACTGTTAGACCTACCGGAAAAATTAAAGCAATTTAATTTAATTCGAGGCCTGTCGTTATTTTTTTTATTTTGTGCTATATCATTATTACTTAATTTTTTGTTACACTTTACTTGAAGGGGTGTGCTTAAGACTGACATGGCACCTTCATAATTATGACATGACTCATGTCATGAATATGAAGTTTTTTTTTGCATGTTTATGACAACTGTCATTAATGTCATTCGCTCAGTTATGTCATTTTAAATGCAAATATGACATTATTTGACCTAAACCTAACCCTACCCTCCCCTACCCCTACCCTTAACCATAGTCCATAACAAAGACATCTCAAATAATGTCATATTTGCATTAAAAATCACATAACTGAGCGAATGACACTTAATGACAGTTGTCATAAAACATGCATAAAAACCCTTCATATTCATAACATGTGTCATGTCATGATTATGAAGGTGCCATGTCAGTCTTATGCACAACCCTTCAAGTAAACTTGTAACCGGCTTTTTTATTCAATTCAAATTTTTAAATCAAGCTATCTCGTGCTACTGTACCAAAATTACCCCACTGTAAAATAAAAAAAAACACTGAGTGAGAAAAGATTTGTGAGGTAGCTCGTTTTAATGGTAATTAAATAATGTTTATATATGTATAAAAGCCTACATTAAAATCTGTCATTTAAATTGGTCTCTTCATTAGAAATTATCCTACTGATTATCACCATTGATGGACAATTTTTTTATATAAAAATATCTGTATGACATTATATTCTGCAGTTCTTCCCTGTTGTACCGAATACCTATACTTTTCAAATTATCATATCGAAGTTAGAAATTCAAATTTGTGACAAAATTAATTTTGTAGGGTGCAACAAGTTTGTTAATTTCCAAAGGGTGCTGCGACTAAAAAAATGTTGGGAAACACTGCTCTAGAGTACCTTTCACTAGGCTGGGTTTAGTAGGTCCCTGCAGCCCTTGTCTTTGCCTTGTCTCTTTCTGTGCTCAGATGTTAATTACCTGATTGAAGTCATCACCTTTTCTATTCTCTTACTTCACTATCAGCTGCAGTGAAACACCAGAGAGCAGGGTGTCCTTCCAGAGCACCTGAAGGGCATCCATGATCACTGACTTACAGTTGCACATCTCCACAGGGTTTACACTGTTTAAAGTGACACAGTGTGACACTTTCCAATGTCACACAACACTATGCATCAGAGTTGAGAAAGGCTTAATTTTCCAGAGGGATGTTTGGACAGATGCCACTGTTTTCATTGTGTACATCACACATACAGAAGCAGGTAAGAAACATGATAGATGCTTGCTCTCTGCTGGATTTAGGTGACTGAGGTGCACAACAAGAGCTCCTTGGAATGCTTCACAGGAGCCCTAGGCAAAGATTAGTGTGTGTGTAAGAGATGATGAGAGCTGAAATAGGTGGCAATGGTGTGTGTGCAGTGTGTGAAATTGGAAATGGGTGGCTAGCGTTGTCAATCTCCACATGTCTCACCACTCTCACTAATTTGCTTTTGTCTGCGCCATTTCCAGCCGCTGACCATGGTCTGAAATATCAATGAGTGTGAAAGCGTTCAGTGAAATCTGTGTACAGCAGTAAACAGACAAAATAGTTACAGCTTTGAGACGTTATAACATTATGAATTGTTTCACAGCAGGCAAATATGCAGAGTACTATAGAACAATGACCACTCAGGCTGAAACATGTAGTGTTGTTGAAGGCATTGCGTAAGTCTGCATGGAGGAAGATTAGCCAACCCAGGCTCATTGGAAAAATGTGCCTGTGGCGACATTTCTGCAAAATGAAATGTCCAGTGAGTGCTGAAGCAACCGTGCCATTTTAGCTCGCTTCTACAAGTCTTTGAGCTCTTATCGGACTCGTTACCCATGACCCAAGGGCTTCATATTGAAGTTCAGTGCTGTATCCGGTGCGCTACCGACAGTTTACACATCAAAGCCATACGTATGGAGCTGGTTATGTGATGCAAACATCAAAATGTATTAGTTTGCAAATCATGCACTATAGTAAAAGTGTATTGAGGTAATGTGAAGTGAAACACCATGGGTAATATCAACATGGCAAAATACATTGAGTGGGGTGACCTGTGAAATTGGTCCAAAATGGACTGTGATTGAATTCATAATTCAATCAATTTTTTTTAGAAAATTATTATGGACTTAACCTCATGTGAGTGTATGACTCTTTTCAAAAGCACATTACTATCTAAAACTATTCTCATCAAAAGCGAAGCATTCTAGAGTTTGAAATCAGGCTTCATCCGATAGTTTCGATGCCGATTTAAGTGTTATTTCCATTTGTGTATATGCTACCAGTCAAAAGTCAATATGATTTTTGTTTTTTGAAAGCAAGTAATACTTCTATTCAGCATTAATTGGTCAGTACTCACAGTAAGCTGTTTAAAATGTTACAAAATATTTATATTTGAAATAAATGCTATTCTTTTGAACTTTCAATAAAAAAATGCGACTGGGTTACACAATCCCACAAACAGAGTTCTAAAGTCTGTGCTGCTAGTGTGATGCCATCCACTGGATGTCAAGTAGCAGCTGATTACCACATGCTGCAATGCATAATTACATGTCTTTGATTATATCTTCAAACAGAATGAGTTCTAAAGGATTTGTTTTTCCCGAATGTTGATGTGTGTATGTATACTGTGTTGACCCTTTTTCTGTGGGATAAAGGGAAGCAGCAAACTTCATAGATGTTGCTTTTGATCAGGTAAGGTAAATACTGTGCTTCTGCAGTGGGTTACTTTTCATTTGTATTACGTTTGCATTATCAGAGAACAGATAATTGAGGGTGTTTCTTATATTTCAGGTTATGAATAGTGAATGAACAGATGGTATATATATTTTTTTAATTGATTTTTTACGCAAATCCTCAGTGTTTCAGACATACAGGTGCATCTCAATAAATTAGAATGTCGTGGAAAAGTTCATTTATTTCAGTAATTCAACTCAAATTGTGAAACTCGTGTATTAAATAAATTCAATGCACACAGACTGTTTAAGTAGTTTAAGTCTTTGGTTCTTTTTTGGCTCACATTTAACAAAAACCACCAATCCACTATCTCAACAAATTAGAATACTTTCATAAGACCAATAAAAAAACATTTTTTAGTGAATTGTTGGCCTTCTGGAAGTATGTTCATTTACTGTACATGTACTCACTACTTGGTTGGGCCTCCTTTTGCATGAATTACTGCATCAGTGCGGTGTGGCATGGAGGTGATCAGTTTGTGGCACTGCTGAGGTGTAATGGAAGCCCAGGTTTCTTTAATAGCGGCCTTCAGGTCATCTGCATTGTTGGGTCTGGTGTCTCTCATCTTCCTCTTGACAATACCCCATAGATTCTCTATGGGTTCAGGTCAGGCGAGTTTGCAGGCCATTCAAGCACAGTAACACCATGGTTATTTAACCAGCTTTTGGTGCTTTTGGCAGTATGGGCAAGTGCCAAATCCTGCTGGAAAATTAAACCAGCATCTTCAAAAAGCGGGTCAGCAGAAGGAAGCATGAAGTGCACTAAAATTTCCTGGTAGATGGCTGCGTTGACTGTGGCTTCAGAAATGCAGATTCAGATGAGCTGAAGGCCACTGTCAAAGTAACCTGGGCTTCCATACCACCTCAGCCGTGCCACAGGCTGATTGTCTCCATGCCGCGCCGCACTGATGCAGTAATTCATGCAAATGGAGCCCCTACCAAGTATTGAGTACAACGTAAATGAACATAATTTCCAGAAGGCCAACAATTCACAAAAAATTTTTTTTATTGGCCTTATGAAGTATACTAATTTGTTGAGATAGTGAATTGGTAGGTTTTTGTGAAATGTGAGCCAAAATCATCACAATTAAAAGAACCAAAGACTTAAACTACTTCAGTCTGTGTGCGTTGAATTTATTTAATACACGAGTTTCACAATTTGAGTTGAATTACTGAAATAAATGTAACTTTTCCACGACATTCTAATTTATTGAGATGCCCTTTACTTTTGTTATTATTTATGCTGAAAATAATGATCAAAGGCTTTTGCATTGTTTGCTTTCATCTCCAAACACATCTTTTATAGTATCATTGATTGCTAACAGTGTTAACTTCTTGACTGTGATCCTAGCTGTTTCAGTTTCTTCAATACTTCTAATTCTGAATCTATTTGGACTTTTTTCTCATTTCTTTTTAGATGGATGTTTAGCTGCCCTGACCTTTTTATGTAGAGACGCTAAATTTTAATCACTGGAATAGTGTCAGCTACAGTCACACTAGTGGTATTCTGTGCAGCCAATGGCCTGTGTCCTATATTAAAGCATTTTTGTTTCTCTTGTACTTCCAAGTAACTAAGCAATTTTCACCACACATTGATCAGTTATAATTTATGTGTGCATTAGTGTAGAAGGAAACCCTTCCAAGTTTCAGAGAAGGTGCTGTTTCCCGGGTAATCGACTGCAAACGAAAAATGGGAGCACACCTTCCAAACCTCCATAAGACGAATGTAGAAGCCTGTTAACATTTAAAGATTCATGTTCCGCCTTCACACACACACAACACGACACACTACTCCACAGATCCCACGCATCCATAGCACTCACCCACATAACAGACTGCAGTTGCCATTTACTCTGCAAGAGCTTGATTAATTTTTGATTAAAAAAGAAAAAAAGCATAGGGACAAAATGTTTCATGTCTACTTTTTATCAAATTAGAATATTGCTGGCCAACAGAAACACATGAATGAATCATTTAGAGTTGTTTTTTGGGTTTGTAACAATTACAGTACTATACTGTAGCTGATATTTTATTCGGTAGTACACATGTACTTTGCACACATCAGTAACTCACTTTCATAAGAAATAAAATACAAGGAATGTAGTACCCAAGTCGCATGGACTACCTTGATTCTTTTACAGTTTTTTTTAACCTTGACAGCCCATTATATTTTTGGGGGGCATAAAGTCAATGTCAGGCTTGGAGCTTTTTTTGACTTTTAGATGAATTGTCTGTGAAATGTCTTGTCTGGACAGTCTGTGCAAGTTAATCCACAGAAACAAACAAACAAACAAAATGTGTCTTGGTAATCTTATGTCATAATACTTAAGCAAAGTCAGTAGCAACTTCCAGTTAATGCGTACTTTAAAGAGCACTTTAAAGAATACTTTAAATACAACAAATTAATTTCTCAGAACTTGGCACATGTGTTTTAAACTGGACTGTAAAAAGACTTTCCTTTTTACTGTGGAAACTCTTATTTGTCAGCATTGACCCCTGTGTGAAAGCATGCAAGTTTGGAATGATGTGAGGTTGAGTAAATTATTTATTTTTGCACTATTCCTTTAGGGTTTCAATGGACAAAAACTTCCTTTATATTGTAGTCTGAATGTGATTTAAGTATTTATTTCTGAGCAGTTTCTATAAAGCCAACTCTTTTCTTTTAGCCAAAAAACATAATAGTGTTAGAGGATGAGGAAAAACACTGAAGCTGGGGTCAATGGAAGCTCTTGCTGTATGCACACAGATGAGTAATGACTACACAGAAGGAGCGTCTGATGGGGCAGCCGCTCTCTTTGACGTCACCATTAACCAGAGTGAGATGAGGGTGAGCGAGGGGGAGGAGAAGAGAAAGACGAGGAAAAGAGGATCTCTCCTGATTTGACGTCACCATTTACCAAGGTACAGGAGAGTGTGATGGATGAGAGAGAAATGGAGGGAGCGCAGGTAATAGTGGGAGGGAGAGAGAGTTGATGTGTGGCTTTGTCTGCAGTAGCAGAAGGCTGGTGAAATGGACCGTGATATTGGCTTTTAATTTTCCCTCTGCCTTCAGCAGAAAGAACAGAAGAGAGGAGAGAAGAGCACTAAAGAGGAGAGCAGAAGGAGAATGAGGAAATTCACATTTCTTTACTGACAAACACCGCATAATCACTGCCATTGCACCTAGTAGTTTGGAATTATAATTTTTGAATAACGGAGTAGCCTATATTTATTTATAAAGCAATTTATAAATAATTCAGTCATGGTACGATCACATTTGGTGTTGCTTGGAAAAAATTAGTAAGCGAAATCCAGTCATTTCAATGGGAATTGGCACAATGAACAATTACGCCTGATGGACTTCCAGTTCGAAATAATAACCCTATGCAAATTTTGTCAGGTTCAAGTTTAATGAACTAGGACACACAGATTTCTAGTGCCGACCAATAGCAAGCCTTTTGGTTAGGCGGTAACCTGTGTGTGGGCGGAGCTTTGTATCTTCGCATCAAAGCAAAACGGAAGCTCAACAGAAGACGATGCATAAAAAACTGGCTGAGTTGACACCACCAGAATGAGTAACACTTCGCTTCAGTATTATTAAATGATCCATAAAAAAAGGCAGTTTGGAAAGCAGTTACTTAGGGTCGGATCATTTGCTAGCTGACAAAATAGCTTTGGATGTTTATTTCATTGTCATTACTCCTGTATCATTCATTTTTTGTCACATGCATTCCTGCTTTCACCTGTGAAATTTTGCAGAGCAATGGTAAATTTGACTGCATGAACCTATGAAGGTGTGCTGATGCGATAAACTTTGAAAATGAAACGTAGACCAAGTTTAATCCAGGAATTACTCATCATAGCTGACAAAGGGGCGTGTCTCTATGCAGTGCCATAATTCCACATACATAATTATGTAATAAGAATCAAGCTAGAGATTACGGTTTATAAAATTTTAAACATGGATTTTTTTCTTACAAAAACACATCGATTCAATACAGTAGGCCTTTGTTCACCCCCCGAAGCCGTGTGAGACACTTTTTATTATGAATGGATGCACTTTATTGGACTTGAATATCTCAACCATTATTCACTGCCATTATAAAGCTTGAAAGAACCAGAATGTTTTTTAATATAACTCAGACTGTATTTGTCTGAAAGAAGAAATTCATATATACCTAGGATGGCTTGAAGGTGAGTAATTCATTGGGTATTTTCATTTTTTTTTGGGGCGAAACTAATCTCCTTTATCACCAAATTAAATAAAAAACAGTGAACAAATATTTTGGTTAAAAATAGTGGTGACAATAGAAACATTATAGTCATTATTATACTACAAATGCTTAAACTGACTAATCAGAATTGGGTATACCAGAACAGCATGGAGGAAAAACAAAAACAAAACAATAGTATAAGGCAACAATGGAGGATCACGTGAGCCAGCTGTTTACTAATTGAAACACTAAAAAAAACAATGCATTGCATTAGTGTAGTCTAGTACAGTTGACATGATTTATAACAGTTCCCTGATTTGCTATGTGCATTATTATGTGCCCCAAGAGTATTGATATAATACACATAACCATTACCAGTTATGCAGTTGGCTACCTGTTGTGTTTAAAATGTGTGTATAACACAGAACAACAGGTCACTAAACAAATAATCAAATTCTGCATAAAAGCAATTCTGTCACAATGTGTCTGTACACGTGTGTGAGGAGCAAGGAATAGCAAGGAATGTGCTAATGGAGCATGAAGTGGCATGTGACATTTAGCGATCCAGTGATTCAGACGTGGTATGTTCTGGTGTAGTCACACAGTTATACAGTATAGTACAACCTCAGGATTTGAGTTCTTCACCTGTAATGACACAGCCAAGTCACCAGGGAGTCCAGCAAGCACTCCATCGTCATGGTAACAGCCTCGCTGCTAAAAATAGTGTGGCTTTATAGCAATCACATGGCCCTCGGGGATCTGGTGGATGGGGTCAGTCCGGAGGGTGTTGAGGCTCCATGGCCCATTTGAGACACTTGGAGAAAAAAAAATAACAAGAGAAATTATAAAACTTCTTTGCACTGATAAAACAGAGCGCTGTCCATTAAGAAAATTATTTTAGAATAAGGAAAAAGGAATTACAGAGAGGTATCGGGGATTCAGATTTTTCATTATATCGTATATGTCATTAGTGTAACAGAAGCATGTATGAAATAACAGCGCATGCTTGACATTCTTTCCTTTATTTTATGGATGTAAGCAGGATGAATAATAAAAGTATGCAGTTTCCTGGGGTAAAAAGATCATAATAAATGTTGCTAGTGTTTGCTTAAAATTTTAAAGGAGACCAAAAAAAAACAAAAATATTTCTGCCCCTTTTTACATATGTAATATTAGTCCTGCACTGTGTCCACAGGAATGTGTCTGTGATTAATCAGCGCCAAATTACCCACCAGGTTATTATATCATTTTGAACGTGCCTATTTTGAGTGGAAGCAGAAACGGGCTGTTTTTGTGCATGTCTCTTTAAATGCAAATGAGCTGCTGCTCCTCGCCCCCTTTTCCAGAATAGGGCTGTGCCTTTAAGCTCGTACCTCAGATACTCCGCTAAAAACATCTGTTTGGTTTTGATTATCATGTCTATCATGCTGAAATCTTGCGTTTTAAAGCCATATCGGTTTAAACTTCTGATATCTGGTTTTCTGAGTGCACACATCTTAAGCACACGCACAGAAAGCAGCTGTCACACGCCATGTGAGTAACGTCACTAAACTAAGTTCTCTTTCTTTTCTTATTGCACTTAACCTGTCAAATACACACAAGTCTATGTTAAAAACACAAAAACAGTCAGTTATGTCTGTGAAGGTAAACAGCTGGGAAAGAAATTGCTTGTTTATATTAGATCTGTGTGGCAGCAACACAGTAGACAGTAAATACATAAATAAATCCACTACTCTCTTGTCTCCTCTGAGGCTGGGACTTTAAATAGTGTTCTGTGATCGTCTGTGCAGCCAAAGGAAGAACATTAGCATTCTTTGTCAAGACTTTTTTTTTTTCGATTAGGGATATTATAATAAGACCCCCTTCCTGCTCACCAAGGGAGCGAAATCTGAGCGCCTCGTTTTTTTCACAAGCTTGCAGAGAAAGGCTTACCAAAATAGTTTACTGGGTTGTTCTTTTAAGTTCTTTATTATCTAAATGTCTTCTTTAGCAATGGGTATTTTTAATTAAATAATTGCATTTTCTTTGTTTCTACTTGTTTCATGCTCATAGGATAAGATAGTGATGTGTAAGAATATTTCTTTATTAATAGAAATGTGATCTGTACATAAAGGCATGTTTTACTACTAATGTTCAAAGTTCACTGTTTATTTTCATGATCAGTGATTATCAATTTTAGTACTTTTTTTTTACTCTTTGAACCTACATTATACACTTACTTGAACCTACTTTCCTTCTTTATTATTTGTCTTACCACAACCCCCAGAGGTCTCTTTGTATTTTACCTTCAGTCTCATTCAGGTGAGAAGTGTTTTGGTGCTCCTAACCTCTCTGTCAATGCAGTCTCTCTCTCTTTCTTCCTCTCCCATCGTAGGAAATGATTGAGTGCATGTAGAATGCTGACATCAGATAACGTCTGCATTGGCAGTCCATGTGTGACTGCGCTCTGGTCTGGATTTGCATATCATTTGGAATTCAATAAACTAAATGGACCCGTGCCCACACTGACAATAAAAGGGGTCATAAATATTATAATCCTACTAGTCCTGACTGATAGCTGTGGAGATGGCTGGCAGGTCCGATTTCACTGTTAAAATTGTTTAATTGATTGTTTTTGTACTGTTATTTATCTCATCCACTCATCCAGGAAGTGACATCAGCCTATTTCCGTTTAGATGAATTTGTTTCTGTCAGTTTGTGACCTCAATCTCTAGCATGGGATCAGAAGCTTCTCACAATGAACTCAGCTTGAACTCCAAGCTTTTGTGCCAAAAAACATATTCAAACCAGATGCTGATACAGTCCTGCTACATTGAACAATAAATCACTTGCAGCGTTTTCCGAAACATGCGGTAGATGTGCCACTCAAGAAGCCGGACAAATGATGCACAACAGGCTCAAAATAAAAGCATCTATTTCATTAGTGTGTTTTAATTTCGCTATGATATCAGTGTGTTCTTCCCCTCTGTTGCTTCTACTCAAGATTATTTTCCTGACAGGATGGAGCGTTTTCAATTACGATGTCCATGGTGTGCAACAGTGGGCCTGTGCCCCACTAGCGTTGCTTTTATTATTTGCTAACCTTTCTAATTTCACACTTGTTAAATTTTCATGTAAAAGCCCTTTTAAGAGAGAGACTTCAAGAGAGCGTTATGTTGTTGCAAATCTCCGGGGGGACTTTGAGTCTCTGGGGCTTGAGATTTGCAATGGGGTGTGTTTCAGGGTTTGAGGGTGAAGTAGGGTACTAGCTTGGACCGGAGATAAATTGTATTGATAGGCATGCTCTTTCTTTATAATGACTATTTTACACATTTTTAAATTACTGTAAAGTTACCAAACTATTGAATACCTTACATGAAATATAGGAGTTATGTAGGAGTCGACTAGAAATATTTAAAGTCGTTGCCTAACTTTTTTTTTGTTGTTGTTGCTTTGTTTCGCTTTGATTTTTGGTTGGTTTGGCTTTTCTTTGCTTTTGTTTTGTGGTGTAATTTCTTTTCTTTTTTTTTCATTTGTGGTGTGTTTTGTTGCTTTTTGTTTTGTATTTTTGTTTTGTGGTGTGTTTTGTTTTGCATTGCTTTTTGTTTTGTGGTGTGTTTTTTTGCATTGCTTTTTGTTTTGTGGTGTGTTTTTTTGCATTGCTTTTTGTTTTGTTGTGTTTTTTTTTTTTTGGTTGGGGGGGTTTTCGTTTTTGGCTGGCGGTGCTTTTCCAGTTTTGTGGTTTATTGTTTTGTTGTCTTTCTGTACACATTGCTGGTCCAGTCAACTGCTGGTACATCTTAACATGTCTGTTTGAGAGAGAATTTTAAATATTAATCAAAGCCTAAGGATTTAATGATTATCTTAATGGTTAACTATATATATTTTTATCCATTTCTAAATTGCACCTCCTTTCTGTTGTGACCTGTACTTGATGCTCATAGGGATACTAATGTTTAAAAATGTCATTCTTTCAGTGGAAATGTGATTCCTGTGTTCAAGTTTTAACGCTTAGTTTGTTGCATCCTCAAGCTTTTGTCTAGACACACTGGGCATTCTCTCAAGTCCCACCTGCTGCATCAGGAGTGGCTTGTAGGAGCTGATTGCATTGTGTGATTGGACATTTGAAATAGCTATCATAGTAAACAGATAAACATCACAGTGTCAATGTAGCTGAAGAGCTGTTCAGTGTAGATTTACGTTATTGTAGCATCAGGTCTTTTCCCTGTGGGAATATTAACACAGCAACTATAATAGTAACAGTATACTTTCTTCATGCATGAGTTGTTCTTGTCGTTACTCAAACCTTTGCTAAAAAAAACTATCTAGCTGTCTATCTGTCTATCTGTCTGTCTGTCTGTCCTGTCTGTCTGCTGTCTGTCCTGTCTATTCCATTGTTCTACCTGTCATCTGTCGTTCTATCTATCTGTCATCTATTCTATCTATCGTTCTATCATCTGTCTTTCTATCATATATCGTTCTTTCCATCTCTTATATATCATTCCTATCTATCATTCTATCTAGGGCTGGGCGATATGGCCAAAAAAGTTATCATGATAAAATTTTTCATATCAGTTGATATTGATAATTATCACGATACATTTCAAATCTTTATTTATTTTAAGTTTAAAGGAAGATTTTTGCTCCTAAGCTAAAGTTGTAGAAACCAGACTGTTAATTGTGTTTTTAAACTACTCTTTATGGTCAGAACGTGACACTTCACGTTTTTGAATTCATTACACTTTTCCAGTAATTTTTCCATACCAAAATAAATCTCTTAATAGAAAAAAAAATCTTAGTTTCTGCATGTTCTAATGACTTATACTGTTTCAAATCATGAAGCAGGTTTTTGTTGCCTGACTTTGATGATGCATGCAGTTCCCCTTCGGAACTCGAGCTGAGTCGGAAAACGCTAGGGGAACACGCCTTCCTCGATACCAAGCTCTTAATCATAGTGATCAGGTAGGGTTCTGTCTAGATCGAATGCGTTGTGATACTTTCTAAGGCCGTGTGTCTTCTTTTTTGTGTCCTGTAAAATCAGTCGAACGATTGGGCGAGACGTCCGCGGCGGTGACGTCATGCCAGGAAGCTTTAAAGCACGTGAGGTGCCACCGCGCCTGCTTCGTCGTCAGCGAACTCTCTGTGTGTGACATTAAACAACTTAAGCATAGTGTGTGTATGTGTGTGTGACTGATGAGTGATTTTGTGGTGATTTTTGCTGGATGTCCTGATGCATTGGCTGAGGGTGGATTTGACAAGGGCTGATTGACATTTAGGTGAGATTACTGTTTATGTTTACATGTAGATTAGTGTAGGTTTTAGGCAGAAAGGCATTTCTGGCCAATTCACTATTGGTTTGGCGTTTGGGGTCTCTGCCACTCTGTTAACTGATCTATCAGGACCTGATTCTCAAGCCTCTGTGGTCTCTTTCTGTAGCTTGTGCTTTATGATTAATGCAGAGTAGTAACACAGCCCAATGTTATACCCCCACCACAACATTTACTTTGTATTTTCGTCTGTGAAGCTTGATGCACAATCAAATTGTGAAAAAAATCTTAAAATCTCTCTCTCCCCCTCCCTCTCCCTCGCTCTCTGTGTCTCTCTCTCTCTCCCAATCAATCTATATACACATATAATGTATATTTGAACATGCAATGACTTTCTGTCTGTTCCACCTGTTCTGTTCTGGTTTTAAATAGATGAAATAGACGAGAAAGTGGGAAAAGTAAACCCTGCTCAGTAATGCCTCACTTTCAATGAACCATCAAAAATCCCATATGCAGTAGAGAATGCACGTTTATATTTTATCTAAATACTCTGTGCATTGGGTCCAGTTCTCAAATTTGCCATTTAAGCTCATAAGAAGCTCACAGAGCAGACACACATTCCCCCTCAGATACTTGCACAGACTCCTCTCTCCAAACTGACATTAAAACAGAAAACATGGACATTTTGGGGCACTGAACATGGGATAAGGAAACTAAAAGACTGAGCATCAGTCACCGTTCACTTGGAGAGCGTTTTAAAGGAATCCAAATCTCTCAGTTCCATTATCTCTGACCGACTCAATCACATCTCACTGCTGCGCATGATGATGGCTCTTTGATTCTGTGACCATGATTCTCACTGTGTGAACTGGTAAAGTACTAGAAGAATCCCCCAGAGTGAAAGTCTGTCTCTCTCTCTCTGTCGGGCTTTCTCACTCTTCCTCTCCCTCACTCTTGCTCTCTTTGTCTCTGGCTGGGTGTTAACCCAGTTTCACAGAAGAAAGTGTGTCGC
>JADLZN010006999.1:0-142216 GCA_018155175.1 Sinocyclocheilus anophthalmus
ATGTTATTATTATTATTATTATTGTTATATTATTATTATTATTATATTATATCTATGAATGGGGAAAACACTTAACACACAGCTAATAATCAAAATATATTATGATTGTATTTCTAAACACTGAATAACAAACATGACTAATTAAATAGATTATTATTATTATGAGTAACAAGAATAACCAACACTAAACTATGAAATTATTATTATTATATCTTGAGAACTTTTATTGCAGAGCACAGTTTGAGACATTATTGAGATTTCTTCTGTCTTTTTCTCAGGAGAAACATTTGAGACTTCAGCAAAGGTCTGTATTTGCTCTGCGTTTAGTCTCATGGCTGTCTAGGAGAAACATCCGAGCTTTAAATGAGGCGTTTGCATGCTCTCTCTCACCTTGCTGATCTCAAACTTAAAGACCTCCTCGAAATACGCCGGCTGACTGATGAGCAGCAGGTAAAAGGTCCAGCTCCTGCAGAAGTTGGCCACGATGATGGCGTAGACGGGCATGGATGTGAAGAACTGTCGCCAGGGAGTGTTGAACTTCTGCAGAGAGGAGAATGAGAGGAGAGAGTCGCTGCATGCGTTTCTAGCCTCACTATATAAACCTGTGTGTTCGTACCGTCACCGGGTTCATCAGTCCAGCCAATTCTCCGATGGCGTCTTCGATGTACTTCCTCTCCTCCGGAGTGATGGTGGGATGAGCTGCCGGACTCTCATACGACACCAGAATCCAGAACAAATACCAGCAGATCCCGAAGCTTCCTACAGACAGAGAGAAACCACAAGAAACACTGTGTTTAATGCGTGATCTAAAACATCACAAGCAGATGAGACGAGCGTCATGCATGTGTTATTAGTGCATTAGTGTGCTGGTTTCCTCACCGTATACATAGAAGACTGAGGACCAGCCTGAGTACTGGACCAGAACTCCAGCTAACGGCATGGCTATCACAGCTCCTGCGTATGAGCCTGACACACACAAGAAATCACACACTTCACATCAGTGCATGGAAACGACACGGAACATATGGATTAATTTAAAAAAATACACACACACACACACACACAACACAACACACACAATATATATATATTATAGATATGTAATATTTAGTGCTGATGTCAAACGATTAATCACGATTAATCGCATCCAAAATAATAGTTTTTGTTTACATAATATATGAGTATGTACTGTGTATGTTTATTATGTATAAATAAATACACACATACAGCATATATTTCGAAAATATTTACATTTACATGTATATATTTATATTCATATAATCTATATTTATCTTATTTTTAAAAAAATGTATACATGCAGTGTGTGTGTGTATTGATATAGACAGAATAAATAAAAACAGTACACACACATATACTATGCAAACAAAAACGTTATTTTGGATGATAATTAATATATACTGTATATATATATATACACACACACAAAACTATAACATTGAACAAATAATATAATTAAAAATAAAACAACAATAATAAATAATACTTTGATTACTATTATTATTCTTACAAACACTGACTAATCAAAATAATATTTATTATGATTAGAGTTTCCCGTTTTATATATTCTTATATTATTACTACTGCTACTGAATAACAAAGGGGAAAAAAAATCATCAAATGGAAATAATCAAAATTCAAAAATTAGACGCTACAATAATATAAGTTATTTCGCATTCATAAAAACATCAAACAATGCAAATGACAAAAATTAATAATAATTATTTTATTATATTACTATCATTTTATTAATAATAACACTGAATAAATAACTAACACTAATCAAAATTAGACAACAACAACAATAATAGATTATTCAGTGTTCATAATATTTATAATAATAATAATTATTATTATTATTACACTGTAAAAAAGGATATGAACAATAAAGTTATGACAACGTGTTTTTACATTACTTAAACTCATCAAAATAAGTTAATTTTAGTTAATTTTTCAAGTTAATTTTCAACTTTATAAGTTGTACACAGTTCAACTCATTTAAGCCAGTTTAATGTAATTTATATTGAAATTACTTAAACAGCTAAGTTAATTGTACTTAAAAATTTAAGGCAGCAAGAATAATAATGGTAACAATAATTAAAATGATTAAAGGTTACTGACAGTTTTCCACAGATATTAAACTGCTCAAAATAATGACCTCACCACAGAACGCTGTTGTGGCCAATCGGCTTCTCTCGAGGGGCGGGGCCCATTTCGCCCAGATCCCGTGGCATGCTGGGTAAGATACGCCCTGAGCAGCAATGACAACGACAGCAGATGAAGTCATAGACTATAATCAGAGCACTACTGCATCAGACAACACCTGGAGCCAGAAGCCAGTTTATCAGAGCATTTCATGGAGAGTGTCGCTTTTCTGCACTGTAATAGTGCTAGTATATATTTATTTACCTCCACCAGTCCCTGTAGTATCCTGACTATAATCACACAGCCGAAGTGAATTCGTGCTGCTGTGGGAATCATCATATTCAAGATAGACGTGGCCACGACTGCAAAGCCAAAAACCCTGAGAAACAGAGAGACAGCAGCTGTGTGAAGAGTGTTTTATTCTTCAGTACGTCTGCGTTCAGTGATGGCATGACTGACCTGTTAGCTGCAAATTTCTGACAGATGAAACCTCCAGGAATCTGAGTGACTATATATCCCCAAAAAAACGAGCCATGAATCATTCCTACAGTCTCGGGATCCCAGGTGAACTGAGCTTTCTGAAACACAGACACATTTGGTTTGATGAACAAATAAACAAAGCTAAAAATAATAACGAATAAAAAATACTTAAAGTATAATTGCATTGCCTCAAACATGCTTAAATTGAAATATGTTGCTTTTATTAACAAAATGCACCAAATAAATCAATGTGCACTGCATTATGCAAAACTAAAATGCTAAATAACGAGTTGAGTCCTGACAATAATGTAGCATATTAGTTTGAAATATTTATTGTTGCATGATGTTTTACATACTACTTTTTTAGTATGCAAAAAATCTGTTGAAATAAAACACTTAATGAAACAATTAATTAACTTCTATTTAGTAATTGAAATAAATATTAACTGAAATAAAAATTTATATTTAAAAAATATATTTTATTTAATTTTCATTTAGTTTTACCTGATGTACAAAGATCTGATAAAAAGCTGACTAAATTGCAGAAAATCTAGTAGGGCAGAATTTAATTTGGTTGTATTTAAATTTGTTGCCATATCAGCTATTACATGACAGACACAGATTTAAAGGGGTTCCTATGATGCTGCTAAAATAATATTATTTTGTTTATTTGGTGTAATGAAATGTTTATGCGTTTTAAGGTTCAAACAACACATTATTTTACTGTACATTATTGTTTCTCCTCTATGGCCCGCCTTTCTGAAACGCGTAGATTTTTTACAACGCTCATCGTTCTGAAAAGCGAGATGTACACTGATTGGCCAGCTATCCAGAGCGTTATGATTGGCTGAATACCTCAAGAGTGTGACGAAACTGTTACGTCCCTTAGAAACTGTGAGCCGTTTTGTGTGTGGCCCGGACGAGACAAAACATTAAAACCCATTAAACGAGGCATTTGTTGCATCCAGTGGGAATATAATAACTGATTATACTGTCTTTTTACACGTTGCATCGCGCCGCGGGGGAAACATAAAACCATGTCTGCATTTGTGATCGGAGAAATGACAAACAACAAGAGCTACTCTACACTGCTCAAAACTCGCGTTTGAATCATCAGTGGCAAATTCTTTAAATATGAAAACATACTTACAGGCTGTGAGTCAGAAAGCGCCAGACTGTCCTTGCAAAGTTGTAATTGCCCCACTTTATAGAAGCAGCCTTTGTGCACAGCCCCATTGTAGTCTACTCTACCAGGATCAGTCAACAGTCCTCCATAAAATGTGCTGCACACATCTGAATATTGGGTTGAACTGTTCTGGAACAGTGCTATAAATACAACTTAACATGATTTCTAGTCGTGTCCTCTCTAGGAAGACCAAACAAAGTAGTTTCGCTTTCACAACGAAACACACAGCGTCTCCACGACATGGCAGCGCCGGCAACAATACTGACTTTAGTCTTCGCAACTTCAGGGATCTTATCTATGCACGAACAGCTTGTAACACTCCAAAGAGAAAGGAAAACTTGAAATCGAATCACATGACCCCTTTAAGATTCAACAAGGAATGCAATAAATGAAAAAAAATAGACTAAACAATTTTCTATACCTATAAAACTCTATAAAAGACGCACTTGATAAAAAATTGTAATAGTTTTTCGGATCTGTCTTAAAAAAAGTTTAGCCATCAAGTTAAAAATCTATAAACAAAGACAAGAAATTGTGGCTTGACTGTGACACTAAATTTGGCATTGAAGAACTTGAACCAGCTGTGGAAAATTCTGCTCTCACTTACCACAATGTACGGCTTGCCTTCTCTATAGACGGTGTGGTTGTTCACCATGCTAACGACGGCGACGCCCAGATTACAGCGGATGCCGAACGAGATGCAGAACCCCAGGCCTGATAATATGGCGATGATGTAGCGGCGCGGCAGACCGAAGCACGTGCAGTCCACCACGGGAAGCTCCTTCTCCTCCTGCAGCTCTGGACGACCTTCTGCCGACAACTCGATCGTCTCTCCATTCTCCTGACGCTTCTCTAGGACCCTGACAAACACACACATCAACACATGAAACACCACTCAAACCTTCAGAATCAGCTGCCTGTGGAAAAAAACTTGTATCGGAACATCGTAGCAGGTTCGTGAATCATCGAGAATGTTTAAATTCGCAATATATGCTCTCGATCTGAAATGATGGTTTGCGAATAATTATTTAGATCGGGACTTCGAAGCGGTTTCGTAAATCTTTTGATTCAGATTTGAAATTTGGAACGGGTTCGCAAATCTTTTGATTTGGAACGGGTTCGCAAATCTTTTGATTTGGAACGGAACTTCGGAGCGCGTATCACAAATTATTTGATTTAAATTGGAACTTCGGAGCGAGTTCGCAAATCATTTAAATCAGAATGGAGCTTCGGAGCACGCATCACAAACTATTTGATTTAGATCGGAGCTTCGGAGCAGGTTCACAAATTAATTAAATCAGATCAGAACTTCTGAGCGGGTTTTTGAATCTTTTGGTTCCAATTGGAGCTTTGGAGCATGCATTTCAGATTGGGACTTCTGAGAGGGTTAGCAAATCGTTTTATTCAGATCGGCACTTCGGAGCACTTTTTTTGGAACTTCGGAGGCTGTATTGCAAAGTATTTGATTCAGATCGGCACTTGCTACACTTAAACTACCGTTAGTGTAGCAAAACCAATGTTAATTTGTGGTTACACCATGTTTTTTGTTTTTGTAAATCTATGGTTAATTTTCGGAAGGGATGTGTTGCCAGGTTAACAAAAAAAGTAATAAATTTACACCTTAAGAGGACACATAAGAAATAGGGTTTTGATTGCTTTAACAGAGCTTTGGATAGTTTCTAGATCAACTCTAAATAAAGAAAAGAAGGGGTTGTTTATGTATGTGAAATTTAGCTAACAGGAAACACAAATTAAGTTATATTTAGCTATATTCTCCTTTGAGATGTCAAACAATCCAAAGAAAACATCTTTAAAACTGCTGCTGTAATGTTGTTGGTTTTACATAATCAAAACTGTGCCATATTGTCTGATGAATATGCTAACATAAAAAGCTCTCTTTATGAATTATGAGTGTGTTAGCTACCATAGCTATAAATAAAGACTATAGATGACATGACACTGTGGTCAAACGTTGATCATAAATGCAAAACTTTTGGGGTAGTTGGTTGGAGAGGGGGGTGTTGTCTGCTGTTATGTCTCACCAATGTCAAAATCAAACCTACGCCCTAGATATATACATATTGCTTCAAATCAACACAGTTTATAATCTGATTAATCTCTGAGCTGAAAAAGTTTTTTGAAATCACTTGGAGGAAACTAAATATTGCATCAGTGACACATACACCTATAAAAGTAGTCCCATATCAAAAAGATGATTTAGACAACTTTATATTATTATTTATATGAATTTGCATATAAATGTATACCACTAAACTCTTACTGCATGACAATAATTGCATCATTTGCATCTATTTTTATTTCTGCTAAGGGGTTTAAAGAGAAACATCTGGAATTATAATCTATATAAAACAAATGAAAGCACTCCAGTAAGTCTCCTGAGCTCTGAAAGAACAACATCTGAGCGATAGTTCCCTTTTGGACTACTGTAGCTTATCAAGTAACAAAAGTCAACAAAACCACTGCATGTTATTTGTAATATTAGACAATTGTAGCTTTTTTGGCAAAATGTCTCTGTTGGATGTTCACCAGCACTCATAAAACAAAAATATGAAGCAGAAATGAAACATTTCCCAGATCACATTCATAATGAACCGACGTGTCACATCAAATCCAGATTAAACACACCATAACACGCTATGAGAGCGGCAGTTTCCTTTGACTGGAACCACAAACAGCACACAATCACATTAAATATGCATTATTTAATCAAATTATGATTTTGTGGTGTTTGTCTGTACAAAACACCACATTTTGTTTTTATTGTGCATGGTTGCAAAAGTGTTGCTATTTAGTTCCTAAAGTGTTTCGAGTGGCTTTAGCACATTGCTATGTGGTTGCTAGTGTGTTTGATCACTTAGTGAAGTAAAACATGATTGAGGAATAATTCATGTTCAGACAAACGCTGGAGGATGATGTAGACAACCGCCTTTATTACTAAGTGTTTGAGCATATCTCTAACCCTAAATATAAGCAAAAGCTTGACTTGAAGACCACAAAAATGTATTCTATTGTAACATTTTTATATCAGATGCGTCACATATGTGACCTTTAAAGAACTGACGGTCCAGATGAATCTGTGATGAGTGTTAAGTACAGACACGCAGCGCTCTTACTGTCAGCTCTACTGCAGCTGTACTTCAGCGCTGCTGATGAAATAATAATGTTCCTCCGAGCCTGAATTATTGATCAAACCTTCTATTTTAATCTTTTTCTGCCTCCCTTCTCCTCCTCCATCTCCCTCCCCCTTCATCCGTGCATTCTTCCCTTCTGTTCTCCTCAATCCATCTCTTTTACATTTATAGAGGTAAATTCACTCACAGTGAAAGAAAGGCCTTGATTGAGAGATCCTGATGGATTTGACTGAGATTACAAACACAACCATCCTGCTTATGGTTGAGTTTAGGATCCTGTTTAGGATTGAGATGTATAGCTGTAATTAAATGTAAAACTATTACAAATATTTTTTGTCATCAAAAAGACGAAATCAATATTTAGATTTTTTATATATTTATATTATTATTATTATTATTATATATATTAGCTGGAAAACTTAATTAGACCAAAAAATGTTGCTTCTAATTGTTGCTACTGAAATAGTTCGAAGTAACTAAAATGTACAACGAAACTATAATACTATAAAAAAATAGTAACAATAAAACTGACTAAAAATAATAACCAAAAAGTAATGTTTTTTGGTGGGGCGGGGGGGTACTTGTATTAAAAATACTGTCTAATAAATATTATAGTACCCTGTACTTTAGTGAATATATTCTTATTGCACTGCAATAAATAAAAAAATATATATACTTTATATTTCAAAGTGGTAATAAAACAAAGACTTACTGCATTACATTTCACAAGAAAATACTATTTCAGTCGTTGTAATTCAATTTCAAGTTTAATTCAGTGTGTCACATGCAGTTTCTTTGCAATTACTTGTGAAACTTTCAGTTTTTGAGTGAAAATAATTTCAAAGTAAATCCTACACTAATTATTTTCAGTGTAGTTTTATATGGACAGAAATCCTGAATTCTCACACATTTCTGCCCATTTTCAGATTTACCTGCCCTTCAAATGTCACAAAAAACACCAACTGTTGCTGGTCACTTTACACATCACATTACTTCATATATTATTATTTTGTTAAATTAAAATTATTGTAGCATAATTTCACATTCTCAGAAGTAAATTTACCAAACAAAAAAGTGGGTACACTAGTGAATGCATTTATATGTCAGTCACCATCACTTCCCGACTAAATCCAGAATAAGCTGTGAAGCAGACCAGACTTTCTGCTGATGCTTAAAAGTCTGGCGAGATACTTTTATCTAACAGGACTTACAGAAACACTTAGTACAGCTTCAGTGCGCTGGAGTAACACGGGGATAAGTGTCTTGATTAAGACTCATACAGCACAAAACCTGAGCTTTACCCCTACACCACACCACAAGACTCAACAAAGAACTGTTTAAACCACAATAGAAAGAAATGGCATAAAAAGCCAGACAAGGATGGCATCATCTTGAGAGCAGACAGTTACAAGTTTCTATCACCGCTGAAGGAGAGTGTTTTGGCTGATAATAACCTGTTGATCTGATTACAGAGGAATCGATGCGAGAGAATTGAGCTTTTAAATGGCCGTTTATACGTAACAACATCCTTACATTGTCCAGGAAGAACTAACAGTTTAATGACACTGTCCAACCAGTAATAGCAGGCATGACGTGGACGACCGAGCGCTATGACTTATGGGGCTTTCCAGGAGAGAGAGAGAGAGAGAGAGATGAAAGAGAGAGAGAGATAGTATTTACCTACAGCAGGATTTGGCGATCTATTTCAAGGACTGGATTTACGTGTTAAAGACTGTTCACAATCCTGAGAAACAGACTGACAGAGAGAGAGAGAAAGAGAGAGATTGTGTTTTTCTCCGTATGCTAATAAAAAGCAGATTCCATCCTTACTAGTGTAAACACTGATTTAAATGACATACATAAACATATTCATGTTTATATCATTATTTAAAAATGAAGGCTTTTTGTCCTTGAAGATAAAAAAGAGCTGTGTACTTCATCAATCTTTAATCACAAGTTTACTTTAAATTGGCATTTTTATTTTACTTTTATTTTTATTTACTCATAGAACATCTTGCAGGAAGCTATACTGCAGAAAAGTATCAATCACCTTTAGTATTCTTGTAATTATTCAGTTGAATCAAATATCATATCAGATTTTGAATATCATGAATTATTAATAGCCCCATTAATACTTAAACAGTATTTATTACAAAAACAGAGAGTGTTTTAGAAGTAATTTCACATTAAGTTCTTTAACTTCCTGCTTTATCTATTTCATTTTTCAGTATTTTGCCAGTTTTATTTTATACACGTAACAATAAAATTCTATATATTATATTTATTACTGTTTATATTACTAGTATTACTATTATTTACTATAATACTGTTATCATATTTATCACGTTATACAGTATATAAACATAACTCCGCTCCCAAATGACGCGAGTTGAAAAATGCTACATTTATATATGCATTTTTACATATATTACAGGTGCATCTCAATAAATTAGAATGTCGTGGAAAAGTTCATTTATTTCAGTAATTCAACTCAAATTGTGAAACTCGTGTATTAAATAAATTCAATGCACACAGACTGAAGTAGTTTAAGTCTTTGTTTCTTTTAATTGTGATTATTTTGGCTCACATTTCACAAAAACCCACCAATCACTATCTCAACAAATTAGAATATGGTGACATGCAATCAGCTAATCAATTCAAAACACCTGCAAATGTTTCCTGAGCCTTTAAAATGGTCTCAGTTTGGTTCACGAGGCTACACAATCATGGGGAAGACTGCTGATCTGACAGTTGTCCAGAAGACAATCATTGACACCCTTCACAAGGGTAAGCCACAAACATTCATTGCCAAAGAAGCTGGCTGTTCACAGAGTGCTGTATCCAAGCATGTTAACAAAGTTGAGTGGAAGGAAAAAGTGTGGAAGAAAAAGATGCACAACCAACCGAGAGTACCGCAGCCTTATGAGGATTGTCAAGGCAAAATCGATTCAAGAATTTGAGTGATTTTCACAAGGAATGGACTGAGGCTGGGTCAAGGCATCAAGAGCCACCACACACAGATGTGTCAAGGAATGTGTCTACAGTTGTCGTATTCCTCTTGTTATGCCACTCCTGAACCACAGACAACGTCAGAGGCGTCTTACCTGGGCTAAGGAGAAGAAGAACTGGACTGTTGCCCAGTGGTCCAAAGTCCTCTTTTCAGATGAGAGCAAGTTTTGTATTTCATTTGGAAACCAAGGTCTTAGAGTCTAGAGGAAGGGTGGAGAAGTTGTAGTCCAAGTTGCTTGAAGTCCAGTGTTTAGTTTCCACAGTCTGTGATGATTTGGATTGCAATGTCATCTGCTGGTGTTTGGTCCATTGTGTTTTTTGAAAACCATCGTCACTGCACCCGTTTACCAAGAAATTTTTGTAGCACTTCATGCTTCCTTCTGCTGACTAACTTTTTGAAGATGCTGATTTCATTTTCCAGCAGGATTTGGCACCTGCCCACACTGCCAAAAGCACCAAAAGTTGGTTAAATGGCCATGGTGTTGGTGTGTATTGTCAAGAGGAAAATGAGAAACATTTTTAGAGACCAAAAAATGCAGATGAGCTGGAGGCCATTGTCAAAGAAACCTGGGCTTCAATACCACCTCAGTAGTGCCACAAACTGATTACCTCCATGCCACGCTGAATTGAGGCAGTAATTAAAGCAAAAGGAGCCCCTACCAAGTATTGAGTACATGTACAGTAAATGAACATACTTTCCAGAAGGCCAACAATTCACTAAAAATGTTTTTTATTGGTCTTATGAAGTTTTCTAATTTGTTGAGATAGTGAATTGGTGGGTTTTTGTTAAATGTGAGCCATAATTATCACAATTAAAAGAACCAAAGACCTAAACTACTTCAGTATGTGTGCATTGAATTTTTTTAATACACAAGTTTCACAATTTGAATAGGATTACTGAAATAAATGAACTTTTCCACACATTCTAATTTATTGAGATGCACCTGTATATTAATATGCATAAATAAAATATGACTTAAATGTGCCGTTAAGTGATCATACATTAAGGTCATGTATATTGAATAGTAGTAAGACTAAAAAAAAAAAAAGTTTCATCATTTTGCCAGGAAGGTTTTAAATTCTTCTTAAACAAACAACCTATCGAGCATGAGTTTCAAAGTCAGCATCTTTAGACAGCCATGATAGAGAATGGAAGTGGTCACCTGACAGGTGTAATGTGACGACACAAACAGTCGCTATTAATAGTCCAGTCGAGTTAATCTGGTCGTTCCGAACACACACACACACACACACACACACACACACACACACACACACAGTCAAAAAACTACACAAATGAGCATCTCCTCAACTTCTGACGACAGAAACAAACACCAGCACTGAGAGACTGACACAAATCACATCTTCATCTTCAGTAGGCTATGTCTATACTGTGTGTTGACGGTCATGTAGTGCACTAATCCACCGACCTCCATCTAGTAGCCTACACTTCATTTTTACACTAAACGCTCTGATAAACAACCAGTTTTTATTGATTTTTTATCAGAACTAAACCTCATTAAGCTATCTTAATGCTTTACATATGCATCATTTAGATGTTGCACTAATGATACGAACATATAAACCAGCTTGGGCATTTCTTTTTAAAGTTGAATGAAGTTTCGGCTCTCACCGGTTTATCCGTCCAAGTGTTTTCGCCGCCGCTGCTTTAAAGCGTTCAGGTCTGACCTCCATCCTCTACAACTCCACCGCGGGACCGACGGGACTCTGTGCGCTTCTGCTCCCCCTTCCACCTACAGCACACACACACACACACACACACTAATACTCTCACACACATGCGCAGGCGCACACATACACAAACTCCAAATGTTTAACAAACGCGATTCCAGGAATGGCGTTCCCAAAGGAATACAAGTCGATCAATGCATGGAAAATATGAAGTGGAAGAGCGAACAAAGACAGTGAGAGCAGCATTAGTGAGTCTAAACTTCTTTATTTTCTGAGTTGCACCAAGTAAACGCTGTTATAGAGTGAGAGAAACAGTTGAAGTGTTAAACGGAGTTTTAGAGCCGCTGAGGTTTAATGAACATGGATGGAGTGTCACTGTCCGCGGTGCTGAAATCAGATTACAGTAAATCTGCAGGAGTGAAAGAGCATCGTGCTCACACGACCTAAACCCGTTTGTGTGTTTGTGTGTGAGAGAGAGAGAGAGAGAGATCCCCGTAACACACACACACACGAGAGAGACACTTAGTGGACACAATAATACGCCACTACGAACAGGGGCAGATTTAGTGAATTGGGGGCCCCAGGTAAAATATAGGAATGGGGCCCTATACATTTGCGCACATTTTCCTAGATCCACCTTGAGGTTCCTTTTGTGTCGTGATGCTTGCTGCTGCACAATGGTGCCCCATAGTTGTGTCCAATGTTTCTACATGTTATAATGGCTTTCTTTCGTGTTTTAGACCACAAAATAGCAATTGATTAATAGTTGAGATACAGGTTTTCACAAAAAAAAAAATAAATTATTAAATGATAAACCTGTTCGACAGTGGGTGTGGGGGAGGGGGGTGGTGTTGAGCGTTTAAACCAGGGGTTTTAATTTAAAACGGGGTTATGTGGGTGGATTTTCGCATTGGTCTGAACAAAAACTACAGACTGGATTATTGAAAATGAACATTCATTCTCTGCCAGTAGGAGGCGCTTTTGGAACGTCAGAAATATAGAATGAGAAAAGTGTGGAAAAAATATAACCTATATTGACGTGGAAAGTCCACTGATGAGTTACCAGCGTAAGCCTGTGTGCAAAGGCTGTCTAATTCTAGACTTTAAAATACGTGTATTTTTAGTTATTTTAACTACAAATTAAAAAAATTATGAAAAGGCAATTATACATTATTTTTTGTTTTTTTTACACCACTAAGGAGATATCAACCAAAAACGACTGCGTATGTGTCCTCTACTTGGTTAGTAAGCAAGCATTTAAAACCGTTATAAACATATAATACACACTGTTTCTCAATATTTAATTACAGCTTCAGATGCATAATATTTTCATCTCCTTCAAGCAGGATACACAAAAAGCACGTTCAACTCGGAGTTGTCGTGGTATAAATACCGTAAACAGCAACCAGTTCCTGATTGTAGCGCTTAATGCGCATGAACAGCATTTTAGGGGCCCTTGGCTTTGGGGCCCAAGCCGTCGCCTCCTTTGCCTAATGGTTAAGTCCTGCCCCTGACTACAAACAACTCCAGAGCTGGAAAATGAGCTGTTTTAACCATCGTGACATAAAATTTATTCTAGAACGTGTTTTGGGCTAAAGTACGATTTAAAACTGAAAAAAAAAAACGTTATTTCTGCACGTTCTCTAAGTCATACCGCCAGTTTAAATTTTTTTTTTTTTTTTTTAAATGGCAAGTGATTATACATTAAGGTGAAATTTGATAAACAGTAGTCGTCAGACTCACAAGCAGTTTTTTTTTTTGTTTTTTTTTAAATGTAAGGAACATTCCACTGTAAATCCATTTCGCAAACATTATGGGAATGTTACTTTTGAACGTTCTCTGAACAAATAAAAGTAACATTTAACAACTTCCAAACATTTTAAAGAACTTATGAAACACCAAGAAACGTTGAACGACGTTCTATTCATTACTGGAGAACAGCTGGTACATCTATTTGAACATTGGACCCTTTTTAACAGGAGCAATTACCATAAGAAATGGTTTTAGCAAAGCTCCAGAACTGATGGGTCTGATTGAACTTGATTTTATTTAAAGATACCATGTTTTAACATTTATGTAATAACACAAATATGTAAGCATGTTATACTCGCATAATAACACAAAGAAATGAAGATAAAATAACTACAGAAACAACAGCTAAAGAAATGATAGAACACACTAGAGAGAACAGAAGTGAGCAGAAACAGAACATTCTGATGATTAAATATTTAAAGATTGTTACATCAAGCATATTAACAGCAGCCCTGCGTTCAGATCTGGAAGGTTAAAGGTCAGGTCTGAGTGTTTGCAGCAGAGGTTAGAAGCCGTATAAGGTGTCAGGAGCCACATCACTTCAGCACACAGCTGTAAACTGACCCACATCCCCCTGCACACACACACACACCCACAACAGTCTCAGAGGAAGCTCCTTCTCCAGAGCCTGGGCTGAAATAGTCCTCAGAGGCGGCGGTCTGGACCGAGAGAGCGAGTGAAAGGGAGACGCACGCTGAGGAGGTGAAAGAGGAGGAGGGAGCGTGATTATTGAAGGAGTATCAGAAAGAGAGCCATAACTCCTTCCTCCTTTCTCCATCCTCTGCTGCATCCATCCCTCCATCACATACCCAGAAAACACCGACGAGGACGAGCTGCTCAGATCCAGAGCGATATCTGACAGACAGAAGCAGAGCGAGTACAAAACCCCGTCATGTGTGTGTGATATTATAGTTTCATGAATCTATCTGGAGCTACTTAAAAGAATAAGCACACAACTTTTAGAAGTTACATCGTTTCCAAATTAATGAAACCTTTTCTTAGCCATGCAATACAGAATGAATTAAAAGCACATTTATTATAGTTTATAATCACTTAAGTTCTTGGATATTTTCCAAGCATTTATTGCAATGCCTTCTGGGATTGTGAGGGATGAATGCTGCTGTTTATTTTGCGAGCACCTGATTCATGCAGCTGAGTGTGAGAGTAAATGTTTTTGGTGTAGAACTGGTTGTAGATGCAGTAAACCACAGCCATCAGCGTCAGAGTTCCTGCAGCGGCAGCGATGAACACACCCAGCTTATTGTTGTTCTTCATCATATGAACATCTGTCAGTGTAAAACAAACACACACAGGTCACAGGTCAGTAAAGCTTCAAATGAATTCATTATAGGAACAGCATCTATATTCTATCATGTTCCTTGGAGACAAAAACTCGAATAAAATAAAATAACTATTAATAAATAATAAAATAAAAGAAATACTAGAATATATATATGGAAAGACGACTTGAATAAATGCTACTAATAAAATACAATTAAATAAAATAAAAATATAAAAATCTTCAGCTTAAGCCCAACCGTCTTAAATACTATATATCATAGTCACAGCACAGAAATGACCCAACAGAAAATACCAAGAAGATAAATTAATAAAATAAAATAGTGGCATCATAATCAGCGTGTGTGTGCGTGCGCATATGTGTGTGTGTGTGTGGTGTGTGGTTGTGTGTGTGTGTGTGTGGTTTGGGGTGTGTTGTGTGTGTGTGGTGTGGTGTGTGTGTGTGTTGTGTGGTGTGTGTGTGTGTGTGTGTGTGTGTGTGGGTGTGTGTCTTACAGGTCCTGTTTGATGTGGCACGGTCGTGCTGATCAGAGGTCAGTGTACATTTTCTTCTGCTGGGTCATTGTTGATCTAGTCGGACCCAAACACACACTCACCCTACACCCCAAACAGCGCCCCTTCACATACTGCAAACAAGAGAACCGCTACAACAAACATTAATTTGTAAGAATATGTGTCAAACGAGTAATCCATCCAAAATAAATGTTTTGTTTCCATATGTGTACTGTGTATATATATATATATATATATATATAATATACAGCACACACCACCACAGAGTATAATATTTTAAAAATATTTACATGTTATACTTTTATTTCTTATATTTTATTTCTACCTAAATATATTTATTATAGAAACACAACAGATTTTCTTAAGATATATATCATGTGTTTGTATTATATATACATAATAAATATACACAGTACCCACTCATATATTATGTAAACAAAACTTTATTTTGGATGTGATTAATCGTTTGACAGCTGACACACATTATCATGAGTTTCTGATCGCCCAGACTCTCATTGTCCTCTATGTCTGTAGGAACTGCACTCATCCGTTTCATCCTCCTCCTCTGAGACTTCCTTGCCTCAGTAGCTCACATAATGACTCGGAAATACATGATTTTTACTGACCAGTGTGTTATTGATTAACCTAAAATCAAACTATTTTAAGGTATAAACTAGTAAAGCTTAAATATTTAGCAAATGAAATAAAATAAGTTTAAAAATATATATATTAGATGAAAACTGTCAATGAAAATTAAAATGCTGCATTGGCAGCCTGCTAAAATGACTAAACTGAACTAATAAATAAATAATAAAATAAAGCTAAGATAATTTTTTTTAAAACACTGCTGGACGAATAGTCAGCCAAAAAAAAAAAAAAAAAAAAAAAAAAGTAAACATGCAGTTTTCCTCTTTACGCATGCTGTATCTGTGCTTGGATCTTATACATCTAAATACAAATACACACAAAAAAATATCTTCAGAAACCTACAACGGTCTACAAAAAGCTCTCTCAATAGGGAGTTTGTGTTAAGATGCTCATGTCATCCATCAAACACATAGGTTTGATTTTTGAACATTGTGGAGACAATAGCAACAGGACACCACCACTACCCAACATTCACCAACCTCAGTGGTTACATATAATTATATTTTCCCCCTCCTAATTCTTATGCCCTTTGTTGTACCATGTGACCTTATACTTTAGAAAGGGCCCATCATATCCAGCTGCCTGGTGATTGGGAAAATTGGGTAAATGCTGTGAATGTTTTTATTTTTTTGTTGAAATGGCATGTCAGAATAAATTCTCTGCATGCAGTAAAAAAAAATATATATATATATATATATATATAATTTGGGGTAAAATTGTCATATATTTATATAACCAACATATTTAAAAGTCACTATCAACATGTTTTTGGTGTAAAAAAAACAAAAAATCCTGGCTATTTTAGATTATCACACTTATTTCCATTAATGTTATATAGACATACTTTACTTCAGTTCAAATTACCAAAATATGACGAAACTATCGACAAATAGGCTAAACATTTGTGACCCTGGAGCCAAAAGCATGTTTATGGCGCTGGGGGATATTTGTACATAGCCACATTTATACATTTTTCTTTTAATTGTGCCCAAAATCTTAGGATATTAAGTGAAGATCATGTTCCATGAAGATATTTTGTCAATTTCCTACCGTAAATATATCAAAACTTAATTTTTGATTAGTAATATGCATTGCTAAGAACTTCATTTGGACAAATTTAAAGACGATTTTCTCAATATTTGGATTTTTTTGCACTCAGATTCCAGATTTTCTAAATAGTTGTATCTCAGCCAAATATTGTCCTATCCCAACAAACCATACACCAATGGAGAGCTTATTTATTCAGCTTTCAGATGTTGTATACATCTAAATTTTGAAAAATTTACCCTTATGACTGGTTTTGTGGTCCAGGGTCACATTATCTCTTGATATGAAATTTACATTATGACAAGAAACAATCAGTTCTACACCTGGATCACATGCAGACCAAAGCATGTTCTTAATATTACGTATAATCAAACTGGTGCATTGAGAATCACTGTGAATCAGAGCTCATGGATGCAGTACTTCAGCGGCAGGTTTATATGCTTGAAAGCATTTCTCATGTTGACATTCTGAACAATTCGATAATAAATGCATCACACTTCAGGGTTGAACACAAGACCCAGAGCTCAGGTACAGCAGGTGAACACAACAAACTAAAGACTTCAAATCATTCGGATTTAAAAAAAATTTCCACATACCTGATCTGCGTTTCTAGGAAGTTTTCTCCTCCAGTGATTTGTCTTTCAGCTGCGCTGAGCATCACTTTGTTTGTGGATCGTCTCTTTCCAAGGTGGAGCTTCACACCATGACAACCAGAGTCCCAGGACACACACGTGACAACCAGCACAAAACAGCTAGAGGACACCTGCAGCATCAGGATTTTAAATCATCAAAAAAAAATATATTTTTTTAAAAAAGGGTAAAAAGTAAAGCTCTGTGTAAATAAACTATACACACACACACACACATATATTTGCAGATTTTAAATTTGCATATTTACAAATTTAATTTTTTTAATTGAAATGTTACATTTAAAGGGGGAAAAACTAACATTTAATTAAAATATGTATTTTTTTAAATATTTAAAATCAATCAGTCAATCAATGGGAATGTCCAACTGGGCAGATACACTGTTAATCTGGGTCTCTTAATAGAAATAATGTCCATTTCTCCCCAAAACCAAACCAAGTCTCTTCTTTTCTTGAGATCATAAAATGCATCATCACCAATTAAGTATTTTTTTTTGTTGTACATCTCGGTTTCAATAATGATTTATATAACTGTAAATCAAACATTCACGTATTAAAACTCTAAAGCAAATGCCATGAGTGATAAAGTTTTTTTTTTTTAACAGGAAAACGATGCAAAAAATAAATAAATAAAATAAGCCAGATGTTTGCAACCCAGACAAGATTCACCTTTATACCAAAAAAGAAAACACAAGTCATATGAGGGGGTCACAACCATTTATACAGAAACAAGATCATCACGAGGCAAACGGTACAAAATGTGTGTACGGCTGCACAGCATGACCATCAAACAAACATTCACACACACTGAAGACCTCAGAATCGTGTTTCTGACTGACAGAAAGCAAGAGGAGGAAATACTGAGAACATACACAACAAAGACAATCAAATGAGCCTTCAAGATCAGAGATATCGCAAGGATTCTACATGAGGAATAGAGTTAAATTACATCATTTCATCATAATATACATTACTGACCAGAACTACTTCGAGTTCAAGCTACTGAACAAACACAGAAGACCCATCAAACCCCTGTGAGAGGCAAAGATAACAGGACTTCACAATGACTATAAGCCATAAAATGTCTGGCCTGCAGGCACGTTCACTTGTAAAAACATATCCGAGACGTCATTTGGAAAAATAAAAAGGGAGGATATTTTACAAATAGCCACAAAAATAATTCTGTACAACATAAAATTAATAGTAAAAACTGTAAAATTGTTCTGAAAATGCTGCCTTGAAATACTTCATAAGAAATCCCATGTGTGCCACATACAACTATAACCATCATTATTAAATGTTGTAGTTGGTGCTCAAAAAATAAGAGCATAGAATGTTACGAAAAATAAATAAAGAAATGTCCATGTCATATTTGGCATAAACAATTAAATCAACTTTGAAGACTATTAAGATGAAATAGGACCCAGACATTTCTGTTCGGAAAATACACACAGAGCTTTCCATTAATCAGTTATGGGTGATGATTTAATGGTTCAAAACGTCTTTTGAACACACAATGTACCTTTTTGTATTTACTTAAATAAAGACACTGAACACATCAGAATGAACCAACATTAACCCTTTGATGCTATAGTAGCCATTATACAGTTTGACCCTTACACGAGTCAAACCAGCTGTCCTCTTGATATGTCAATGTGTTTTTATTTATGACAACAAAGTATTGATGCACCAAGCAAACTAAATTACCATTTTGGGAGAAAAAATGATTTGGAATGATTTTCTTTTCTGTACCTGTGACTTGATTCATGCATCAAAGGGTTAATACACATAACACATGTCACGTCACTTTCACTTTTGTCGGAGAACAAGCACTGGCTGCTTCTTTAGCATCTTGGAGTTCAAATAACACCGACAGGTCAAAGCCATAATCAACACCTTTATGCAAAGCATGATATAAAAATCTCGTCAGATCACTAAAGCAGCAGAACCGTCAGTTACCAAATGATTAGACCGTTGTAACAGGTAACTGTAGTGTTGCATTGTTGTTCAACGCTCACCTGGACCCACCAATCGCAGGTACATTATTACACTGTACTTAAAGCCACAGTTCACTCGAAAAAGGAAATGGTCATCAAAGCTGTTATTACAGCTGCATATCACAGCTGTTTTCACATGTAACGGGTTTAAAAGGGGAGTTTGAGAAGCCAAGATTTTCACAAAGGCTTGGAATATAATGCGAAACTACTGTTATATATGGAAAAGAGCAGCCTGCACAAGCGGCTCGAGAGACAAGACAAAACGGAAGAGGGTGACACTCAGGGTCGCAAGAGAGGCTTCCGTGATGTTTAGCGCTTGCAAGCCCATGTGAGCATGACCATTTTCTTTTTTGGGATGAACTAACACTTTAAAAACAGTTCTTTTAGTGCCCGAATGTACATATACAAATGATTGTTCTCAACGGCAAAGCATGCTCATAAAAAGGTCTTGATTTACATAGATCCTTCTCAAATGTTTGTAAACTCTAACGAAGGTTGTGCCGTAGTTTCTGCAGACCCGCATTGATTGCGAAGTGTTCAATATGGGGCGTTCTGACAACATGAGTGCTTGGTTCCAAGCAAAGGGGAAAATGAACTGGGGTCACCTGCTGAGGGCGGTAACGTGTCGAGAGGGGTCAGGTCTGTGTCTGTGGTGGCACACGGCATGTATCCCGCCCTCAGGTCTGACGGAGACGGGCCGAGCCATTCCAGGAGGAGGTAATGTAGACTCCCAATAGGAATGGGAAAAGAAATGCGACAACGTATGAGCGTGCTCAGGACAGCAACGAGCCCATTTCAGCCTCACTGGATAATGCGTAGAGCTTCCTTCAGAGCCTGGGAGAACACTAATGTGGGAAATATGTTATAATAATGTTAACTAACCTGGGAAGGAAAAAAAAAAAAAAGGAGGAAACCAATCATTGAACATTGGAAAAAAATGTTTGTTTGTTTTTTTTAGTTCCATATTTGTTACAGTCTTTTATGATTACTATAGTATGATGAATATAGAATATGGAGGAAAAACAGCTCAAAAATATGCAATTTGGTGCACTTGCTGATATTTTTATGGCCAAAAATTAAGATGAAATTCTGATAGCTTGTAAAATAAATCAATGAGATCTTTATAACAGACTACTTATACACAGGAACACAGACTACATAAAATTCTTAAATGCAGTCAGTACTTGCCAATAATATGTTTTAGTAAGATGAGATTGAAATTATCCAAACATATAATGCAATGCAATCCAGTGATGATTGAGAGCTGAACAAATAAACGTTTCTCTAAAGATGTGAGATGTTCTGGAGGCTTGTGAAGATCACTCCTCCGCTGAGGAACAGTGAAAGTAAAGCTTCTGGAAACAAACATTAATTCCTTAAAAGATCCTGATGGTCAGATTTGAGACGCATTGATTTTTTTTTTAACAAATAAAATACAAATAAAATATATATATATAATCATGGAGAATCAAGTAAAGCCAAGCTGATTCAGTCCAGGAAGTGTTCATCTGGAAATAATAATAAAGTTATTCAGACGTTTACTTCATAAAATCATCAGATTTGACAGCAGAAAGACACGTGGAGCACCAGCTGAAGGTGGATATTGGTACAATTATAGTAAAAGGCCTTTTACATGCTCAGAAAAAGTCTAAACTATCAATCAGACCACTGAAGGCTTGTAGGGGATTGTGTGCAACAAGTAATCAGCGATGCTTTGATCATGTTGATCATTTAGAGGCCTCGGTGGAGAGCACCGAGTGATGATCATTTTAGCCAATCACAGTCATATCTGTTGAGCGCGTGAACACATTGGCCAGTCAGCGATGGTTAAGAATCAGCTTAACAGCACTCAAATGTTTGTGAGAAATGGACATTTTTAAAATTTCAGTACCGACTGATACCGAAGTCGGTACTTTTGACAACACTACATGATACATTAGGCTGTAGAAGTTTAAAGTAAAGGTTTGTTTGTAAGAGCACACATGATTTTACCTTTTCTCTGTTCCAGGCGATGTATGTGGGACGCTCCAAGATCATCTTTAGCAGACTGGCACCCAAGAGCCCCAGCATAGCAACCGGACACACGTACTTCCACATGTACTTGTACACCACAGGAACCGGCCGATCCAACATCAGCTTCAGGTCCTCCAAAAACCTGCATTAAAAACACATCACGGTTACGCACTTCAAACCACAAATAAAGACATTTCTGCTTGAACTCAGAGGGTTTGTGATACCTGTCCGCTCCATAAACCCAGGCCACGCTGAAGGTCTGGAAGATGACGACGATGATGAGGGGAAGTGTGGCAGAATAGTCATCAAACATAGCCACAAAATAGTTTCCACAGCGCTGAGTGAAGATGAGACCGATTAGAAAGCCCACCGCACAGCTGCACGCTGGGAGAGATGGGAAAAAAATACAAAATAATCAGACAGACATGCAAAACAACAATACTGATTAAAACCAAGAGACCGACAAAACCTAAACAAGAGCTTTTTAAAATAAACCCAAATATAAAAAAACCCCAACAGGGTTACCTGTAAAGAGGAATTTGTGGTTACGCAGGGTCTTAAAGGTGTCCGTCAGCGGGGTCAGTATTCCTGCCATGGTGCCGAACATGGTGGACAAACCCAGATTGAGCAGCATGAGAAAGAACAGCGCCGACCAGAACGGACTCCCAGGAAACAACGTCATGGCTTCAGTGAACGCTATGAACGCTAGACCGGTTCCCTCCACACCCTGAGAGAGAAAGAAGATCGCAAACTTTAACTTAAACATTCACCGGAGTCACTCCTAACCAAAGAAACACTGATGAACTGAGCAGAACTACAGATTTATTCATTGCCATGACTTTTCTTAGACATAGCAACATTCCAATAACATTCCAATGATGCCCTAGCAACCCCCCAAAACATTCCAATGATGCCCTAGCAACCACCCAAAACATTCAAATAACCTAGCAACCACCCAAAACATTCAAATAACCTAGCAACCACTCAAAACAAAGCAATACCCCAGCAACCACCCAAAGCAGAGTTTGAGAGCCGCATCTATCAGCTGGTCCGTCTATGTGCAAATATATTTGGTATCCGCTGACGGTGACGGATCAGCGGATAGACGCGGCTCTCAATTTCAGTACTGAATGATATCGCGGTCGGTACTTTTGACAACACTAATAACAACCACCCAAAACATTCCAATACCCTAGCAACCACCCAAAATATTTCAGCAATACCCTAGCAACCACCTAAAAAAATCAAGCAATCTTTTGACAACACTAATAACAACCACCCAAAACATTCCAATACCCTAGCAACCACCCAAAATATTTCAGCAATACCCTAGCAACCACCTAAAAAAATCAAGCAATGTAGCTAATTGCATAAAAAAAATTTGCAAAACTCATGTTTTGTTCAGAAAAGATAAAACATGTAGTTGTGTTCTGTACTTGTTTCAGCTCCTCCTCCAGGCTGCAGTCGGTGATGTTGTAACCGGAGATATTCAGCTGCTGGCCCCGAGTCCTGTACCAGTGCTCATACTCGTTCAATGTCATGTTCTCCACATCTGACGCATTGATGAGGAGGTCAGGGAAAGGAGTGCTGGACATCGCTTCAAACGCGGCCTTCATGTTACTGCAACATACACAAACAAACAGCTAAACATCTTAAAGCTTCAGTAAAATATACTTACATACACGAGGCATTATAATGCATTTTAAGATCAAAGATTCACAGATCATTCGTTTTTTTGAGCTGCATACTGACCGTTTAACACACTCTGTGGCGATGGTTTTGGCTCTGAAGCCCAGCACGGCAAACACCACTAGCGTGGCCAGAACGGACGTCATTAAGTTGACTCCAGACACGGTGAACGCGTCTCGATGGCAGTTGTTGTTCCGCGGGTTGTAGGAAGAGTACGCGATCACAGAACCGAAACCCAAACCCAGAGCGAAGAACACCTGAGTCGCCGCCTGACGCCACACCTGAACATCAGCCCAGATCTCCAGCTGAGAGAATCAACCACAACAAACATTTACTTTAAACTCACTAACATACTACACTAAACATGTCACATGATAATACATTAAGAACAAGAAGAAATAGTTCATTTTAAGCAGTGTTGTTATTGTTAACTAAAACTATTAAAAATGTCAGGGTTTTTTTACTGAATTAGAATAATATATATATATTATCAGATGAAAAACTTACCCTACATGTTGGCTTGTCAACTAATATAAATGTTTTTCTTGAAATACTAAAACTGAAATAAAAAAAATAAAAGCTAAATAGAAATATTAAAAAAACTAATACAAATTATGAAAGCACAAATACTAAAATTTAAAACATTAAAAAAAAACATATTACTACATAAATAATACTAAACAACACTGATTTTTAGGTAAATAACACGACACATAGAGAAGACACCATTTTGGTGATTGTTTTTATGGACTACAGTAATCTTCAATATATAAATCTCCAACTCAAACACAGTTTAGTGTTTGTTTACGTACCCTGGGGTAAAACATGAATTTAATACCCTCGGACGCCCCGTCCAGTGTCACGCCTCTGATCAGGAAACACAGCAGCACCACGTACGGAAACACGGAGGAGAAATACATCACCTACACACAACCAATACTGATTAATATCATCAATAATCACAACACAAAATAAACATCATATATATATATATATATTCACATTCATGACACAAACACAAACTCCAAGTACCTTTCCGGTCGATTTGATGCCCTTATACATGGCCAGACAGACGATGACCCAAGCGGCCAGCAGACATCCAGTGATGATGGGGTTGAACTCTCCGGTTTCTTCAATGGAATCAGTGATATCCAGAGCTTTACGGTACCAGAAATACGCTGTGGGAGAGCTGGCGGCACATTCCTTCACTGTGAGTGAAAATAAGACAATGCAGCTCCACGTAAAAAGTCAGATTTCTGGCATCAGTTCTTCATATCTAATCTCACAAATGAAAACTACTCCTTTTATAATGCACTACACAAACTCCTAATCCTTACCGGTGCCGTTCCCTTCTGATGGACAGGTTTCCCAAGGTAGAGGATACTTGAAAGAACTTCCCAAGTAAAAAATACTCCAACCGATTATGACGTTATAATACAGAGCTACAAAGAAACACACCTGGGACATAAAAAGAGAACAGGAAAACAGTCTATTAAAGAGTAAATTAACATTGTGAAAATCAAGTTTTAATATAGTTTACATGTCTATCTGTTGTTGTTAAAATGCTTAAAGAAAAACCATATGCGAATTCATCAGTCGACACCATTGCTGAGCATTTCTTTCTATAAAACTGTTCTTTTCTTTCAAAAATAAGACTTGAAACAGCTCCTGTTTCATGTATCAAATCAAATTTGTAATCAGTAATGGACTACAATTGGCAAGTAATCTACCCAGCACTGGAGAGCGATACATAAAATGCATTACCACAGGATTTCGGCACATTTTGTAAAGGCACATTTAATGCTTTTTAAGACCTAAGTAATATAAATTAATACGGTCCGGTAGGAGCGTGCCTTTTGGAAAGAAAAAAAAAAAAAGGAAAATGTCCCTAAATTTTCAGGGGTTCTATCGATAAAAATAATTATATAATACATTTATTTGAGTGTGTTTTTTTAAAGGGATAGTTCACCCAAAAATTGTCTATGTCATTAATTACTCACCCTCATGTCGTTCCAAACCTGCAAGACCTTCGTTCATCTTCAGAACACAAATTAAGATATATTTGATGAAATCCGAGAGCTCTCAGACCCTCCCATAGACAGCAACACAACTGAAATGTTCCGAGGTCCAGAAATGGGAAACACGCATGGGTCGTGATACTCTTCAAAATGGCGGCACGCCACGGCAGACAGGATGAGGAGGAGAAGAGTTGTTGAATGAAGTTATTTTTGTTTTCTTTTCGCACAAAAAGTATTTTCGTAGCTTCTTAAAATTACGGATGAACCACTGATGTCACATGGATTATTTTACTGATGTCCTTACTACGTTTCTGGGACTGGGAACATTGCAGTTGCGTTGCTCTCTATGCAGGGTCTGAGAGCTCTCGGATTTAAACAAAAATATTTTAATTTGTGTTCCGAAAATGAAGGTCTTAGGCATTTGGAATGACATGATGGTGATTAATTAATGGACGAATTTTTCCTTTTGGTTGAACTATGCATTAATGCATTTGCAATGCATAACGCAAATTACACTGTGTGCACAATTATTAGGCAAGTGATGATTTTGACCATATCATCATTTTATCCATAATTTCCAAGTCCAAGCTGTATAAACTTGAATGCTTATTGGATTTAATGCATATCAGGTGATGTGTATTTGTGTAACGAGGGAGGATGTGGCCTAAGGAGATCAACACCCTATATCAAGGTGTGCATAATTATTAGGCAGATTCTTCTCCTCAGGAAAAATGGGCCAAAAACGAGATTTAACTGACTCTGAAAAGTCAAAAATTGTAAAAAGTCTTTCACAGGGATGCAGCACTCTTGAAATATGTAAGATATTGGGGCGTGATCACAGAACCATCAAATGTTTTGTAGCAAATAGTCAACAGGGTCGCAAGAAACGTGTCGAGAAGAAAAGACGCAAATTAACCACCAAAGATTTGAGAAGAATCAAACATGAAGCTACCAGGAACCCATTATCCTCCAGTGCTGCCATATTCCACAACTGCAACCTACCTGGAGTGTCAAGAAGTAGGTGTTCAGTTCTCAGAGACATGGCCAAGGTAAGAAAGGCTGAAACCCGACCACCTCTGAACAAGACACATAAGTTGAAACGTCAAGAATGGGCCAAGAAATATCTGAAGACAGATTTTTCAAAGGTTTTGTGGACCGATGAGATGAGTGACTCTTGACGGACCAGATGGATGGGCCCGTGGTTGGATCAGTAACGGACACAGAGCTCCACTTCGACTCAGACGCCAGCAAGGTGGAGGTGGGGTACTGGTATGGGCAGGTATTATTAAAGATGAGCTAGTTGGACCTTTTCGGGTTGAAAATGGACTCAAAATCAACTCTCAGACCTACTGCCAATTTTTAGAAGACACTTTCTTCAAGCAGTGGTACAGGAAAAAGTCTGCATCTTTCAAGAAGACTTTGATTTTTATGCAAGACAACGCTCCATCACATGCATCAAAGTACTCCACTGCGTGGCTGGCCAGTTAAGGCCTTAAAGATGAAAAACTAATGACATGGCCCCCTTCTTCACCTGACTTAAACCCTATTGAGAACTTTTGGGCCCTTCTTAAGCAGCTTAATTTACAGTGAAGGTAAACAGTACACCTCTCTGAACAGTGTCTGGAAGCTGTGGTTGCTGCTGCACAAAAAGCTGATCGTCAACAGAACAAGAAACTGACAGACTCCATGAATGGAAGGCTTATGACTGTTGTTGGGTGGCTATATTGGTCACTGATTTTTTTTTTAAACGTAAGAAATGTTTATTTGTAAATTGAGTTGACATTATTATTTTCACTTTTACAGATGAAAATAAACAAGTGAGATGGGAAAATGTTAGTTTTTCATTTAGTTGGATAATAATTCTGCACACTAATAGTTGCCTAATAACGGTGTACATGTAGATATTCTCTTAAGAACGCCAAAACTTCACTTTTACTACTTAAATGTTCAGGTTTGAGGGTTTGTTAACATTTTGGATTGCCCAAGAGCACTGTAGTTGTACAATAACTAAATTAATCCTCAAAAATACAACTTGCCTAATAATTGTGCACACAGTGTAGATCATTTATACAATTTTTATATATGATTTATATACTTAAATATGAAACTAAGGCCACCAGTATTAAATGCGGTCAAGGTGTATAGTTATATTTAAGTCATTTTAAGGAACAAAGACTACATATTTTCACAGAAACAAAAAATGTTAAAACATGTCACTTTGACATAAGGCATTTAGAGATAAAAATGATTGACTGAAGGGGGACTTTAATTACATTTTTGTAATTGCAATTTTGTGCCGTCTGCTATAAAAAAAGTTCAGTTTCTTTATTATGCACCAGTGCAACTGACTAATAAAGCAAGATAATACTCACCACACAGCTGGAGTAGCCAATGCCAACTAGTTTTGGAGAAATGTGCCTCCAGACGCCGATGCTGCCCTGTCTGATGCTCTGACCCGCTGCCAGCTCCAGAAAAAACAACGGCACACCGACCAGCACCATCAACAGCACATACAGCAAGATGAACGCTCCTGAAGGACATGAAACAATACGACAATTATAAACTAAAAACAAACCTGGATATGATTTGCATACATGCAAAACAATCTCCTCCTCACTCACCTCCTCCGTTCTGGTGGCAGAGGTACGGGAACCTCCAAACGTTTCCCAATCCCACACTGAATCCCACCTGAGCAAGGAAATACTCCACCTTGCTGTCCCAGCCGTCCCGGGCCGTTTCCATTGTGACCTCCTGCTCGAGCCCTAAACCCGGTTCAGCTTCGTCCCGCTGGCCATCTGTAGGCAACGGCGGCTTCTCTGACGTCATCTGCGAGAGAAACAGACACTCGTTTGCCCATTCAAACAAATCACACATAAAGCCACTGCGGATTTATCTTTGTTATAAAATACGCAGCTATAAAAATCAACCTCGTCTTGCCAGTTCAGTCATAAAACTGCTCAATCACGTGTGCCGCTTCGTGTCTGACGGCTATTCAAGTTCACTTCTGTTTGAGTAATCAGTCCAAACAAATGATGGAGTAAAAGCAACAAACAGCATTAGAAGGCATCATGTGAACATGGTTTGATTTGGGAGTTTCCAGTCATTTGTAAATACTGGATATGGATTTTAAAAAAAAGTTTTAAAACTGTTTTCACTAGATGTCAGTTTGTGTTTTATATGTGAACGCACTAAAACTTCTTAGTTAAGACGTTTTAGCATCTCAGTGATGATTGCTTATAATAAGGGGGGGGGGGGGGGGGGGGGGGGGGGGGGGGGGGGGGGGGCTGTGGTGGGGGGGGGGAGGGGTGGGGAGGGGGGGGAACGTGCGCTTGTTTATTTTAATTTGCATAATTATGAATATTTTAACCATACAGGTTATTATACAAAGACAATGATGACATGCAATTAAACAAAAGCTTGATCTTGTTTTAAAGAATGACATCTTTCAATGTGTTTATTTGAAAATGCTAATTACTACATAACTTACTACTGAATATTAAAGGTCCCATATTGTACACCTTTCTGGAGTTTTATTTGAGGTTTTGATGTCCTTAAGAATATATATTTGCGGTATAAGTACCAAAAACCATCTCAATATATTTTTACAGCTCTCTCAGGAGCTCTGCTGAGAATAGGTCGATTTTGGTCTGTCTAATTAATATTCATGAGCCTCTCTTCTGATTGGCCTGTTGTGTTCTGAGTGACGCACGGCCAGGCCAACCACAGGTAACTAGGGTCAGCGACGTCAGAGCTCTAGCTGGAGGCAGCAAAACAAAGCGGAAACTGGAGGCGGCCCATTCAAACCAGCACAGATTCGGCTACATAAGGAGCTTAAAATATCATCTTGTTGTGATGTTGGGTGCCAGAATCGATGTAATACTGCCTCAAATTAGAAATTTGATCACATATCTGCTAACACTGCCAGACAAAAAACCGACGACAGCTGTGGTTAAACGTGATAAAACGAGCAGACTGGACAGAAACGATCGTCAAAAATGCTTCATATCAGAAAAGGTTCAATAAAGTATTGTCTTTTGTTGTTATGGGCGCGTCTACAGATTTCTTGCCATATGTCTATGTTTCTTGCATCTCACGACTATGTTGTGTATGAAATAACGTCTGTGTGCATGTGTGTAAAACAACAAACTGACGATTTATTTATAATCATTTGTAATTGTATATACATTGTTGTGATTAATTGTGGCTGGAACAATAATGTAGCTGTAAAAATAGTTGCCTGCTGAAATTGAAATGTATTTAGATCTTCATCATGACTAGATAGACACGGTGAGTTTGTCTTTACTATACATGTTAGATGTGTTCCACCTCATAGTAACAATCCTGTCAGATCGTCCATCCTTTGAGTGAGAGTGTAACATTACAGGTCGGCCGATCTGGTTTCGTGGTTAAAGTTAACCTTTTCGACATGCTTCCGTGTTGTTGTTGCTCAGCAATAGCATGGACGCGATGTTGTCTGGGGGTTTGGCAAAAGGAGAGTGGGATGGTGGGCGGTGCTCGGGGTGGTAACTGAAGGCAGTGACTGAGTAGTTCTGACATCAACTTTTTACTGAATTCACCACGTTCGTGAAAAATCACAGCGACTTTCAACAGCTGTGTGCATTTTACTGTGGAAACGTAATGGTAGTAAATAGCCCCTAGACCTCATTATCGTAAAAAAGCCCAGAAATATTCATTTTTGTGACAATAGGGAACCTTTAAGTGTACTACTAATCAACGATGTGCTTATCATCATCCAAACAATAAGGAGTACGTAATTATTCTAATGCATTATATTCCTACAATACAACCAATTCATCACAGGGGATTAAAGGAGTTCAAAATAAAACTTGAGGGTATTAAAGAGCTTGACTAAATTGACCAAAAACATAGCTGAGTCCACTGTTCTTCTAAGGTCCCAGAGACAAGGAGTAAATCAAAATAACTCAAGTGAACCGTCTCGTCAAGACCCAAATACAAATTTTTTACTTAAATTTCAATGACCTTTACAGGTTTTTCATGCCTATGGAAAGCGCTTTTAGTGTATTGGTCGCATACAGCAGGAGCCATCAATGTGCCAGTTTTTTTGTCCTTCTGTAAATTGCATATATAACTATCTCCGTTCCGTTTTCACAGTGCAACTATCCAAACAAACCCAAAGCTGTTTAGTGCGATCTAACACTGCGAACCATTAAAGCTCTGAACAGCCCAGATAACGATTGCGTGGGCTTAGTGCATTAACCTTTATGCCCATAGCGTTCTTGTCCTCAAACCACAGTCTCCCAATAGTAAATCATCACCAATACCTGCTCCCCAACGTATTCGCATAAACAGTAAAGCTTCTGTTAATATCCACCTCTTGCCTAGTGACTCTACAGTCACGTGTCTGGCATGTTTTAGTGGCCGCTCTGGCGCCTATTTTTGTTGTCACCGTTCTCCGCCACGTGTAGCCCGTTCTGTCTGAATCTCCCCTGCGACTCCATACTTACAAAAACAAAACTACAAATTACAGAAACAAAGATTTAAAGTACGTAGCGACAAAGAAAAACATTTATTTTCGCGCACTTTCAATGCGGCGTACGCTTCCGGGTTCGCGGAACCGCAGGCAACGCCCTCGCCGTATGGCCCCGCCCACTCGCACGTATGCGACTAATCCTTGTGAACAAAATATCACCTTATTATTTTCTAAACTTTAAAAAAAGTTCAAGTATATAACGTTATTTAAATGTATAATTATAAAAACAGGTAGACGTATGGCAATGGGAAGAAATCGTGACCTCGCCCACGACATCGTCTGCGCGTTCTGTAATACACACAACAAAGTTTCCTTTAGTTTTTCCTTGCAACGCATTCGAGTCTGTCTCTAGCCTACACCATCAGCTGAATTGCTTATTTATACTTTAGCATGATTCTGCATGTGCTGTACAGTTGACATGCGGCTCTTCACTTCAGAAAGATGCTGAATGATGCAACTTCAGAACAGAATTGGAGTTTGTAAAAGTCACTCTCAAGCAGGTGGCGCACCTACACCACACCTATGTCTGTCCCTCCCTTAGCTCCTAACTCCACTCTCAACTACACAATCACACCGGTCTTGACCACCCTCCGGCGAGCCTGCCCCGGACACAAACCTTTACTCTCATATAGGTGTTTAAATCTGCCTTGCCGTGTTAACACCGTCCGCAGGCCCTCTCTGTAATTTAAAACTAGGTTACGCAAGTGCCCCTCGGGAACTTAAACAAAGTGTGAGCGCCACCGCCAGACCCCTTCCGTCTGTGCGTTTCCCCTCAGCGTGCATACGCATCCTGTCCTGCAGCTCCTCACCGCAAGAGAAATATCCACGATGTACAGCGATCTGATACGGCTCAGACCCCAAAGACCACACACATTAAAGCGTCGTACTAAACAGCAATCTCATTTCGAACACATGGCATGTGCTGGTTTCATGTGCAGTCTGTGAAGGATTTCATTCCTACTTCGGAAGTCTGAGTTTAGAGTTCCACGTTGTAACGTCTGGGCTACATTGCGCGGGGCAGCCTCATGACATGCCCGTCCAATCAGAAGTCCAACCACGCGCCCGTCCCCCGCTCCAGATCCCTAGGGTTTTGGAAGTCCCACACTACTGTTGGTTTTTGATGCGGTCACCGGTGGGTTTACCTAATCTGCATTGGATTTAACCACACGATGGCATAGCAGGTTTGACATGCATCAGGTCTTTAAGACTGAGCCTCAAGAAGAATATTGCCAATTCCACTCAGTGTGCTTTTGCATGGAGCCCCTGGCATCAGGGCTAGCAGCCAATGGTTCGCAGACACATAACACGTTTGTGGTTATTTATGCCTCTCGTTTAAACAAGATGGAGACTCAAAATAGGTAGTCGCTATTATTTGTTTACTGGTCCTAGGATGTTGGTAGTGATTAAAAAGACATTGTCATGGTAGTGCTTAGCGGGTTAGTTATTACCTGTACCTTCAGTGTTTGCATCCTCTGAACTTATAGCCATCCCACCTCATAAAAGTCACGCAATACCCTAGTCTAAGTGCTGTGCTTGCAATGAGGGGCAACCCAGTGTGGTTTGAGTCTTACCCATGTGCTGAAACCAAGAGAAACAGTCACCGATCACGTGGACGCCGTGAGTCCCCATACGGGACATGAGTGGGGGGCCAGCGGGCCCCCCGGGCGGACAAACGGGGCAGGTTGGCAGCACGCCGGCGTCAAAAAACAGTAACCTCGAGGGGGGGGGGATGTACGGCATGTTGATGACCCAGAGCCAGGCCAACACAAAAAAACACAACACCACCCCAAAGGCGAACGCCCGACACCGCCCCAACGCGGGTGGGAAGCAGCAGGGGCGAAGCCTAAAAAGAAAACGGACTGAGCAGTCTGTGAGTCAACGCCGGCAGGGTAGTCCTCCGCGACCAGGATCAGGAAACAGGCCGCCGTAAAGGTGCGGCACACGCGGAAGATGGGGGGAACTTGCGGGAACGTGGGGGGACATACAACTTAACCCGGATTCTATCGGGGCCGCGTGGGTGGAAGACCAAACAAATAGTTTCGCTTTCACACGAAACACCCGGCGGGCTAGAGTGAGCTGAGGCGGCGGGATTGAGAACGGCGAGGCCGGCGGATTCGACAAAGGAGCGCACCACATGTGACGACCCCGGGCTGGACTCTGCTTCGTCCACGGTGAAAGCCGATCCGGCGATCCACAGCGTTAAGTTGATGTATTTCCTCAGCGACCATTACGGATCAGCTCCAGGCATGACGAAGGATATCGTCCTCTTTTGGAAGGCCAAAAAAAAAGTAGTTTCACTTTCACAACGAATCACACAGAATCTCCACGACATGGCGGCAGCAGCAATACTACAGCGAGAATAAAAGTTACGCCTTCTTTCTTTGCGTGAACATTTGCAAATCTTCCCACACAGTGACGTAGACATGTGGGGGCGTGTTAGAACGAGCTGTTTTAGGTAGGTGTGGTTGACTCTTAACTTTTATAAAGAATATCTCTTTGGTTTTGAGACGTTAGTCTTTGCAATTTTACAGATCTTTTTTATGCACCAAGAGTTTGTAACACTCTAAAGAGAAAGGAAAAATTGAAATCGCATCATATGACCCCTTTAAAGCTGAACATCTTTTAGAACGCTATAATTTTGTAATGAAAATAAGGATGGTCATGACCCCGAAAAACGTTTTTATATAACCATGTGAGAAACATACTGTATTTCCCAAAGAATATATACGAATGCGACTTAACCTTGTGAACAAAATATCACCTTATTTTCTAAACTTTAAAAAAGTTTGAGTATAAAAAGTTATTTAAATGTATAATTATAAAAACAGGTATAGGAAGAAACGCTCAACGTTACTGATGCATTAAATATAGTGCATTATCGTTTCTTCTGTAATACACACAACAAAGCTTCCCTTTGTTTTTCCTTGCAACGCATTCGAAATCAGTTTACGAATCTTTCGTTGTCCTCTGAAGATCAGACAAAAGACAAAGAAATTATCCAACACTTTTAAACACTTCAAATTCAGCACCTTTTCAGCACCGAAGAGAAAGTTAATTCCTATGGAGTTTATTTTGCCACGTTGAGTTCCATTGCAGCTGTCAATCACAAGGAAGAACCGCCCAATCAGATCCAAACACAGCAGCCAAGCCCCGCCCACAGCCTTGTGCTTCAAGAAAACGCATGTGGGACTCGCTGAACAGAACTGACATGACCTCTGCAGACATAACAGTGTGAATAAATAATAAGTACAGTGAAATGTTATTGAAAAATAAGTTAGTGAAAAAAAGGTTCTCAAGACGCGTTTTCTTAAAGCTGAACATAATTTTGTAATGAAAATAAGGATGGTCATGACCCCGAAAAACTTTTTTATTATAACCATGTGAGAAACATACTGTATTTCCCAAAGAATATATATGAATTATGACGTGTGTTCCCTATTTAAAGCGATGCCATTGAATCCTTCGCAAATGTTCGTCCAAAAATGACCGACAATTCTGTCCTCATTCACTCATACATGCCTTTCCAAACCTGTATGACTGACTTTCTTCTTAGGAACATAAAAGGAGATGCTTTGAAAAATGTTCAAGCTGTATATATATATATTCACATATAAGAACCATACATTTACAAATGAGAATGTTGAGCTTTTGGTGGAGGGTGACATTTTAGCACACAAGATATTAAATTTGGGTCACAGGAATATTACACATTGGCTTGTATGGTCTTTTATGGTGTGTTTTGTCCTTTTTGGAGATTTACAGCCCCTGCTTACAGTAAAAGAGCAGCTTCAACTCATCATCCTAATTTCCTTATATATGCTTTTGTGTTCCATTATAACATGAGGGTGAGTAAATGATGACAGAGTGTTTATTTTTGGCTGAGCTATTCCTTAAGTGAGTCAGAGTTTCTGTCTGTTTATTTGTAACTGTCTCAACGCTCCAATATTTAGATGCTTATTTAGCTCATTTTGTTGTATTTCATTAATTCCTCATAATAAAGCATCTGAGATAAGCTCTCTGTGCATCAGTGTAAAAGTGAATGTAGGTACTTACTAAAAGTGTCTATCAAGTGTCCTGAACTCGCAGGAATCCCAGCCTGCAGGCAGTCAGACATGTCGAACGGGAGGAGAGAGACAGGGAAGGACACTTTCTAAAGCTATTTATGCATCGAAACGTCAGTCACTTTTAAACACTCACGTCACACATGCACATGTTTAATCTGTGATCTGTTATGATCTGCAGGTGTGTGACTGTTGATGTGTAACAGGGCGAAGGAGACGAGAGACGTGCGGATCCATCTGCAAAGCTTTATTCTTAAACATAGTCAAAACAGGCAAGGGTCAGACAATGACAAACAGGTATTCAGAGGGCAAGACAGAAGAGTGATCCAATAAACAGGCGTAGGTCGATCAACGGCGAACATAATCCAAAGGATGAGGCAAGAGAGTAATCCATGGACAGATAATAAATCCAAGTGAGGTGCGAACAGAATCCAAACAACAAGACGAGAGAGAAATCCAAGACAGGTAGGTGATCAAGAAACAGACAATCAGGCAAACACGATGTTACGAACGGACATAACGGGAACTAACTAACTGCAAAGGAAACTGGCTCCGTAAAGTGCTACCACTAGGAGAGTGATAAACGCAGACAATACTCAGCGATTAGAGAAGGATTTGAGTGGTTGTTATATAAGCTGTGTCTCATTTAGAAGGCTGCACCCTCCGGAGGTCGAATCCTCTGGAGGTCGCATCCTCTGTAGGATGCATATACGAAGTGTCCTCAACCTAGAATTAAACGAGACGGCCTTCGTAGGACAGGCGGAAAAGGAAACCGGAAGTATCGCGTTGCTATGCCAACACATTTAGAGCATTGTTGCACACTGCTTAAATGAAGGAAAATTATTTCTAAATTTGGAAAGTAATTTGAAAAAAAAATGCTTTTACTTGTTATATTTTGTTCAATGTTTGAGGAGCTGCAGCGTACGTACAGCAGGCATCTATTAGAGAAAAAAAGGAGGAGGATATTAAAAACAAAGTTTATCCGTTTTTACCGAGGCGAATTAAGGTAAGTTGTAAACACATCTGCGCTTGTGTGTACGTTACATCTGCCGGCACCGGCCTTTTTCAAATTAACAACGGTTGTTCACGGCGACGCAAAGAATTGTGGGTTATCTTTAGCAGTGAAGGATACACCTCATGCATCCTCCGAAATCCTGTGAAAGAAGGTCGCATTCGAAGGTCGCATTCGGAGTGTCCTACTTGCTTTTCTGAAATGAGACAGCCTCGATGACGTATGCAGCCTTCGAATGCGACCTCCGGAGGACGCAGCCTTCTAAATGAGACACAGCCACAGCTACAGTGTGTGTGTGATTGGCTGCAGGTGAGACCAATCATTGCAATGGAGCATGGGAAATGTAGTCCAGGGTGACGTGCAACAGTTTGTGTGGTGTGAGAGACAATGTAATCAGAAGGTGACCTCTGGTGGCGAGCAGGCGGAAGACCCCGGACCGGATTCGTGACACGATGATCTTGATGGGGGTCATATCTCAATACCTGCTTACTGTGACTATCATAAAGTGTTTGCCACCCACGCATGCTAGAGTGGTTGCTAGGGTATTATGGATTGTTTTTTCCTGTCTGGCATTAAAAAATAAATAAATATATACAAATAAAAAAGGGAGCCCCCCCCTCAAATCTGTGCTATTTTTTTTTTTTACATATGGCTTGGGTCCCCTTCTGCAAGGAATAGTAACCCAAAAATGAAAATTTGCCAAGATAGTTGAGTTTGAAAAGCTGCATGTTTGTAAGAAACAAATCCATTATAAAGACATTTTAACTTTAAACTGTTGCTTCTGGTTAAAATTGAGTCCTCTCTCCAGTGTAAAAGCAGTCTTGTTGTCATGATTGCTGCCGGAAGGAACACGGAGCCGTGGAATACACTAAATAGTCTTTATTAAATCCCAGACACAGGGGTAAATCCAACTCAGGAACAAGGAACGACACACGAACACAACTTAGTAGACCCGACAAAGAAACATGAGGCAGACTACACATTATATACTAGACTTGACGAGGGATAGACAGGTGCGGGGAATCAACTAATAATCAAACTTAACGAGGACAGGAACATGACCAAATAAGGACAAACAGGAACAGAAATGGGCAAAACACGACACAGACAGTCCAGAATCCTGTCACTTGTCTGATTTAGGAGAGAAATATGTACAGCTCAAGCACCGTTTACAAGCAAAAACAGTCCAAAACTGTTCTAAATAAATATTGTTGGTGGATTTTGATGTCAGAGGTCAAAATCCTGCGCCTGTTTATTGGATCACTCTTCTGTCTTGCCCTCTGAATACCTGACTTTTTCACTGAAGAAAGCATTATTATGCATTATGGAATTCAGCCAAAAGCAACAGTTTTAAGTTAAAAGTGCCTTAATGATGGACTTGTTTTTTACAAACCTGCAGCTTTTGGCTTCACAAGATGTTAACTGATGGACTGGAGTGGTGTGGATTACTTTTTATCAGCTGTTTGGACTCTCATTCTGACGACACCCATTCACTGCAGAGGATCCATTGGTGAGCAAATGATGTAATGCTAAATTTCTCCAAATCTGTTCTGATGAAGAAACAAACTTGTATACATCTTGGATGGCCTGAGGATGAGTACATTTTCAGTAAAACGTGGAAATGTGAAGTTGTGGCCTAGTGGTTAGAGAGTCGGACTCGTGACTTGAGCAAGGCACCCGAACCCCCAACTGCTTCCCGGGTGCCACAGCAAAAAATGGCTGCCCACTGCTCCGGGCGTGTGTTCACGGTGTGTGTGTGTGTGCACTTTGGATAGGTTAAATGCAGAGCACTAATTCTCACTTAGGTCCCACAACTTCAGAATACAGTTTTGATTGCTTTAGGATTAGCAGAGCTTTGGATAGTTGCCTTGCACTTGTCTAGATCAACTCTGAATGAAGAAAAGAGAGGGTTAGAGTCAGATTCTTGTTTATGTATGTGAAATTTAGCTAGCAGGGAACACAAATGAATTGAGTTATATTTTGCTGTATTCTCTTTTGAGTAGTCAAACAATCAAAACATCTTTAAAACTGCTGCTGTAATGTTGGTTTTACATAATCAAAATTGTGTTATTATTGTCTGATTAATATAAAAAAGCTCTCTTTATGAATTATGAGTATGTTAGCCACCTATAAATAAAGACTTTAGATGACATGAAACGTGGTTAAAAGTCTGTCATAAATGTGAATGTTGGGCTAGTTGGATGGGGAGGGAGTGTTGTCTGCTGTTATGTCTCACCAATGTCAAAATCAAACCTATGCCCTAGAAACATGCACTTCAGAGAGTTGTTATGCTGGCCAAAATGTAATATATAAATCAATACAAATATGTGCTACCTAATAGGAATAAACAAGCCAGTGCAAGAAGTGAATTATTAGTCTACGCATGTAGTTTGGGAGATTGTTCTTACATGTACAAGAAGTGGAGTTTATTATATGGGCGTAAGGACAGTAATTATCTAATAGCTCTGTAGGAGAAACAAGGTGTGATGAGGTGTGTGTAGCTGGTATGTAGAGTCATACCAATTCACAGGCACTCAAGACCAGCACACAACTTTTTCTCATTAAATATACCGTTTTGGTCAGAAATATGTCACATTACAGTAGTAAAATGAGTGCTGTTTCATTCTAACTTTAAAGCACTGGAGTTTTTTGCATTAAAATTAGCTAATTTCATTTTGGAGAGTTCTGGGAAGGTTAATTATTAATCAGTTAATTATCTATATTAAATAACTAGGATAAATGTAGAAAAGACAGCTGAAGAGGTCATTCATGCATGCATGTTCCTGATAACTTTGTGTGCGTTACCATGTTTTATGTTTATCTTTTTACAGCCTGATATTGGTGATGCTCAATTTTTTTTTTCTATGTTTTTTTATCCAGCGGCTGGTGAGTTTTTCTTTGGGAGATGAGGGTGTGGATACTGTTGAAGAGGCTCTTTCACGGATTCCACTTCTCATTGATTTTTATCGGCTGTCCAGAGCTGAGGTGATTTTAGAGGTCCGTACTAACAAAGTCAGCCTGAGAGACAGAAACAACCAGGTAAGAATACAACAGAGAATAGAACGACTACATGTACTACTATTAAAACAGATGGACTAATGGGGAAAAAAACTCAAACAAAGACAGAAACTAGCATGCTTCACAAATCTTTACAGTTTTAGCAATGCATGCATTTATCATACGCAACAAATATGTATTAACGGAATAATTCACCCCAAAATTTTATATGCTGAAAATGTACTCGCACTCAGGCCATCCAAGATGAAGATGAGTTTGTTTCTTCATCAGATTTGGAAAAATGTAGCATTGCATCACTTGCTCACCAATGGATGCTCTGCAGTGAATGGGTGCCGTCAGAATGAGAGTCCAAACAGCTGAATAAAAACATCACAATAATCCACACCACTCCAGTCCATCAGTTATTGTCTTGTGAAGCAAAAATCTGCAGGTTTGTAGGAAAAAAGATTCATCAAGACGTTTTTAACTTCAAACCACTGCTTATTGGCTGAAATAGGAATACATAATGCATAATAACGTTTCCTCCAGTGGAAAAAGTCGTCTCGTCTGAATCAGGAGAGAAATCTGCACAGATCAAGCACTGTTTACAAGCCAAATCAGTCCAAAACAGTTCTAAACAAATATGTTGGTGGATTTTTTTCACTGAACAAAAAATTATTATGGTATATGGACTATGGTATTTTAGCCAGAAGCAACAGTTTAAAGTTAAAACATCTTAATGATGCATTTGTTTCTTACAAACATGCAGCTTTTCTCTTCACTAGACGTTAATTGATGGACTGGAGTGGTGTGGATTACTTGTGGAATTTTGTATTTTTTTATCAGCTGTTTGGACTCTCATTCTGACGGCACCCATTCACTGCATATTGTTTTCAGCAAATTTTTTGGGTGAACTATCCCTTTAACTTGAATGCAATGCAATGCCATATGAGCCACTTTGGATATAAGCATCTGCCAAGTGCATGAATGTAAAATGTTAAACACTAGCTGATTAAAAGACTTTGAGACTTCAAGAGAGAAAAGATCCTGCAGCATTTGAGACACACATACGGACACTTGATCTAATGCAACAAAATTCACACAAGTTTCAAATGTCACTCAAATACATTTTGTATCACCATATCTTTGCAAAGCACTGTACACTGTACAGAATATTTATTTTATGAATGCATATTAAATTGCGACTAATGATCAATTTGTTGATTGTTCCACGACTGACCATTAATTAGGAATTGGAGGAGTTTGCTGTGTCCTCTCTTCTCCTCTGCGACTGCATAAACTCAGAGCTGCACCCAGAAGAGGCCAAGCATGTGTTTCTTAAGCTGCGCATCTGTCAAAGTGAGATGAGCTTCATTGCAGCAATCACTGTTAATTCCTGATTCAGATTCAGATGATACTGTTGTGATTGTCCAACCAGAGCCCTGCCTCTTTGATGACATCATTCTCTACCTGTTTGTATATTTCAGGCAGAGCACATAAGAGATGACATCAAGCAAGTTGTGTCGCATTACACAATAAGAGCAAACAGGTACTGATCTTAACAGTAAGGTAATGTTGTGATATCCACTGTGTGCCCACAACCTCGAGAAATAGAACCTATTAGCGAGAACACAAACCGGTTGAACCAGTTTCTCATAACTTAGGCGTGACTAAGAGTACAGGGAGGGAGGGAGAGAGAGGCAGATTTGCAGAAGGAAAGATTAATTCGACCTCGGCCGTTCTTTAGGAATAAACACTTACAAGACAAGCAGGACACAAGTAAGGTAGAGTGTGTTATCTTTATCTGCTGTATGTGCTTATCAGCTACAAATGACTGAAACTGTGTGTGGGGGGTTGTGTTCCTAGCAGAGACAACCTGAACTACCTCAAGCATCGTCATGTCAAACTGAATGCCAAATGTGTTTTCTAGGATGGTGAGATTTCCTTAATGATGAGCATATTTGGTTAACTAAGACTTTGTGGACAGAATTATTGCTGAAAGTGAGCAAAATCTGACCAAAGTTCCCTTTAGCGATGTCCTTACAGATGAAAATATTCATAAATAAATTCATAGATGTTTTTTTTTTTCGTTCTAACAAACTACTGTTTTCTTTTAGGGTTTGGGTTACTGTGTAATTAATATAATTATTTTCATATTTAAAAATTGTTTGGTTCCCCCCCCCATTAATGTACACCCTCGCTCGCCTTTATAGTTTTTTAAATAATTTGACTTTGACCTCTTTTGAGCATAGCTAAGTTAGAATGAACGTTATTCATACGGGTGCTTATTCTGGCCAAGTCTTTATTTGGAAGATAATATCTTGCTCTTTTTTCCATGTGTTTGCTTATATGGGCGTTTTTTCTTTAGTAATGCAACTTAAAGTTGTTTGATGTGTTTGTTAGCGATTCATTAGCATTGTGTGCCGGCAATTAAATCACATTTTGTTTAAAACACCGTGACGCACATCAAAACCGACTGAAATACTGCAGATCTGCTCATTGTCCAGCAGAACACGCACTTTCATTCTGAATAAAGGGAGTGTTGTCATGTCAATGTGTGTGTTTCAGGTTCTCTGAGTCCAGTATGGATATTTCGGGAATCCCGAGTCCGCCGTACACCCAAGCCCCAAATCCACCCTCACCCATCCCTCCTCCACCCTATCCGGGCATCAGAGGTGTGTGTCAATCAATACCTATCGATACTGATTATAAACAGGCACAGATTAACACACTCTTCCTCAATTCTAGCTAATGGACTGGTAAACGGTCAACCTGATAAGTCATTCCTTAGGGCTCAGATGGAAGTGGTGAGTACATATAAACAAATACAGGATTTAAATACAGAAAACTATTGTATATACTGTATATAGGCAACACGTATTTGATCAAAATTACAGTAAAAATTCATTCTATCATGCTTAATTGGTGCTCAATCATACCATTTATCATTGATGATCAATTATTAATAATGGTTCTTATTATTATCAAAGATGAAAACAGCTTTTTCTGCTTAATATTTATATCATCTTAACTTTTGAATGGTAGTATATCACGTTTTCCACAAAAATATGAAGCAGCACAACTGGTTTCAACATTGATAATAATCAGAAATGTTTCTTGAGCAGCAAAGCAGCATATTAGAATGATTTCTGAAGGATTAATAGTTAGTTTTTAAATTCGTAAATGCAATAATGTCGCAATATTTTTTACTGTCTGTTTTTCCTGAAATAAATGTAGCCTCGGTGAGCATAGGAGACTTAAAAAAAAATCCCAAAAATATAAAATCTTAATTATTTCAAACTTTTGACTTGTAGTGACGCAGAGTATATTAATACTTATACTTTCGGACATATATAATTCCAATTTTTATAATTTAAAAAAACTTTGTTTACTTTAGAAATCATGTTTAACTTTGCACATGTCCCCAAAAGGAGGTTTTGTTATATCTGACTAACATCTGTGAACATTTTTCACCCATTTTGTCCGCAAGCACAGCTGAATTAGCTTGTTTTGTTCAGTTAGTGGATCTTTATGAGACTGTTGACTTCCCGCGCTCTAGTTGACCTTCAGTTTGACCATTAGCGTGACCTATAACGCCGCATTGACATGCCTGTTTACATTAACAACAGAGTTAAAAAAGACCCAAATCAAAGATCTCTGCATGTATTTTTATTACTAACCGCCTGGTTTCTCTCTATTTCTAGGACTTGCTAAATCATTGTTTTGATGATATCGAATCATTCATCGGAAAGCTGCAGCAGTCAGTAGAGGCTCAGATTATCCTCGACCAAAGAAGCAAAAAGAAGAAGAAAAGCCAGAAGAAAAGTGCAGATGGTATGAGTCTACCTGTAGGAAAAAACAAACCTGAACGCTTAATAAAATAGAAAGCGAAGCTCTGAAACGCAGCTGAACTGAACGCTCTGTAAAGAGCATAGTGTTATCTGCAGTTCCTATCAGGACATCAGCTGATGGGAAAGTGTTGTGTTACGAGGCCGTCAGCAGTCTCCACCCTGTGTGTACTCAATACTAACATACTCTCAATTAAAATAATATCACACCTGCATCACCTTAAACACACACTAAAACAAGCCTGCATTTGTTCCAAGAAAACAATGCACCTGGAAATCTTCACTTACAGGTTTCATTACATCTTGTTAACTGCACACATGATCAGTGTTTTAGAGAGTTTGTTGTGTGTTTGTGTTTTATAGAGGATCTTCTCACGGCTAAAGCCAAACCGCCTTCTGAGAAAGAGTTTCTCGACGCTTTTCAGAAATTCAAATACAGCTTCAGTCTGTTGGTGAGTCATGAATCTTAAATGTCAATATGTACATTTATAAAAAATATTTTAATGATGGGTAACGCTATACGATAAGCTTCCAGTTGTTTAAACTATATTAGTTAACATGAACTAACTATGAAAAGCATTGATTAATCTCGATTCATAATAATTGCAACATTTACTAATACATTATTAAAATCCACCGTTAATCGGGCCTACCGGAACTACATGAACAGTTTTTGTCTTTTTATTGATAGCGTAACAAGATTAATAAATACTTAACCGTGTATTTGCTCTGTGTTAGTTAAACAGTAGTTAAAGCAAGACTAATGATGTTTTTAAAAAGGATAGTTTTATTATTTGCTATTTAATATTGTTTACTATTTATTTATGCACAATAATAATAATAATACATTATTTAAGTTTAATTTATAGTTAACCAGTTCTATTAGTATTTAATTAGTTTGCCCAGAAATTTTATTTTAGATATTAATTTATTATAAATATTATTTATTTATTATGATTAGTTTAATTTTACCCAGCATGTTTTATATAAAATTGCTTACATCAACCAAATTACAATAATATCAACCATGTTTATATAATGTAAACAGCATAATACTATACTATTACATAATACTAATAATAATAATACTATTAAATACTAATATAATAACAAAATGCATAGATTTTGTTAATGCAAATACAATATATATTATATTATTGTGTGGGTGGTGTGTTGGTAAAATTCTTAATATCTTATACGTATAAATTAAAAAAGTATATTGTTTGTAATTTCAGAGTGACTATTGCTGAATTGTAATAACTAATATTATATTATATAGTTATTCATTGATATTAAAATTGTTAATATCAATTATTGCTATTACTAATACTATAATACTCTTAATGAACTATTAAGCAGTGTGGCATCATATATTTTCTCTCAGGTTTCCATAAGCGTATTATTTGTTTTCCAGGCACGGTTAAAATTTGCCATCTCCAATCCGACCTCAGAGGAGCTCGTGCATCACATCTTCAAACCGCTCGAAATGGTAAATGCGTGTGCATTTATATGTCTGCTCATATTTCTCCTGTGCAAACAGCAGAGCTTTTAAGGCCTTTGTTGCGCTGCATTGTTTCGAGTGTTTCATCAAATGTTTGCACACTCTTGTGCGGAGAAAGGTCTCATATGAGCATATTGAGCAGTAAAGAGCACTCAAATAATTCACCTGTATCTGCGTGTGTTTGTAGATGGTGAAGGCTACAGGAGGTCCTGGTTTCGCTGCGTCCGTCTCCAGTCCGGCTATGACACAAGGAGCCGTGACTCTGCTACAGAACAACCTGACGGCACAGGACAATGCATTGTGGATCTCTTTAGGGCCCAACTGGACACAACATAGGTACATGGTGCAGAACTGTAATCTTTGGAGATGTGTTACTTTAATATGTGCACGTGCTGATGGCTCGTTACCTTCATGTAGATCTGCTCTGCGGAGCCCCGTGGCGCCGTACACACTCGTGTTTCAGGACGGCTGGAGGCCGCCGGGGTCCGATACCGCCGGATGGGTCGATCCTGTGGAGTTAGAACACAGACAAGACGCTGAACTCTCAAAAGTAGAGGTAAAATGATCTAATAATGTACACTAGTGTTCGAAAGTTTGGGTAAGGAGGAAACAAGTCTCGTACTCACCAAGGATGCATCTATTTAATCAAAAATACAGGAAAAATTGTGAAATATTATTACAATTTAAAGTATAAGTTTAATATATTGTAAAATGTAATTTATTCCTGTGATGCGCAGCTGAATTTTCAGCATCATTCCTCCAGTCTTCAGTGTCACGTGATCTTCAGAGATCATTCTAATATGCTGATTTGCTGCTCGAGAAACATTGCTGATTATTATCAATGTTGCAAACAGTTGTGCAGCTTCATATTTTTGTGAAAACGGTGATGTATTTTATTTTTCAGGATTCCCAGATGAACAGAAAGCTCAAAAAACAGCATTTATTTGAAATAGAAATCATTTGCAACATTGTCTTTACTGTCACTTTTGATCAATTTAATGCATTCTTGCTGAATAAAAGTATTAATTTCTTTTAAAAAAACAAAAAAAATAATTAGGCTAACCACACAGTTAGATGAAAAATATATTGTTAAAACAGAATTAAACCCATCATGTAGACAAACACACTAATAAAAATCCCACAAATGTGCTTTCCCTGTCTGTCCTTGTGTGATGTTCTTGCTAACGTGTTTCTGTCTCTGTCACACTCAGCTGACTCCATCTCACGAGTCTGACCGTCACACTGCAGACGAACCGTAAGTGTGAGTCACATCTGAAGAATCAATCCAATCCTTTCAGATGTGTCCATTTCAGCCATGGTTTTTCAGTATTTATCAAATAACAAAAGACTAAGTAACACAAGTTCATTCATTGTGTCGGCTCTCACTAAGCACCAGCAGTAGTTTCACAGTGTAATCGCTGCGATAACGGTGCTGTTAAAGTCTTTTCTTAAACGACCCACAGTTTCTGTCCTCTTTATCTCAGCAATCAAAGCTGGTTATTTTGTAACTGCATTTTAAAGAAGTATTTTGTAATGCAAATGTACGATCTGAGAAAACATCTCTGTCTCTCGTCCTCAGTGATGGCGGAGTTAAAGAGCGCTTATATCGCTGCAGTTATGATTTTGTTGCACGGAACAACAGTGAGCTGTCTGTACTTCAAGGAGAGACACTAGAGGTTACACACACACACTCATCTATAGTAGTTATCAAAATAAGACATTTTTAGAATTAATATTACAATAAATTAATATTTCAGGATATTAATAAAATACATAATTATGTATTATTTGTAGTGGAGTTATTATTAGATTTTATATAAATTATATTTGGGGTGGGCATTATTTATGTTTGGAGACCACATTGTATTTTAATAAAAGATACCACTACTACTACTACAATAATATCATAAAAAATTAAATTTAAAAAAACATATACAATTTCAAAAATAATAACACTTATAGATGATTTATTGATATCTAAAATAGACATTTCTTTTAAATTAATTCTAAAAATGTTGTTTCATTAAAAACAAAATTTGGGATTAAATTTATATACACACCTATTATTTATATTAATTATATTATTTCTATATTTATTATTGCATGCCATCCCCCAATATATATATATATAAATAGAAAAAAAAATAAAAATGATATCCTATATATATATAATATATATATATGATATATATATTATTAGTGCTGTCAATGTTACATCGCACTCCAAAAAATTTTGTGGCAATAAAATATGTATTGTACGGTGTATAATTATTATGTTAGTATAATACACACCACATTTTGGCCCACTGTATATTTAAGAAAAATATGTTATGTTTCTATATTAAATGTATTTATATATGATATAAATTATATGACTATAAATATAGACATGTAAATACATGGTTTGAAGATTTCAAATATCTCTGTATGAGCGTATGTGTGTAATTTAGATATAGGAAATATATATAATATATATAATATAATATATATAATATATATATATACCTGACACAAAACCCAACAGCCCATACCATATATGTGCAAACAAAAACTTTTATTAATCGCGATTAATCGTTTGACAGCCCTATATATATATATATATATAGTGTGTACGGAAAGTATTCAGACCCCCTTATTTTTCACTCTTTGTTATATTGCAGCCATGTGCTAAAATCATTTAAGTTCATTTTTTTTTTCCTCATTAATGTACAAAAAGCACCCCATATTGACAGAAAAACACAGAATCGTTGACATTTTTGCAGATTTATTAAAAAAGACTGTAATATCACATGGTCCTAAGTATTCAGCCCCTTTGCTCAGTATTTAGTAGAAGCACCTTTTTGATCTAATACAGCCATGAGTCTTTTTTGGGAAAGATGCAACAAGTTTTTCACACATGGATTTGGGGATCCTCTGCCATTCCTCCTTGCAGTTCCTCTCCAGTTCTGTCAGGTTGGATGTTAAACGTTGGTGGACAGCCATTTTTACGTCTCTCCAGAAGTTGGGTTTAAGTCAGGGTTCTGGCTGGGTCATTCAAGAACAGTCACAGTGTTGTTGTGAAGCCACTCCGTCGTTATTTTAGCTGTGTGCTTAGGGTAATTGTCTTGTTTGAAGGTAAACCTTCTGCCCAGTCTGAGGTCCTGAGCACTCTTGAGAAGGTTTTCATCCAGGATATCCCAGTACTTGGCCACATTAATCTTTCCCTCGATTGCAACCAGTCGACCTGTCCCTGCAGCTGAAAAACACCCCACAGCATGATGCTGCCACCACCAAACTTCACTGTTGGGACTGTATTGGACATGGTTGAGATCAGTGACCTTGTTTTCTCCAAATAAAAAAAAACACATACCGCTTAGAATTAAGGCCGAAAAGTTCTATCTTGGTCTCACCAGACCAGAGAATCTTATTTCTCCCCATCTTGGAGTCCTTCAAGTGTTTTTTAGCAAACTTGAACTGATGAGTAGTCTTCCGTCGGGCCACTCTGCCAGAAACCCCCGACTGGTGGAGGGCGCAGTGATGGTTGAACTTTCTACAACTTCTCCCCTCTCCCGACTGCATCTCTGGAGCTCAGCCACAGTGATTTTTGGGTTCTTCTTTTCCTCTCTCACCAATGCTCTTCTCCCCCTATAGCTCAGTTTGGTCGGACGGCCAGCTCTAGTAAGGGTTCTTGTCGTCCCAAACGTCTTCCATTTAAGATTATGGAGGCCACTGTGCTCTTAGGAACCTTAAGTGCAGCAGAAATTTTTTTGTACCTTGGCCAGATCTGTGCCTTGCCACCATTCTGTCTCTGAGCTCTTCAGGCAGTTCCTTGACCTCATGATTCTCATTTGCTCTAACATGCACTGTGAGCTGTAAGATCTTACATAGACAGGTGTGTGGCTTTCCCATTCAAGTCCAATCAGTATAATCAAACAAAGCTGGACTCAAATGAACGTGTAGAACCATCTCAAGGATGATCAAAAGAAATGAACAGCACCTGAGTTAAATACATGAGTATCACAGCAAAGGGTCTGAATACTTAGAACCACGTGATATTTCAGTTTTTCTTTCTTAATAAATCTGCAAAAATGTCAACAAAATGTTTTTTCTGTGTCAATATGGGGTGTTTGTGTGTGTGTACAGGTTAATGAGGAAAAAAAATTAACTAAATGATGTTAGCAAATGCCTGCAATATAGACAGACTGAAAATTTAAGGGGTCTGAATACGTTCCGTACCCACGTATAATTATCTCGTCCATCGTCCTATTTTTATATGCAATATCAGTACCACTATTCTGAAGGGGTGTGCATAAGACGAGTGCCATGACACCTTCATAATCATGACATGACACATGTCATGATTATGTTGACGGAGGTTTATACAGTGCGGCTGGTTTATGACAACTGTCATGACGCTTGTCATCATTACGCGAGAATCAGTTATGTCATTTTAATGCAAATATGACATTATTTGACCTAACCCTAACTTAACCCTAACCCCCTACCCTGACCCCTCCGAGCCCGACAAAGCCAATAACAAAGACATCTCAAACAATGTCATCTTGGCATTAAAAATGACATAACTGAGCGAATGACACTAAATGACAGTTGTCATAAACATGCATAAAAAACCTGCCTAATAATAAACAAGTCTACATTTGAGATTGATCATGACATGTGTCATGTCATGATTAAGTAGGTGTCATGTCATGATTATGAAGGTGTCATTTCAGTCTTATGCACACCCCTTCAAGTAAAATGTTACCATATAATTTAACACCTCCAAGACTATATTAATGCAAATAAGCTTTCTCTGTGGTCCAGGTGATCGAGTCATCTAAGCGCTGGTGGAAGTGTCGTAACAAGTTTAATGAAGTGGGGTTCGTGCCGTTTAACATCCTGGAGCCGGTGACACACATCGACAACCCTGTGCTTCAGAAAACTCCAAAGGTACAAACTCACATCAGAACACCTCCATTCTTCTGCTTCTTCTGACATTACGTTCTCTGTTTCAGCCTCCCTCTGCTCCACCGATGTTCAACAGCCTGCGCAGCCCGTCCGCCGTGACCTCTGACCCCAGCGCCGCTCGGCCGCGCAGCATGATCCTCGGGTCACTGTCTGACGACACGGAGAAAGGTACAAACACATCAGTGACCTCAACATCTCAAATCAGATCTCATTTATATCACAACAGTTTCTCCTAGACGGCACTGGAGCACAAATGGAGACTTTTGATGAATTCTCTTGGTTTTCAAACCAGTGTTGTTATTGTTAACTAAAAGTAAACTATTACAAAAAAATGTCAGTAATGAAAAAAGCATTAAAGTCAAATGTAAATATTCAATGAAAAACTTAAAGCTAAACGAGGAATACAAATTTGCTTTGGTAACTAACTGAAGTAGAAATTATTAAAACTAAACTTAAGCTAAATAGAAAATAAAATTGTAAACAAAAACTAATAAAAATACAAAAGCACATAACAAAATTACTAAAACTTAAGCTAAAATTCAAATGAAACCATTTTAGTACCAGTGATAAACTATTATAGTTTTTGGTCATATTTGAATTTTTTTAGTTGTGGATTTTTGTTTGTGTTTTTATTTTCTATTTTTCTTATTTTTAAACATGTCTTATTAACTTTCATTTTAATTGATTTAGTTTGAGCTATTTTAGTACTTCCACTTCAACTAAATTCAAATGAAAAACGTTGCTGAAAACAACAAGTTCAATATATATTATTTCATTTAATTAGTTTTTTCATAATTTATATATTTTTATGGTTTTGGGTTTTAGTTAATCAGCTGAAAATATTAAAAATAGAGATTCTGCGATAATTTTCAAACTCTAACCTCTAAACAGAACAATAATTATTAAAAATATTTTTAACCAAATAATAATAAAAAAAATAAATACAAAATGTAAATGTAAAATTCCCAAATTTCTCAATGAAAAAAATCCCTGAATTTTTTTTTTTCAGAATCAAAACTTTCATTAATATTATTTTTAGTATCATTGATCTTTTGGTTTTAATGTTTTCACTTAGCTTCCATTTTTTATTTTGTTTTCAATATTTTTGTAATTTTACGTGCTTTGGGGTCTTTTTTTTAAATTATGTCTGTATAGTATTTTATTCATTTTTATGTAACTAGTTTTAGGTTTTTTAGTTTAGATTGTTTTTTTAGTTTTAATATTTCTGTAGTTCATAGTTTTTATATTTTATTTTATTTCAGTTAATGCTAATTTCATTTTATGGTTTTAGTTTTAGTTTTATGTAACAATAATAGCCCTGCTGGAAATCTGCTGCAAGCTAATCGAAACATTCCTAAAGACTCTAATATCATCTGTTGCTCACGGGCAGGTTTATGATCTTGTGCTGAGATTGATTTGCTGGTTGTGTGTCAGTGATGCAGGTGAATGACGAGCTGCTGCACCGTTTGACCAGTGGGAAGAATCTGTCTCCTCGTCTGGTGATTCCTCGTTCAGCAGAGACGTCTGTCCCGCTGGACTACAACTCACCGCCCGCAGAGGTGGAGAACTGGCTGGGCAAGAAAGGCTTCAGTGAACCGTGAGTCTCACACAGGACACACTTTACAGCAATTACTAATAATACTGCACCTGTAACACCTCACATCACTGACGACGGGAAAAACCACATCCCACATTCACTTAGTATGATTTTATATGAACTACAGTGTTTTACCAGATTATTTTTTCTCTTAGTGCAATATATACGAGTTTCAGTCTACATTTCTGTGATCACTGTTTGAGGTGCATATACTGTATATAATAATGCAATAGCTGTGGTCAGTGAATGGCTGTTGTTGGTGTGTGTGCAGGACTGTACAGTGTCTGCGGGTTCTGAATGGAGCTCAGCTGTTCTCTCTGAATAAAGAAGAGCTGCGCGCTGTTATTCCTGAAGAAGGTGCTAGAGTCTACAGTCAGCTGACCGTCCAGAGAGCCCAGATAGAGGTACATTCACTTCTCTGCTGTTTTATTTGAAGCTGCACGTGATTACGGAATCATTCACACTAAACATCTAAAAGAAAGCATTTGAATGTATTAATTTATTTAAAAATCGAAAAATTCCTGAATCCAAATGTGCTCTAAATATTCTGAAATGTTACAACACAAAATGTAAACATAAATCCCCAGCATAATTTTGGTTTATTAAAAAATAAAAACGTGTTTTATACAGGATTAGAAGTTAGAAGCCTTTAATTCAAGGTTAAAACATACCAATTAGTTATAATTGATCTTTTAAAATCCATGCAGTCAATGACACATTATTGTTTTTTTTATATATATATTTTGAATTTGATTTTATTTGTACATTTTCTGTTTTCATTTAGTTTAATTTTATGTGTTGTCATTTTTATTAGTTTACTAGTTGTTACTTTTATTAGTTATTTTATCATTTTATTACTTTATCAGTTATCTTAATGTTAATTTTAAATTATTAGGTTTAGTTTATTCGTTTATTCGTTTATTTTAGTAGTTCAACTCAAGAAATAAATGAAAATGACAAAACTGCTGACAGTTAGCCGGAATACTTTTGTCATTTAATATTGTGTTTTCTTTTCTTTTTTGGATATATTTTGTTTAAAGCTTTTGTGTTTTATTTTATTTCAGTTCATATTTCTTTTAAAGTATCACATTTTTATGGTTTCGTTTTTTGGTTTTAGTTTGTTAACATACAATACTAACCCTGATGCAGTCATCATTTTTGCAATCCTATTTGGTGCAACTATTTTCTGTATATTGCAGTCGAGATCGAGAACAGCTGGGTAAACATTGTGTGAGGGACTAAGCTGTCATATTTCATATTTTAAAACACTGACAAATGATCAGAAAGTTAGTATTTAAAAATAGCTGCCATTTTACAGTGTATATACTGCAGAGTTTGAAACACTGGATCCCTCTGCAAAGTAGTACATTAACGACCTGCTTAAAAATGCTTTAACACTAAAGCGCAAGATGTGTTAGTCTAGTGGTAGTTTTAATATCCTGACTTAATAAGAAACAATCAGCCTAATAAACCCTTTTTTTTTTATTAAACCAAGCAATTTGATCTTGACAGCCAGCGATCAGCATGCATTTAGCATCTAACCGCATGTCTGTCTGTCTCTCAGGACGCTCGCAGAGCCACAGAGCTGGAGACGGTGATGGAGAAGCAGAAGATGAAGGTGGATTTGAAAATGGAGAGTGGAACTTTATGAAGATCTATTGAATGTGCACATGGATACTCTTCTCTTAACACCCTGTCTGTCTCATACACATGCAGAAGATCATTTACGCTATTGTAACCTGCTTTAAGGATTGTTTTGTTTTCCCATTTAGTTTTACAGCATGAAATGAGAATGTAAATCTGCACAATGTTGTACAAATGTCTAAATTCTCTATATGGGTTAATATATTCTCAATAAATACATTTAATGCACAAAAACGTGAAACTAGCCAATCGTCTTTCTCCTCAAGAGGTCGCCAGACACCAACTAACCACTCTAAAAGCTCACTGACGTACAGAAGATTAATAACTCTTTTAGGATTTGAACCTGCAACCTTTGGGTTACCAGCCAGGTCTTGAACTAGTGCTAAAATACACTCAGAGAAACCTAAAACTTCAGGACTCGGGAATCTCAACATGCATTTTGACAAGAAGAGCAATAGTAATGATTTTAATATAAATCACAAACCCAAGCCTAAGTTTGCATGGGTCCAACTAAATAATAAAACGTTTTGGTGTTAGTTTTGTTGTTTTGGGACTTCAGTTCAAAATCTTAGCCAAAGCAAATGCTTTTGCTCCATTGCTTGGTCAGCTAAACTACAAACATTACATTCACAGTTCCAACTAAACCCAAAATTAAAGGACTTTACGACAGAAAATACTGACTGGAAAAATTATGACTCACTAATATAACAAAAGTCTTTAAATGCATTCAGATAAACTATTAGCCTATCTGCTGCTGTCTTATGGAGGGTAACTAAGACCATTAGAAACATTCTTGTCACATGATATAAACATTAACAGAGATGAAATATGAAAACTGCTCTTATTTCAGCTAGAACATTTCTCATTGTCATTTAGCTTAACTTAATGTACAGTATATAGGCTACACTAAAAACACTGGTCTGTGGAGGGTCTTACTCTTTTATAGAAGTTCATGGTAAATATACAGTCTTCCCGCACTGAACACACACATCAAAATTTGACACATTTTAATTTGGCTGCGAGCAGCAGCAGCTCAGGTGTCAGGTGTGTGAGGTGAGGAATGTGTGTTTATATGTTTGATTAAACCAGCTGCGTGTGTTTGTGTGCGAGATTCATCAGCTAATTAAACCCATTTTATGATTTTACACACACACAATGATCCTGTACAAACATGAGTCTGATGCTTTAGGCCCAAAAATCTCTACTGTATGCACCTGATGAAGCGCTGTCAACTCTGCTTTACGGAGCTTCGAAACATTTGCGAATCCTTTGTTTTCAATCAGTAGTATTGAACTCGCTGAGTCATGAGATTTCAGGCTTCACTGTTGATTCAAAGCGCTCAAATCAGATCGCGTATCACGAATAATGCGAATAATTTGAGCCTTGTTTACGTTCAGCATGCACGCGTTTTCTCCTGAACGTAAACAACGCTGATTACGTTGATTATGTTCTGGGGAAAGTGCGCACATGCGTCGTGGTACTCTCCAAAATAGCGGAAGATGGTAACTCGGGGAGAAGAATTCTTGAATAAATTACGTTATTTTTGTTTTCTTTGCACACAAAAAGTATTCTCAGAATTTTCATTTTGGGGTGAACTAAGTTATCCCAGAACATCAGAGCAGGTTCGCGAATCTTTTGATTCATTTCGAAACTTCATAGCTGGTTCGTGAATCATTTCACAAATTGAAAGATTAGCGATAAGCCCTCCGAAGTACATGAAAGATTTGTGATACGCCCTCGGTTTGCGGATCTCGATTTATTTGATTCAGATCGGAACTTTGGAGAGTGTATCGCAAATAATTTGATTCAGATCGCAACTTTGGAGCGCGTATCGCAAATCATTTGATTCATATCGGGACTTCAAAGCGCGTATAACAAATAATTTGATTCAGATCAGGACTTCGGAGCGCGTATCGCAAATCTTTTGATTTAGATCTGAACTTCGGAGCGCGTATCGCGAATCTTTTGATTTAGATCGGAACTTTGGAGCACGTATCACGAATCATTTGATTCAGATCGGAACTTCGGAGTGGGTTTGTGAATCTTTTGATTCAGATCGGAACTTTGGAGCGCGTATCACAAATAATTTAATTCAGATCGGAAATTTGGAGCACGTATCGCAAATAATTTGATTCAGATCGGAACTTTGGAGCGCGTATCGCAAATCATTTGATTCAGATCAGAACTTTGGAGCACGTATCGCAAATAATTTGATTCAGATCGGAACTTTGGAGCGGGTTTGTGAATCTTTTGATTCAGATCGGAACTTTGGAGCGCGTATCGCAAATAATTTAATTCAGATCGGAAATTTGGAGCACGTATCGCAAATAATTTGATTCAGATCGGAACTTTGGAGCACGTATCGCAAATAATTTGATTCAGATCAGAACTTTGGAGCACTTTTCACAAATCATTTGGTTCAAATCGAACTTTGAGCGCGTTATAGCAAATAATGTGATTTCAGATCGGAACCTTGGAGCGCGTATCCGCAAATAATTGATTCAGATCGGAACTTTGGCGAGCGTATCGCAAATAATTAATTCAGTTGAGAAATTGGAGTGCGTCTCGCGATCATTTGATTCAAGATCGGAAACTTTGGAGCAAGTATCACGACTCCTTTGATTCAGATCGGAACGTTCGGAGACGGTATCGCAAAATCATTTGATTCAGATCGGGAATTGGAGGTTATCGCGAATAATTGTTAGAGCGGAACTTTGTGAGAGAGTATTATCGCGAATAATTTGAATTCAGACGGAACTTGGGAGCGCGTTCTCGCGAATAATTTGATCAGATCGGAACTTGGGAGCAAGTATCGCAAACTAATTTTGATTTCAGATCGGAACTTTTGAGCGCGTATCGCGACTAATTTGATTCAGATCGGAACTTGGAAGAAAGTATCCAAATAATTTGATCAGAACGGAACTTTGGAGTGCGTATCGCGAATCATTTGATTAGACCGGAGCATTGGAGCAGGTTTGTGAATCTTTTGATTCAGATCGGAACTTTGGAGCGCGTATCGCAAATAATTTAATTCAGATCGGAAATTTGGAGTGCGTATCGCGAATCATTTGATTAGACCGGAGCATTGGAGCAGGTTTGTGAATCTTTTGATTCAGATCGGAACTTTGGAGCTTGTATCGCAAATATTTGATTCAGCTCGGAACTTTGGAGGCGCGTATTCGCGAAGAAAATGTGATAAGGATCGGAATTTCCTTTTTCCTTTTTTTTTTTTTTGGAGCTGGGGGGTGCGTATTCGCGAATCATTGGATAGATCGGAACTTTGGAGCGCGTATCGCAAATAATTTAATTCAGATCGGAACTTTGGAGCGCGTATCGCAAATAATTTGATTCAGATCGGAACTTTGGAGCACGTATCGCAAATAATTTGATTCAGATCGGAACTTTGGAGCGCGTATCGCGAATAATTTGATTCAGATCGGGACTTCGGAGCGGGTTTGCGAATCATTTGATTCAGATCGAACCTGTGGGAGCGCGTATCACAAATAATTTGATCAGATCGGAACTTGGAGCGCGTATCGCCAATAATTGATTCAGATTCGGACTTTGGAGCGCGTTATCGCAAATTAATTTGTTCAGATCGGAACTTTGAGCCCGTTTTGCGAATCATTAATGAGATCGGAAAGTTGGAGCACGTATGCAAAATAATGTGGAGTTGCAGATCGGAACTTTTGGAGCAAGTATCGCAATAATTTGAGTAGATCGAACATTTGGATGCCGTTTTGCGATCATTTGATTCAGGTTGGAACTTTGGAGCGCGTATCACAAATAATTTGATTCAGATCGGAACTTCGGAGCACAGATCGCAAATCATTTGATTCAGATCAGGACTTTGGAGCGCGTAGGCAAATAATTTGATTCAGATCGGGACTTCGGAGCGGTTTCACAAATCTTTGGATTCAGATCGGAACTTTGGAGCGGTTTCACAAATCTTTTGATTCAGATCGGAACTTTTTTTGGAACTTTGGATCGCGTTATCGCAAATCATTTGATTCAGATCGGAACTTTGGAGCGCGTATCGCGAATAATTTGATTCAGATCGGGACTTCAGAGTGTGTATCGCGAATCATTTGATTCAGATCTGGACTTCGGATCGGGTTTCGCGAATCATTTGATTCAGATCGGAAATTCGGAGCAGGTTTGCAAATCTTTTGATTCAGATCGGAACTTCGGAGCATGTATCGCAAATCATTTGATTCAGATCGGAACTTTGGAGCGCGTATCGCGAATCATTTGACTCAGATCGGTACTTTGGAGCGCTTATTGTGAATCATTTGATTCAGATCGGGACTTAAAGTGTGTATCGCGAATAATTTGATTCAGATCGGAACTTTGGAGAGTGTATCGCAAATAATTTGATTCAGATCGCAACTTTGGAGCGCGTATCGCAAATCATTTGATTCAGATCGGAACTTTGGAGCGCGTATCGCAAATAATTTGATTCAGATCGGAACTTTGGAGCATGTATCGCAAATCATTTGATTCAGATCGGAACTTTGGAGCCCGTTTTGCGAATCATTTGATTCAGATCGAACTTTGGAGCGCGTATCACAAATAATTTGATTCAGATCGGAACTTCGGAGCACAGATCGCAAATCATTTGATTCAGATCAGAACTTCGGAGCGTGGATCGCGAATCATTTGATTCAGATCGGAAAGTTGGAGTGCAGGTTCGGGAATCATTTGATTCAGATCGGAACTTTGGTGCAGGTTCGTGAATCATTTGATTAAGATCGGAACTTTGGTGCAGGTTCGCAAATCATTTGATTAAGATCGGAACTTTGGTGCAGGTTCGCAAATCATTTGATTAAGATCGGAACTTTGATGCAGGTACGTGAATCATTTGATTAAGATCGGAACTTTGATGCAGGTTCGTGAATCATTTGATTCAGATCGGAACTTTGGAGCGCGTATCGCAAATAATTTGATTCAGATCGGAACTTTGGAGCGCGTATCGCAAATAATTTAATTCAGATCGGAACTTTGGAGCACGTATCGCAAATAATTTGATTCAGATCGCAACTTTGGAGCGCGTATCGCAAATCATTTGATTCATATCGGGACTTCAAAGCGCGTATCATGAATCATTTGATTCAGATCGGAACTTTGGAGCGCGTATCGCGAATCATTTGATTCAGATCGAAACTTCGGAGCGAGTTTGCGAATCATTTGATTCAGATCGGAACTTTGGAGCGCGTATCGCAAATAATTTGATTCAGATCGGAACTTTGGAGCGCGTATCGCGAATCATTTGATTCAGATCGGAACTTTGGAACGGGTTCGTGAATCTTTTTATTCAGATCGGAACTTCGGAGCGCGTATCGAATAATTTGATTCAGATCGGAACTTCGGAGCGTGTTCGTGAATCTTTTGATTCAGATCGGAACTTTGGAGCGCGTATCGCGAATAATTTGATTCAGATCGGAACTTCGGAGCACGGACCGTGAAATCATTTGATTCAGATAGGAACTCTTTGGATCGTGCGGTTTGCGAATCATTGGATTTCAGACGGGACTGTGCGTACGCGAATCTTTACAGTTCTACTAAAAATACCATGGTTAAACTAGCACAACCATGGTAAATATGTGGTTACCATAATATTTTTTTTGTTTAAGAAAAGAGGGGTTTAGAGACTGATTTTTGTTTTATGTATGTGAAATTTAGCGAGCAGCTTGTTGGTTTTAATCAAAATTGTGTTATTATTGTCTGATTAATTTGCTAACATAAAAAAAGCTCTCTTTATGAATTATGAGTATGTTAGCTATCAAAGCTATAAATAAAGACTTTAGATGACATGAAACTGTGGCCAAAAGTCTGCCATAAATGTGAATGTTGTTGGGGTAGTTGGATGGGGAGGGGAGTGTTGTCTGCTGTTATGTCTCACCAATGTCAAAATCAAACCTATGCCCTAGGTAAAAGTTGAGTTTTCGTTGCGTTTACACATTTTGACGTCATCCTGTGGTGTTTGAGTGAAGCAATTGATTCAGTTGATTTCAAAAAGCTTTGTTTCAGTACTTTGTTTCAGTTTTTTTCATTACTAAATGCAACAAGTAACTATCCTGAGCTGTGACGTCTAAGACAGCAAACAGGAAAAATATTTAAAGTCTATTTTACAGTTTAAGAGCCTCCAAAATCATTTACTATAAAACCATGAATCAGTGATTTAAAAGTTGTGTGATAAACAATTGGTGCTTTCTCAAAATAATTTTTCAATGATTTGATGCATGGAAATACGTATATGTGCATGTTACATTAATGTATACATGTGCATTTGAATCTTAACATTGAAAATTGTATATTTAGTTTGTACTACACGTTTCTTGTTTTGCTTCATTTGTTGTAATATTGATACATTTTGGAATAAAAAAAACTGAGAATGCAACATTGCATTGTTATGAATTGCATTCAGACACATTTCAGAACACGATGCATGAAATCAAGTTTGTGTAACTAGAAGCATTTACTTCATGTTTGTTTGTTTAATCTTTTAAAATGTATTTATTCCTTTTTTATATTTATTTACATTTTTCAATTATTTGATGCATAGATCTATTTAAATGTACATGTTACATCAATCAGGGTATCTTCCGTCCAATCAAATTTTGTTTTAATATTGAAATCTGAAAAAAGAAAAACGGCACATATTTCGTTTTTCAACTATTCAAACAAAACGAAAAATCAAGAATACGGCTTAATTTTTCGTTTTTACATTAGGGGTAGAAAAATGAATAAACAGCTTGAATTTTCGATTTCTACATGTGGGCGGGAATGAAACGCTCCTCTCTGCTAATTGGTCAACCAAACATTGCAACATAATAATAATAGTCCTAAAAAAAACCTTAATAATAGTCCTCAGTTTCTATTGATTCTTAACATGTTTATTTTTACTACATTTTATCTCTTCATCAAACAGTCAGATTAATGAATGGCTTGATACTGAAGCAGAGCCTTTTGGCCCTAGGCATGCCTGTTTTATTATAGTTATCCACCCATTAAAATATGTGTGGCAAAGCTGCGCGACGCACTGCAGCACGGGGAGAATGTATTGTAGACAAGCGCAGACCACTATTAATTTATGTGAACACAGGTAGTTTTAGACAATAAAATGAATTTATTTAATTAATATGGAGTATTGGCCAGCTAACTGATGGCATACACAATTGTTATTTTCTCTGCCAACTAAACCCAAGTCACAGAACCGTTGTGTACCTGACTGACTCGCAGCAGGCGCATAGAGGGGTATATCATTCCTAAATGAATCAGTTTTTGAAAAACCCATTATTATAGACAACAATTCAATTACCAATTATTATAGACAGCCGCTTGATTTTATTCCTAAATGAATGAATTAAGCATTTTGAACCAATTGATTGAATAAAAGGATCCTTTATTAACACAATGACTTACAGCCACCTAGTGGCGATATTACTTTCATAATTCAAGTATTATTTAATTTTATTCATATTTCTATTAAAAATGTTGTATAAAACATTAATCTAATTTCATTATACATTTGTAAATGCACATACAGCCATCTTATCAGCATTAAACTGTAAATACATTTAAAAGCATCTTCAGACCCAGGTTCTATATCATTGAATACTGATTTGGTATGGATACTGAATTGGTAACAGCCTATTTTCATATTATTCTAATTTATTTAATGTAAGAATTTAACATTAAAAATGACATAAAAAAGGTAAAAGGTAAAAAAATTAAATAAAATAAATAAATAAATAAAAAACTGAAAATCAGTTGCCCCTTATGTGAAAGTTAATTTCTGACACTGATGACATTGGCTTATTGTTCGAAGTGTTATTTCTGGGTTTGGATATGTTCTTATAACTCAAACGAGTTCACTTTCAAATCATGACGTCAAATTCACATTTCACTAAAGTCAATCACTGAAACAAGCACTGTGAGAAACAAATAGTCCCATGCCAGTGGGATAATAACAGATGATTTCCTAAATTTGTATAAAGTGCTCTATGAATAAAACTCAAAATAGAAAAATAATAGATGTGCTGTGAAGGTAAATTACACAAAGTCATTTATTTTCATATCTGTAATATTATTTAAGTTCCTCCTTTGTCTAAAATGCAGCGTATTGTCTAAAATAAAAAAAAAAGGGTTATTTGGGGGGGGGGGTACCTGTATGTTCACATAAATTGATAGTGGACAATACATTCTCCCCGTGCTGCAGTGCATCACGCAGCTTTGCCACACATATTTTAATAGGTGGTTAGCTATAATAAAACAGGCAGTGTCAAAAGGGCCAAAAGGCTCTGCCTCGGTACAGTTTGTGTCAAGCCATTCATTAATCTGACTGTTTGATGAAGAGATAAAATGTAGTAGAAATAAACATGCTAAGAATCAATAGAAGCGGAGGACTATTATTAAGGGTTTTTTTTAGGACTATTATTATGTTGCAATGCCTGTTTGACCAATCAGCGGAGAGGGGTGTTTCATTCCCACCCACAAGTAGAGATCGAATATTCAAGTTGTTTATACGTTTTCTATCCCTGAATGTAAAAACGAAAAATTTAAGCCGGATTCTTGATTTTTCGTTTTATTTGAATAATTGAAAAATGAAATATGTGCCATTTTTCAGATTTCAATATTAAAACAAAAATCGATTGGACGGAAGATACCCTGATTCTACATACAATGTATAAATGTATGGCATTTAAGGTTTGGGTTAACCAGGTATTAACATTGAAAATTGTTCAAGCTCGTAATGCAAGTTTCTATCTAGTTTTGCCTCATTTGTTGTATATTGACATTTTGGAATTAAAAAAACTAAAAATGCAACATTGCATTGTTATCATGATTTGCATTTAGACACATTTCAGAACACGATGCATGAAATCAAGTTTGCGTCGCTAGAAGTATTTACTTCATGTTCTTGCGTAGAGCGGTATCCAGGCCTTCGCATAAAGTTTCTCCTCATATCCTGACTGTGAGACGCTCGCTGCACCTGTTCAAGATTTGTACTGAATCCAGCACTTATAGGATATTTCACATAAGCAGGGGAAAGAAGGCAGTGATAGTCTTGTCCTCTGACCTTTGATCTCTGTGGAGTTCGTGTTTCTGTTGAGTCCCTCAGGTTCTCACGGCCCCTGCAGGTGAACATCATTTCAAACACATTCCAGGATCCTGCACCTGCAGCGCCGTGGCGTGTGTGTGTGTGCGCACGTGTCACTCAGCAGACCGTGATAACAACACAAAGCCTCTTTGGATCCGACCGCTCGCTCCGACACCAGTCACAGAGGAGATGATGAAAATTCCGTCACAACATCTTCTCTTTTCAGCCTCTCCTTCTGTTTTCCTCCGACACTGAGAAAAACGAGGGCGGAATAATGAGAAAAATACAAGCGGGATAAACACGGTATATCTAAGGCTTTCGGTGGCTGCACCTCTTGGAAGCCATTGAATCTTCTAGAGAACGGAGCTCCAGAGAACTGTTAATTCTGCAGAAACAATCACAAACATTCCACTGGAACATCAGAAACATTCCAATGGAATATCGGGAACATTTGACTGGAAATACACTTCACCTCAAAATTTTCCACCAAAACATCAAACATCATTGGAAAACTGCTAGTATTCATATGAGAATTACCACATTGAATGTAAAGCAAAACTTAGCGCTCTAAAAGAGACATGCTATATGGTTTGTGTTTTATTTGTTAGGCTAATGTTTTAATGTAAAGCCAAATGATTATTCTACAGGACAACTACAAACTTTAAATAAAATGCTTTGCATTTTGGTATGCAAACAAATGAAATAACCATTGAATAAAAATTATAATCATTATAAATGATAAATAAAAAAAAAAATTTATTTGATCTATATAAATGAGGACATAAAAGTTACCTACTGTTTTTTACATAAATAAGTATGACTAAAAAATTTATAGAAATGTAATACTATAATAATAATTTTATATAAATTAATTGTATTCCAACAGGCTTACCCCAAACCTGAAAAAGAAAAATGTTCAGCACACTCCTTTACATGGAAACAAAACAAATGAAAAAAAAAAATGTGTATAATAAAAAAAATAATAATAATAATAAAAATGAATTAAAAATTTTTTTTTAATGCTAGTAAATCCACATGATTAGCTACAAAGAAATTGCAGAGGTAACACATGCATTAAACATGACGTCTTTAAGTAGAAAGATTGAAATGATAAAAAAAAAAAAACTACTTTATAACAATCTTTCAATTAATGGGTGTTCCCTAAAAGGCTTTAGTTAACTTTTGAAGGCATTTTGCTCCCCTAACTAAGTAACCCCCTCACACATACACACACACACACACACTTGGGTGGTCTAGACAATGAAGACAGTGTGTGCGAGTGCATCTTTGATCACCGTGTGTGCGTGTTTGAAAAGTTTTAGGATCATCATCACTAAACTAAAAGGCTGCTTATTTTAAATTAGGCGAGAATTAAACCCAGACTCCACCTAACAAGACCACTGGGAATACAGGAGGAATGTGTGTGTGTGTGTGTGTGTGTGTCTGGCAGACTTGCCTCTTTTCTTGGCAAAGGAAATGAGGAGCTAAAAATTGATTTCATGCTGCAGAAAGAGCGCTGTAGAGAATGCTGAGAGTGGGTGAGAGCCACCTGACCGCGTGATGGATGGTGTGTATGTAGACAATGCCTCGCACATACGCGCTCGGGGTTTGAACGAGCTGTCTGCTGCTCTTAAAGCCTTTTGTTGTGCTTCTTCTGTCTGTCCTTCAGATTGCCCAGATTGTTTTCCCATAGCACCGTGGAAGCTCCGCCTCCTGGGCGCCATGGAGACGCAGCTTTGCATCCTCAGAAGCCTCTGAACGCGCGGACGGAGCTTTGTGAATGCATGAGAACGCGACGATAAATAACGCACACTGGTCAGGTGTGGATGCACAGCAAAATAATCAAAAAAATCATCAAACTTACTTCCTTATACACGTTATTGGGGTTATTGTGAATAATTCATCAGTGCGTGTTGTTCTAAAGAAAAAAGACCCATTTGTCTTAATCGTTACTCAAACTCCACTTATGAAATTACTTTCCTTTACAGTCACCTTACAGAAACACTTCTCACCATCCGGATGAATAAAACTAAATTCTGTCCTAACTTTTTTTTTTCCCGCAAGAAAACTGGGTTGCGAAGTTCTGGCTAGAGTGTAGAGCAGGTCTGGCTAGAGTGTTGCTATGTGGTTGGTATGATATTCTGGGTGGTTGCTAGGGTGTTGCTATGCAGTTGCTAAGGTGCTCAAAGGTTTTGAAGGGTGTTGGGGCGTTGCTACGGTAGTGCTAGAGCAGTCTGGCTAAAGTGGTTGCTTGTGGTTGGAGGATAGTTGGGTGGTGCTAGGGTGTTGCTATGCAGTTGCTAAGGTGCTCAAAGGTTTTTAAGGTGTTTTGGGGGGTTGCTAGGTAGTTGCTAGAGCAGGTCTGGCTAAAGTGTTGCTTTGTGGTTGGTAGGATATTCTGGGTGGTTGCTAGGGTGTTGCTATGAAGTTGCTAAGGTGCTCAAAGGTTTTTAAGGTGTTTTGGGGGGTTGCTAGGTAGTTTCTAGAGCAGGTCTGGCTAAAGTGTTGCTTTTTGGTTGGTAGGATATTCTGGGTGGTTGCTAGGGTGTTGCTATGCAGTTTCTAAGGTGCTCAGAGGTTGTTCTGGGTCGTTTTTAAAGCAGCTGAGGTTACTACAGCATTGCTATGCAGTTGTTGTTAGTGTGTTCTGGTTTCTGAGACACTGCAGACAGATGGATGGAATACAACATGAAATATATAAAAACAGAGCAAAGTTGAACCGTAATCAGAGTCTCTTCAGCTTTGTTTCATATCTTGGCTCTCGTGTGTTCATTCTTCTTGGCAGAATGAAAAACTCTCCATCAGGTTGGAAGGAAGCTTAAGTTCTTCTGCAGATGCTCAGTTGGACTGAGTCCTGCACCGGGACATTAATCTTTCGGTTTGGAGTCACTCTCGCGTCGGTTTTATGGCATGTTATGGGTCATTGTCATGTTGAAAGATCATCTCAGTCCCATGGACGGCATGCTACAGTGCCACTCGTTTTTCCTTCGGTCCTTATGAGTTTTCCAGCACTCGCCACCGGGCCTGCTGCGGTTGGCGAACGGCAAACATCGTGATAAACATCCACAATCAAATCTGGTCTTATCGGAGCACAGAATCTTCCTCTAAACTGTCCAGAGAGTGTTTCGCGTGCATTTGGGCCGAACACCGGCTGAGATGTGATACGAGTCTGTTTGAACAAATTCCTTCAAACGTGCCGAGCAAATTGAAAAAAGAAGAAATGGAAGGTTCTGGAATTGCCAAGTCAAATCCCAGACGCTGTGGGGGAACTGAGGCAGGCAGAACACGCGAGGAAACCTCCAACATAACACAGCACTTCAAAGTCACACACAACACACAGCGCATCACTGAGAAACACACACACACACCGTATAAAAAGACTCGCTTTAATTCGAAGCACCTGTGAGCTGTTTAATCGCTCACTGCAAGACTCTCTCTTTTTTTTTTTTTTTACCAGCGTGAAGCATGTACATTATATTTTATCTTTAAGGAATACTCCAGGTTAAACAGAACTTAAGCTCTAGATAATGTTGACTCATGCATTGGTTCACAAAATAAAATAAAATTAACAATAAAACACTTGCAATGGAAATCTATGGCACAAATGCACTAGAAGGTTTAAAAGCAAGATGAGAGTTGGGTTTATGTTGCATTTATGATAGACTTTTCACCACAGTTTCATCTGAAGTCTTTATTTATAGTTATAGTAGCCTAGCTAACATACTCATAATTCATAAAGAGGGCTTTTTTATGTTAGCATATTAATCAGACAATAATAACACAATTGTGATTATGTAAAACCAACAAAATTACAGCATCAGTTTTAAAGATGTTTTCTTTGTCTGACTACTTAAAAGAGAATATAGCAAAATATAACTTAATTTGTTACCTGCTAGCTTAATTTCACATACATAAACCTCTCTTTTCTTTAATCAGAGTTGATCTAATTATATGGAAACTATCCAAAGCTCTGTTCATCTTAAAGCAATCAGAACTGTTTTTCTATATTCATCCTATATGTGCCCTCTTAAGTTGTACATTTATTACTTTTTTGTTGTTAACCTGGCAACACATCCTTTCTGAAAATTAACCATGGTTTTGCTACACTAACCATAGTTTAACTATTTTATTTGAAGTAAAACTGTAAAGATTCGTGATACGTGCTCTGAAGTGCCGATCTGAATCAAAAGATTCACGAACCCACACTCCGAAGTCCCAATCTAAATAATGATTCACAATGCGTGCTCGAAGTCCCAATCTAAATCAACTGATTCACAATGCGTGCTCCGAAGTCCCAATCTAAATCAACTGATTCACAATGCGTGCTCCGAAGTCCCAATCTAAATCAACTGATTCGCAATGCGTGCTCCGAAGTCCCAATCTAAATCAAACGATTCGCAATGCGTGCTCCGAAGTCCCAATCTAAATCAAACGATTCGCAATGCGTGCTCCGAAGTCCCAATCTAAATCAAACGATTCGCAATGCGTACTCCGAAGTCCCAATCTAAATCAAACGATTCGCAATGCGTGCTCCGAAGTCCCAATCTAAATCAAACGATTCGCAATGCGTACTCCGAAGTCCCAATCTAAATCAAACGATTCGCAATGCGTACTCCGAAGTCCCAATCTAAATCAAACGATTCGCAATGCGTGCTCCGAAGTCCCAATCTAAATCAAACGATTCGCAATGCGTACTCCGAAGTCCCAATCTAAATCAAACGATTCGCAATGCGTGCTCCGAAGTCCCAATCTAAATCAAACGATTCGCGATACGCACGTTGAAGTCTTGATCTGAAACAAATAATTTGTGATACACGATCCGATTTGGAGATTTAGAGTGAATGCTGTGTCTCTCTTCACCAGCTAATGAGATACACAAACTTGGGAATTGCTCTTAGGATGAGAGAGAGACTACATTTCTAATTGTAGAAGCTCGGCGTTAGTGTGTGTGTGCTTTGGTAATCCTCAAGATGTGCTGTAATTGATACGTGTTGAAATAAAGGATGAAGTTTCCACTTTAAACCCAGTAATTTGAGAAAGAGAGAGCGAGAGAGATTGGCCTTGGGTATTCTTAAAATGCAAGTCAGTGGTTCTCGTCACTTTGAGAGACAAAAAAAGCATATACAGACAGCACAAAATGAATACCTGTGGCTCCTGATGATCTATTTAGGTCTAATGAAGTGAAATAATCTGTCTTTAAGAAATTGAGCATTATTTACAACTTTATTATCTGTAATCCAGCGCCTCAGACAAACAGTCCGGAGTGATGTCTGGTTTGTGAATGAATCATTCTATTGAACTGGTTCTTTTTTGTGAACTGGTTGAACCATTTGAATTCAGATTCAAGCAGCACAGATCTACAAATTGCTCAATCCAAACTCACTTTTGGATGCCTGACAGTCGCTCTGACTGGAAATGAGTCAAGATAGCGGTGTATTTGATCCTATGATGAAAAAAATGGTGAATCGGTAATTTGAACTGTATGAACGAATGAATGAGTTCACAGAAAATAATCATATTTCCCCATTTGCCTGAGGCTCTGGATTACAGGTAATAAAGTTGTAAATAATACGTTTCTTGCACCGACCAAGCTTTTCACTTCATAAGACCTCAATATATAGTCAGGAGCCACGAGTATTAATTTTGTGTTGTCTGTATGTGCTTTTTTGACTCTCAAATTGCTGCTGACTTTCACGAATCACCAAGGACCACGGTTTTAGCTAAAAATCTTCTTTACTCTTCGACTGAAGAAAAACGGTAATCTTGGCTAGCCTGAGGGTGAGTAAATGAACAGCAAATTTCATTTTTGGGTAAACTGTCCCTTTAAGTCAAAAAAGTTTAAATTTGCTCCCGTCGTCTTCATGCTACAGAGCTTTGTGTTTTTTTTCTACTCCAGCAAACTCAGACTAATGAATTTACTGAGATGATGTTACAGCACTTTGAGGGGCTATTTCACCTTAAATGCTTGGCTTTTAGCAGACGCTTTGTATCTTAAATGACCTACAGTACGCTAATTGCAGCTTCTGTCCCTCTGGAGCAGCCTGGAGTTAAATGTCCTGCTGAAGGGTACAATGGTGACAGGGAGCGATTGTAATCTATGTTACTCTCCAGGTCCTGGGTCGCCCCTGTATACTTGGACGTGAAACCGCAACCTTTGTGTTTGCAGCTCAGATCCTGAACTTGGCACACATATACTGTACACTCTTCAAAAGAAAGGCTCCAAGTAGATTTGCATTTCCTCAAGGAAATAGCAGTGCATGCGGGATAGAAAAAGAACAGTGTTAAAGTTTTAGGTTTTAGGCTTTGGTTCAACGCGAATGAAATGACAGCGCCAGAGCGACCTCAGGCCTGAAACATACAAGTAAATGAATGCAAATGTGTTTCAAAATTGATGCATTAGCAATGTGTTGGTCAAAAATGAACACCTGCGTACTTGTAAAAGGCATGTTTCTGACCTTAAACTCGCCATTGTCATTATGACACTCGACATACATTTTGTTTTCTGTTGAAAAGGAAAAGACCACAGTCCAAATAATGCACGATACAGTACCTACCACAAAAAAATGACTTTGAAAACTCATTTTTGCAGTTTAGAAATTATTTCTTCTCAAAAAATATATTTTATCTGATGCCATTAGAGATTCATTTTCAGCTTTACAAAGAACTTATTGTATTTCTTTAGACAACCATCTAAAGTATATGCTGGTGTTTTAAAGAACTTACAAGCCAAAACATAGATATTTTCATCTTCCAAATAAAATGTAGCAACTCAAGAACCACAGCCAAACTGGCTCTTGATTATACAACTCAGTTCTGAACCTAAAGAAATCCTTTGAAGAACATTTATTTTTAAGAGTTTAGCATCCTTACGAAGCTTGCAGTTCCTTAACGAGCTCTCATTAATTAGTCATCAGCTGGTTGCTGAAACACACAGGAAGTGTCAGATGAGTTTCCTCTCTGCTGGTGTAAAGCCAGAGCGGTGTGTGTGTGTGTGTGTGTTGTGTGAGCGCTCAGCCAATCTAAGCAGACTCATTCTCTAAGATCAACAGCACAAACACCTGAGAAAACACAGTAATAGCACCTAAATTCTCCAAACTCCCCGTACGCTCTCGTTTAAATATTAAGAAACGTCAGTGTAATGTATACAGCCCGACTGAAACCGGCTAGTGTTTACATACATTTGAACCTGTATATGATTAAACTGCTTGTTCTGTGTGTGTGTGTGTGTGTGTGTGTGCCAGAATGACCGACGAGCTCCACTGCACCTTCAACAGGAAAACTATTACACACCTGGCCAAATAATGTCTTAGATCTGTCATGGATTGATTTAAATAGATTTGAAACTCATCAAAACAATAAAGACAGTAGCATGAGCTGATCTTAAGTTTGAGAGTATTTAACAACGGCTCCCATTTGTTTTCTTCATCTTCATGCACTGCAGTTCTTTCTAATTGACTCAGAGCTTTGTTTCTTTCTCACATGTGCTTTTTATTATTCTACATCTGCTTTGACCCTCCAAACCATGTCGGAAAGTTACCAAAAATCACTCACTCTGGTTTTAGAGAACATACACATGCACAAACAAACACACAAGCTCGGAGTTGTTCGTTGAATGTGAATCTGTTTCTTGTGGTTCTTTCGGGCAGCTTTATATGATTCACTCGCAGTTCTACTGGACTTTGGACTGCTTGGTTATGAAATCATCTGAAAGCAAAGCTCTGTACACCCATATATGTGCAAGATTCAGAACTAAATCGTGAATTTTAATTGAATTGGCCACCAGATGGATTGGAATGACTGGAAAAGGAATTTACTGAATTGCAATACAACCAAATGCAACATAGGATGAATGCAGTGTCACTTTAAATAAAAGCATCTGCCAAATTCACGAACGTAGCCCAAATATAAACTAACTATAGATTTCTATATGTGGCATTTCAAAATTTAAGTTTAGGTCCGTTTACACCATGTCCTAACCAGACGCGATGTTATAAGATTCAATCAACCCTGGGCATGACACGGCTATTAGATGCCACAAAAATCAATCAAAAAGTCACAGCCAATCAGAAGAGCGTGTGGGTGGAGCTCTTTCCACAATCGCACTTCATTCGCAAACAAAAGTGGTACATAATCTAATTCAAAAATATTAAACCACATTATTAAAAATACATAGTGAGTGACGGATACGGTTTTTGTTATGGAATACATTTTTCTTTATATTGAGTTCACAGTTTTATCGTTCATGTTTGTTTCAATTTCTAAGGTAAACTATCCAACGCCAGCCTTAAGGAATGTGTCTTTTTTTTTCCGTGAAACAAAAGTTAAATGTGTTCAGAAAAGTGATCATAGTTTTAGTGACAAAGACATCAATTATAAACTAAGTATGAAAAATGTCCAGAGTTTTCATGTTATTAGATTTTTAACAAAAATTGAATTTGTACCAAGGGGGCGTTTTGCACCACAGGTGACAAAGCAATTTACTTTAAACAATACAGCAAAATCAAGATTACAGGAGTTGGCTTAAAGAATGAAAAAGAAATAAGCAAATAATTATGAATTGCAAAATTATAGTAGCCTATTTAAAACAAAATGTTAGCTGATGCTAGCTAACTGCTGCCTGATGCTAACTTGAGGTCATTTTTAGGTCAGTCCAAAAATTTTTATTCAACCAACTACTACATACATTTGATGGAAAAGCAAAAGGATGTGGAGTGTATGCAAGAAGCAGAACAGAGAAGATACGAGTAATGTGCCCATTGCCCCCTGGGCGGCTGGGGGGGGCTTTTCCCTTCACTCGACCCTAAAACGGGAAACCGGTTGTTTCTAGAATCACCAGTCGTTCGTCGTGTATCATCGTCGTCTGGTTAGGACAAAAAATGTATAAATCCTGTATAATTAGTAATACAAATAATTAATATATTAGTATTACCATACTGTTTACATACAATTAACATGGAAAAGATAGCCTACCTTTTATTGTGGTGTTGCGTCTGGTTAGATTTTAGACGTCAATTTAAGTGATACAGAACTAATTACAGCTGATAAATTCCAGGACAAAATCATACGTCAACTAATAATTTATTTGTATATTTGATTAATTCAGTGGTCATTGCAGTTACAGAGACAGCAAATAAAACAGGTGATGAGAAGGAGAGAAACTCTCCCTGTAGTTAGAAGAAGAATATTCCTCATGTGGAAACACATAAAGTTCATCAAACCGCACATTTACTCATGTACATGTTCATACACACACGCACACACACACACTTCACATTCAGACTAATGGAAGTGAATACACACAAATACTCATTCATTCACAGATATGTAAAAATATACAGTTGTGTGCAAATGTCTGTTCTCAGCCATATTTCTGCTCATTTTCGAGCTGTTTATTTGCTGCATTTCTTAAAAGCTAATTTCACACATGCTCAGTTCGGATGCCAGTGCTAGTCTGAATCACCCAAACATGAATTGTGGGAACGGTGCCCAAACTTTTGCACACAATTATAAACACAAATACATTCGCACAAGCATTCACAGACAGAGCAACCTTCTGCACGTCTGCCGATTCCCTCCAGAAACACAATTCAGTCTTTCTCTAATTCTTCATTTACTTAATGACATCAGGGTCATTAAAACCGGTAATCTGCGCCGCTCATGCGGCGGGAAAGCTTTCATATGTTTATAGTCTCTCATCCAAACCACTTCCAAGAGTAAAACGAAAATGGAAATTGCTGTGGAAATGACATTTCCTTTTGTCAAGGCATCTCTGCAAACTAGGCCAGGTTCAGGATGGCATACTAGTTTCTACTCTAGCATTTGGTATGCCTGTTTCGTCCCTCGGGTTAGACGATTCTGCTTGTATTATTCTGATTTGTCACTTTGGATAAAAAACCCACATATACAGCATTCCGTCAAAAACAGTATGCAGCCATAAGCATTTAGTATGCAAACAGTAGGGCGCTACATTTTCACATGACCTCATTATGCGAAGGCTGTCCTGTTGTCATCTTGGTTGTTTTGAATTTTTAACCCAATTTTGTGCAGAATGTCTGTTGTATTAATTCCTGTGCATTTGTCACTGCGTTGCATTGTGGGATACAGTGTTACACGCAGAGCACTTGGCAGTGTTTGGAATGTAATATTATCACACTGCTTATGGCTGATTTTTGAATGAAGTGTATGTGAAACAGTCTTTAGTATAAATGATGAATAATATTATAGTTCGCTAATAGTATTCCAATCCGTACATATCCCTAGTCCAAGTATTAGAAAAGTACTTTTATTGTGTGGAATTAAAAAGAAGTACCTAAAATGTGTGTATATGGATTTATTTGTCCCGTCACTGGCACTCAGTGGGCACATTCTGAGGTCGGTGTGCATCATGGTGTGTGAGAGAGTTTACTATAGTGAATCTATGGATGCTTGTAAAAATTATTAACATTTTAACACTACTTCAGTTACTTCTGTTAGTTTAACATTGGAATTAAAAGACTAGTTATTGCATAAATGCACAGAGACTATCAACATAAAATACTAAAACAATAAAAAAAAATCCTGTTATCCTAACAATAAACATTCATTTATTCATTCATCTCTCTCTCAGAAAATGAGACTTATTTGTTGGGTGGGACCAGGCGGTGATTTTTTTTTTTTACCAATAAAAAGGGCTGTTTACATCTTAATGCAGCAAAGACAGAGTAAAGCAAACTTTTTGTATTGAAATTCATCTCAACGTGATCAGAGCGAGTATGAATTTATCTCTAGTTATTCCTTCACTGTGATTTTCCTTCATTTCTCTGTAATATTACTGACACAAGAGACAATATCGCACTGTACATCATACCATGCAGATACATTGAGGTCCAAAAAGTTAAAAAGATTCAAATCTGGCATTTTTATTTAAAATTGAAAGGATTGAAAAAACCCATAAAAAGCCAAGTTGTGATGCAAAATGTAGAAGAGATATTTCAAATTTGGCACTATTTCTAGTAGTGATAGACTGATATATGTGGCCATTATCAGTCAAATCATACTGGAGAACATTATCTTGGTTGTTCAAGTCAGCTGCTGCACAAAGACACACCAAATATCATTAAAGTGTGAAAATGTTCAATGCAAACTAATGCATTTGCAAAAAGAAAAGTGTATATGTGTGTTCTCACAGTAAGAATACACGTCATTATTCTCGTCTTTGTCTTGTCTTTTAAAATGGTCAGACGGCAGATAAGTAGAGATTCAGTAGTAGAGAAACATTAGGACAGAGCATTAGCCCTGAAACGTGCGCTACACAAGCATGCAAACACACTCAATTTCACATGTCATTAGAGTCAGTAATGCAGCAGAACGCAATTCATGAATTATGATACTCATCACTGCCACAAGGGGAGCTATGATGCTTCAACATAAACACAGTTAAGTAAACACACTGCACAACTTCTGCCCAGATCTTTGCTCCAATTTACAGTCTGAATGAGTTGATAATAGTTGATAATAGAAAATCAGAGGCTTTTGGCAGTCCAGATTTTTAGTTTCAGATTATAAATCCATTTTGTCAGAGGAGATGAAACATATTTGATATTTTGAGGCGAGTCTGAACACATATTGTGTAGTGTATTAAATCTTAAGCTAGATAATGTTAGTTAAACTGTTGATATTTTTTATTTCTAGTGACCTGAACATAACAACTGGTTGTAGTTCACCCAAAAATGAAAATTCTATTTCACTCTGAACCACCCTAACAGCGTCAAACGTATGGACTTTTTTCTTCTGTGGGAGATGAAAGAAGGTAGGGCTGGACGATATGGCCAAGTTATTCAGCTAATAGTTATTTAATTTCGGTCGATACGATATAATTCCAATATCGATATGAACACTATTTATCTAAACTAAAATCTTTTGTAACATTATAAAATGTACATAAGCATCCTTGCTAAATAAAAATATAAATTTCTATAATTTCTTTCCCAAAAAAATAATAAAAATTATACTGAATGGGAATCGGTCTAGACAATTTGTGAAAAAACTTTTGTTATTTCTGATCTGTGGATCTTTCTATGCCAAGCATCCTGAAAAAAAAATTTAATCAACTGGAGAAAAATAGTGATAATCGCAAAATCAGCAGGCATGAGACTGATTCTGACGTCATTGGTGCACGAAGCATGGAGTAATGATGCTGAAAAATTTAGCTATGTATGATCACAGTAATAAATTACATTTTAAAACTCTATTCAAATAGAAAGTTGTTTTAAATAGTAAAAATATTTCCAAATTTTACTGTTTTTGCTGTACTTTGGATCAAATAAATGCAGCCTTGGTGAGCAGAGGAGAATTCTTTAAAAAAAAAAAAATAGAATAATACAACTATATGGTAGGGGTAGAGCTGACAATATTCTATAGAGTGAAGCGCAAATGTGAATCAGACAGAACAAAGGTGTTGAAAACGAGTCGCTGCAATAAAAAAATATCGGAAATGTTTTTAAAAATCATATCACCGTTATTGAGAAATTATATTGCGATGCATATTGATATTGAATTATTTTCCAGCCCTAAAAGAAGGTATTTTGAAGAATGTTGGTAACAGTTGGTAGCCAAACCGTTTCGGTTCCCACTGACTTCCATTGCAATGTTTGCCCATCCAATGGAAATCAATGGGAACCACAACTGTTTGGTTACCAACATTCTTAAAAGTGTTCATGTGGGACCACAGAAAAATATTGTATACAGGTGTTGGAACGACACCAAAGGATTTTGATTGTTGGGTGAACATACCCTTTAAAAAGGATAACCAAAATTTTGATCACCTCATGGTTGGCTGTTAAGAAAAAGATACAAAACAAAAAAACCACAAAAGCAGTCCCACAAAACTAATGCTCATATACAGTCTTCTGAAGCCATCGTAGTTTTAACAAGTCATAATTAAAACTATATACATTTCTCTCAATGTGCTTGTATTTACTCAGTCTCTAAAATGGATTCTGTGAAGTGCTTTTTGTCATCTTAGCGGGAGTTTAAACAGCCTGTTTTATATGGAAAAGAGGGACATTTCTCTAGCGGTTCCACAAGATAGACAACATAGGGTTGGAACAACATGAGAGCGCGGTAAAATGACAAAAATATTCATTTGGTGATTTTGGGTGACACTATCCCTTTAATGAAAGACATTTTTCCCTGCCACAGTAACTCAAAAAAGCATGTTAAAAATGCACAATGAAACTATGTTTGCCAAGCATTCGTGCATTTGCATACTTGCGCCTAGTATGTTTCTGTATGCTAACGGACATTGCTCTATCTGCCCACTAGCATCCTTCCCTCATCAAAAGACACACATCATACACGCAACGACACACAACCCACAGATCACGAGACCCTAAATCGGCTACTTCAAACAGTGAAAATGCGAAGTCCAGGCTGACAGATGATGATTGATGATGAGTGAAGATTTGAGTTGCAGAACTGAAGTGAGCAGCATGTGTGTGAATCCAACAGTGGACCTTCTGTGAAGCCACAAAGACTAGAAGAAACGAACCAGATGTGGACAGCAACCTTTCCCATGATTTGTAATTTGAGGACCGTATTTCATATTTGGATGATTAAATTGTGGTTGGAGAGGAAAAGGGAAATCAGTCCGTGAGTGAAGGGTGCAGCTCAGTCAACGCATCGTGTGTGTGTGTGTGTGGGGATTCCAGTGGTGCTTAGTGATTTAAGACAACGTCTGTTAGCCCGGTACCTGTAGAAGGATGACCAACAGGATTGACATCAATACGCAATTGGTAAACACGATAACGCGAGTTCGCTTCAGCAGTCCTCCCCCGTACACAAGCGACAGTGGTAAATAATAAAGAGTTCACTGCGATCCGCACTCATGCTTGCTGCATTGCCGTCTCTCTGTGCGCTCTGGAACCTGCGCAGTCGTCGAAGTCCTAAAATGTCCTCCCACTTGAATGACCAGGCTGGTTTTGTTCGGCCAGGGCAGTCAGGGCGTTCAGGGTTCGCTGGCCCTCACTCGTTTGACCCCAGGATGAGGAAACGTTGTGACCACTGATGTATGACCGCGGCCATTTGCAGGCGATCCTTCATATGGACACACAACACGTGCTGGATCTCTTAAGCGGCTCTACGCGGCCTCTGGTACCAAAGGACACCAGGGATGATGGCAACTTGGCCCAGCTCAACGATGGTCTCATGTCCAACCAATGCACCGGACAGCTACACACACACACACACAACCACAACACACACACACACACAGAATACGATTACTGCTTGAGTTTGCATTAGATCACCAACAAATCTTCTTAAAATATAAAGGGACTAAAGGATAAGAACAGAAGAAAGATAAAGGAACTGTACCGTTCGCATAGTCTTTTGCAGTATTTCTCATGTTTTCTTGAGTTTCTCAGTGGTTTACAGTATGAGTCACAAGCTGAAAACAGAAAATGTTTGAATTTAAAAATGTTAAGAATAAAATGCCTTGAATAAAAATCTTTCTAAATAACACAACTACAGTCTAAATACACTAAAATAACTAAACCATAAATCAGCATTGTATTTGAAAGAGTTACCATCTATCTATCTCTTCTGTTAACCCGCCATACACCCGACCATCCGTTCTTTGTCCATCCATCGGCCATCCATCAATTCGTCTAGCATCCATCTATAGTTACACACCAGCTATCATCTGTCCGTCCATCCATCCATCCATCCGTCCGTCCATCCATCCATCCAACTATCAGCCCGTCCATCAATCCGTCCGTCCGTCCGTCCGTCCGGTCCATCTATTCCACTATTATCTACGTCATCTATACGTTTTTTTTCTTTATCTATCTTATCTATGAGCATATATCTAATTATCTATCTACGTTCAATATCTGCTGTCCATCATCCATCCATCCATCTATCCATCCATCACTTTCAACCCATCCATCCATCTATCTACCTGTCCATCTATCTATCATCCATCCAAATCAGACATCTATCTATCGGTTCAAACAATCCATCCATCATGTCATCTATCCACCATCACCAATACCGTGTGCCATCCGTCAGTCCATCCATCCATCCATCCATCATCCACCCATCCATCCATCCAAAATGCTGGTGAACTAGCAGTAATTGGTAAAGTTGTAGGTTTGACCAAGGTTACCATGTGCTGGGTAGCTACGTTGGGCGTTAGAAGAAACTTTCCTGGTGTTTTCAACAGGGTATTGTAAGTGTTTTAGAGTGTTTGTAATAGTTGGCATGACTTTAGTGTGTGTGTGTGTGTGTGTAGCGCTCATGTGGCACACTGTGTGAAGTGTTCATTGACCCAGAAGAGCTGTTGAAAACACACACAATTCCTTCACTTCTCTGCTTTCACACACACCTCTGATTCACTTTCACTCATGACAAGGACAGATTGCGAGTTCTCCGCCTCTTTCCAGCAGTGATACACCACACAAAAGTGAGCAGTACTTCCTCTGTCTGTCTCTGTCCTGAATGTGTCTGTGTGTGTCTGTGCACTAACCTGCAGGCTCCTCTGTAGTGCTGATCACAGCCGTCGGCTTTATAACAGGGATTTCTGAAAGACACATATAGGATGACGTCAGTGTCAGTGTGCATTCCTGTAGCTCAAACAGTAGATTTGACACTAAAGGTCATGGGATTGATACAATGTAAGTCACTTGGATAAAAGCATGAACCCAAATCTAAATGTGCAGATGTGGAGAAGGTGTTTGATTGACAGACTGTGATAAACACACCTGCTGCCTTACTATGTGTGACAGCTAACCATACGTTCACTTAGCTAAACTTTGAAGACAAAATTGTCCCTAAAAGTTCTCCACATATATCAGTGTCCCAACCAGACATGACGCACTTAGTTTCCAGACAAAGCTGCTCAACCAATCAGAAAATATCTGATTGTGGATTTCACTTAAGACGAGGATACCAAGAATAGAATACTTGTCGATGAGTTGAGGACAAATATATATATATATAGATATAATATATATATTAGTGAGAAATCTGAAACAACTTCCCATTTGGGGAGATTCTGAATCAGAAGAAAAATTATTATATATAGGAAATATTTTTCATTATTTCATAAACATGTAAAATTATCCAACCACGAACAAGCTATGACCGACCAAAAAAAAAACAAGTTCGTTAATAATACTGTGACCAAAACATTCAAGAAAATAAAAATGAATTAAATTAAGTTACAATAAATTACATTAAATACAATAAATATAATTTCAATGACATTCACATTTGCTTCAAGTCTCGACAATGCCGGATGTTGCAGTTTGGTCTTGCAGTGAAAACTTGAAACCATTTAAAAACTATTGTCATTTAAAATAAACATTTCCGTAAAAAAACAAACATTAACTGAAATAAAATAAAATAAAAATTAGTGTTTTATTTAAGGAAGTTGCAAACAAGATCTGTGAAGCTTATTTAACTAAAAAAAATGAAATAAAAATGACTAAAACTATATATTAAAATGAAATGAAATTGATTAAAATTAAAATTAAAATTAAATGAAAACATAAAATCTAAAAATAACAACTAAATAAAAAATATACAATTCTAAATAAAAAACTATAACACTCAATGACACAAAATTATAAACATCATTACCTTGGGCCTCCTGATTCGTAAAAATAATACATAAAAAAAGTGAATAATGCTTTTTTTTGTAATGCAAAACTTTTCAGTCAGGTTTGGGTGTCATTTAGGGTTAGTATTAGTCATTGTTTTTATAAAAACAATATAAGTTTATAATACATGTTCATGTAGACAGATAAACAAACGTGTGTACCACTCACTAATGCACGGGGCAATGGGCGATCGGCTCTGCTGATACCCTTTAGCACAGCGGTTGCATGTGATGCCAGTCACCCCGTCTTTACACGGGCACTGACCCGTCGTCTGGTTACACGTTTTACCTGCAGCTCCCACCGGATGGCAGTCACATGCTGGAGAGAGAGAGAGATGGGAGCCGAGAAGGAGAGAGAGAGTGTGAGAGAGAGGAGAGAGAGAGAGAGAGAGATGATCAGCTCTGGCACAGGGGCAGAAGGGAAGTCCAAATAATGGCCTTAGTCCCCGTCTGGACCCGTAAACATTGCCATGACACTCAATCTGTTACACACACTTCCCGTAACCACGCACGAACACACACACACACACACACACACACACATGCTATATCTCATTTAAAGTCAGATGGCTCAATATTATATTAAATTAGGGGCTGTGTTACAGGAATTACACATAGTAACCGAAGTCTCCCACAACAACAAACAAAGAGTCACAGCATGGAAAACAGGTTTCATGTTCTGCGTGACATACTTGAACACTCACAACATTATACTGAAAATACAATAAAAACAGCTCGTTCAGAAATCATCATGTTATGATGCCAAGACCAAGAGCTGCTTACACTACCAGATTGTGCATATCTAATTATTCTTTAATGTGACTATTTTTCATGTTTTATAATAATAGTAAAGTTATCCAAACTATTACATATAGGGAATCATATAGTGACAAAGTAAAATAAAAAATATTATTATGAAAGAAAATGTAGAAGTTATTCTTAATAAAGATAAAATTAATAATAAAATTCAAACTACATTTATAAATAAAAGCCTATATTAATAATTTATATAATTTCACATTTGTTTCAGTGCAGTCTGCATGTGAACACTCCAAATGAACTAAATATTGTGGCTAATATTTGTTAACAGTGTGAATGGAAAGCTAACTGAAGTGATCCAGATCCGAGTATAGTGTGAATCCAAAGAAATTGGGTCCACTTAAAAAGGTTCAGGCATGTTTAATGTCATATTTTCATTTATACACCATTGAGACACTATTATAAATTTTTTAAGTGTTTGAATTAGTTTAATTTTATATTTCTGTTGCATTTTAAGCTGTAGGTCGTAGTAGTTTTTATTCATTTATTGTACAGTTTTGAGTTATTTTAGTTAAACTAAATAAACAATGAGAAAATGAGATTAAATAAAAGAGATAATTTTTTCTTTTATTTATATTTGATTCACCAATAATGATGGATTTTGGGCAAAAAAGTGAACAGTTTTCTAATTAGAATGATGGTTTGGGTATATAATTAAGTTGAATCTGAAATATTCTAGTGTTTGAGCATGTGTCTACATGTGTATGTCCACTGATACGAAAATGTGTGTTCCTCTCTTGTGTCGAGAGGCTCACACACACAAACACACAGCAACACAGCAACAACAACAGAGAGAAGCAGAGATAAGGTTTGAACAGCTGTGGCAGCTGCAGGTGAAGCTGGACGCTCCAGAGATCGAGCTGTGACTTCATCTGTGTGTGTGTGTGTGTGTGTGTGTGGTGTGTGTGGAATTTAAGGAATTCTCAGGGGGCGTTTCACAGTAACGCTGATAAGAGTCTCAGCGCTCAACATGGTCGTTATCAAATTAACACTGACAGCACAATAAAAGAGTTCCTGATTGACGCACATACACACGTTGTTCATTCAGTCTAAATACTAATGTCATACCAAAGAGGTAGCCACAAACACTCTTGTGCAAGAGCAGCACTGGTTCTTGTTACCAGCACACTCAACCAAATGCTATTGGGTTCATTTCAAACCAGCAGAGAGCAGCAGAAACAACTAGACTTTTAATTTATGAAGCAAATGTCAGACGCTTGTGACACTAAGGTGGTCTGCCTTTTCTGGATTCCATTTGTTTTCCGTTTGAATTTTTCTGGACTCTGTTTTAATGTTAGTAATTACATTTTAGCGTTAGAATTTAACAACAATTTAATAAAAGTTTAACAAAATTTCAGTTTTGAGGGCCCTAAGAAATCGGTTTTATTTCCCCCAAATTCTGTGTTTTTTGCTTTATTTTTTTTCTGGATTATGGTTTAATGTTAGTAATTAAATTTTAGTGTTACAATTTAACAACAGTTTATTGAAAGTGGAATAAAACTGACTTTTTTAGGGGCCTAAGAAATCTATTTTAATCCCAAATTCTGTGTTTTCCATTTAATTTTCTGGATTCTGATTTAATTAACTTTTAACAATCAAAAAGGATTAAATTCATAAGACCTTAACAATTTATGACAATTTCCGCAACAGCCATTTAAATCTTTTATTTTTTGAGAAATAAATATTTGTTTAATATTTGTTTTTGTTATCAAAAATTGTGGTCAAATAAAGGCATAAAACAATAACAGTTTAATCAGTCTTCTAAAATGTAATCAAAAGAAAATGTACATTTTATTTTTGTCAAACTCGCAAGCACGTGCTGCAAAAAATGCAATAACGCAGTACTATTAAAATGCAATAATAAAGACTTTTGAGTCTGTGTGTATATGACAAACTATGCTGCTCAAACACGGAAATACAGGTTTCATATTTAAATAGCAGTCTTTTGAGCTGTAATATTCACAGGCACAAGTCCACATTTCAATTTGTTTAAATTTACAGCCCTACTTTTGATTTATTTATCCAAAATTTGCCAAATTCCGTGACATTCTGTGTTATACTGTAAATTCCATTTTTATGACTGGATTCCGTTATTCCATCCTCGTTTTCCACATCACCGAATCCATAGGGCTCTATACCACTAATAATAATGATATTTCATACACACACTCACACTTTATCACTGTTAAATATTGCACATTTAAACCTTATCACTGATCCAGGAGAATAAATTTCAACTCTTGGCACAGAAATGGCACATTTTTCCAGCAGCCACAAAAGCAGAATTACTGATTGATAGTTTCGTAGGAAGCAGACGTTTTACGCAGCTCGCAATTTAACTTACAGAAACCCCTCTACTTATGGACTGACTTTTCCTTCCAGAAATTCTCGACTTACAAGACATCTTTTATCCAAACACTTCAATTTCTCTCAAACTCTGATGTGTGTTTGCTTTGGCCGGAGTGACGGCAGCAGATATATGAGCTTCATGTACAGCCTGCTCCCAGTGCACACCGGTCCTGGTGTGGTTTTATTGAACTCTATTCTATTTTTAGATCTTAATTTATATACATGTGTGTGCTACTGATTTTATGTGGAAGCTTTCAAGCTGGAAAACACAGTGCATAAAACTTTTGACGCACATAAATACATTTTTCACCCATAAATAAACAGTAAGCCATAAAAATGACTGAGTCGCATAACAAAAATAAAGACTATGATTCCTTATGTAACCGAATGCTATAACATCCATAGTCTAAACGTCCACAAAAAAAAAAAACTGTAAAAAATCTAAGCCAGGATTTCACAAACCCTTTTGTCAGCCGAACCTCTTTGACATATTTACTTGAAGTTGCACATGTCAATATTTCAATAATTTAACAACACATTTGCATGTAAACAAAATAAAATATCTTATGTTGATTGTCTTTTGATTATTTTACAATTATTTTATTATATTATAAATATTTGTTTTATTTTAATGTTACATTTTTATGGTTTAATTCATTATTAGCCTTTCATAAACTCATGAACACACTACCTCAACAACTCTGTCCAAAAATAATACATAAATGTACTTATTATCCAAAAATCGCCATATTGCTCAATACCATCATTTATAGAGCTTGTGTAAGTACTTTAAACAGCTGTAAGTGATTTTTTGGAACACAACACATAACATGTCGCTGTTACTTGACAGATGTTCTCAGAAATCACACTTGAATTTCAAAGTTTTTCTAATTATTTGTATACTTGTCTCTGTGGCAGCTCTTGGTTCTGTAAACAGGAAAAAAATGACCTGACAGTGGCCCATTACACATTAACCAATAAGAAACATTGTCCTGTTTATTTGAGCAGTCCCAAATTGTTTGGGACGGGACTTCCTGTTTTTATAGCGGAAGGGAAAATCTGTTTGGAAACAGTCATAGATTTTGTAATTCAGCATGCTGCCACTAGGGGCACTGAATGTCACACAGCTGAGGTCGACTTCTTGCAAACACTTTGAAGCAATTCGACACAATTTTGACTTACTGGAGTTTAGAGGTGAAGGAATAAAAACAAAAATCGCTTTTTGAAGATAAAGACAAATATTTATGGAAGACTGTTTCTGCCACTGAATAAAAAATTATAAAAAGTAAGGCGACTTTTATCTCACAACTCATAATTGTGAGTTTACAGCTCGCAATTCTGACTTTTTTCTCAGAACTGAGTGATATAAACTCGCAATTGAGAGAAAAGAAGTCAGAATTACAGGATATAAAATCGCAATTCCAAGTTATAAAGTCAGAACTGTGAGATATAAATTCACTATTCTGAGAAATAAAGTCAGAATTGCGAGATATAAACTTGCAATTGGAAGAAATAAAGAGTTTATATCTCGCAAATGCACCTTTATTTCTCACAATTGTGATTTTAGGTTGGGGGAATCTCGCGGTAGGAGTGTTGTGGGGGGGCGGGAGGGTGTGGTATTTTTTTTCTCGCAATTGCAACTTTATTTCTCACAATTGTGAGTTTATTTCTCAGAATTGTGTTTATATTTGCCATTCTGCCTTTTTTCTCAGAATTCCGAGTTTATATCTTGCAATTGCGACTTTTTTTTCTCAGAATTACACGGTCGCTTTTATATCTCGCCATTCTGACTTTTTTCTCAGAATAGCGAGTTTAGATCTCGCCATTCTGACTTTTTTCTCAGAATTCCGAGTTTATATCTTGCAATTGCGACTATTTTTTCTCAGAATTACGCTGTCGCTTTTATATCTCGCCATTCTTACTTTTTTCTTTTTCACCTCTCAGACATTCCGGTCTTATATCTCGCCATTTCTGCCTTTTTTTCCCTCAGAATTACGAGTTTATATCTTAGCAATTGCGACTGTTTTCCTCGGAATTCCCGGATTTTATATTCTCACCATTCTGCTTTTTTTTCAGAATTACGAGTTTAGATCTCGCCATTCTGACTTTTTTCTCAGAATTCCGAGTTTATATCTCGCCATTCTGACTTTTTTTTTTTTTCTCAAAGTCCGAGTTTATATCTTTTCAATTATAATTTTTGCGACTATTTTTTCTCAGAATTACGCTGTCGCTTTTATATCTCGCCATTCTTACTTTTTTCTCAGAATTCCGAGTTTATACTCGCAATTCTGACTTTTTTCTTAGAATTCCAAGTTTACATTTTACAATTCTGACTTTTTTTCTCAGAAGTACCAGTTATATCTTGCAATTGCGACTATTTTTCTCGGAATTCCGAGTTTATATTCTCACCATTCTGACTTTTTTCTCACAATTACGAGTTTACATCTCAAGTCTGACTTTTTTCTCAGAATTCCGAGTTTATATCCTCGCCATTCTGACTTTTGTTTGATCTTCGCAAATTCCGAGTTTATTCTTGCAATTGCGACTATTTTCTCAGACTTACACGTCCGCATTTTAGAATCGCGCCATGTCTCTGACTTTTTTTCTCTTTCTCAGAAAGAATTAATACGTCGTTTCGAAATCTCCCATTCTGAGTTTGTATCTCATAATTCCGAGTTTATATCTTGCAATTGCGACTATTTTTCTCAGAATTACGCTGTCGCTTTTATATCTCGCCATTCTGACTTTTTCTCAGAATTCCGAGTTTATATTCTCACCATTCCTGACTTTTTTCTCGCAATTCAGATTTTTTTCTCACAATTCTGATTTTTTTTTCTCAGAATTACGAGTTTATATTCTCACCATTCTGACTTTTTTTCAGAATTACGAGTTTAGATCTCGCCATTCTGACTTTTTTCTCAGAATAGCGAGTTTAGATCTCGCCATTCTGAACCGTATATTTTATACACTCAGATTCAAAAAAAAAGGAATAAAAAAAGATATAGGCTTCCATTTTCAGCGCGCCGAAATATTTAAATAAAGAAAAAGAGTCTCGCAAATTTTGCTACTATAAAAATATTAAATTCTCTCAAGACAAGTAAATAAACCTGTCGAGGCTTTATATCTCGCCTTCTTTACTTTTCAAAACTCAAAAATCCGAGTTTTATCTGCGCCATAATTCTGCAGACGTTTTTCTTAAGATCACTCTCAGAACTGCAGAAGTCCGAGTTTATATTCCTTCACCTTCGGACTTTTATTCTCGGAATTACGAGTTTATATCTTGCAATTGCGACTATTTTTTCTCAGAATTACACGGTCGCTTTTATATCTCGCCATTCTGACTTTTTCTCAGAATTACAGTAATTAGATCCGCACCTATCTGACTTTTATATTATATTTAACATCAACGAAATATCCGAGTTTATATTCTCCATATCCGACTTTTTTCTCAGAATTGGAACATACAAAAGTTTGTAAATAAGGAGGAAACATTGCAAAAATGGCATAGGAGCAGACGTACACAAAAGAGTTTAGTCTTTTCAGATTACGCTACGTCGCTAATTTTATATCGCCTTCGCCATTCTCTAGTACTGGTTATTTTGCTCAAGACTATTACGCTGCTTCACTTTTACTATCTAAGTCTGCCGCGCGCAATTCATACATATAACTACTTTTATCATCAGAATGCCAAGTTTTATAACTCAACCAAAGTAATCTGACGTTTAAAATTCTCACAATTACGAGTATTAACATCGCACAACAATTCTGACTTTTTTTTCAGAATTCTGACTGTTTCGAAAAAGTATTAACTACGCCATTTGTTTAGCATAGAAAACAGTCAATACTGTTACAGGATGGATTCCTCAGAATTCCGAGTTTATTAATCTCGCCATTCGGACTTTTTTTCTCAGATTATTTCCGAGTACTATCTCTTGCAAATTTATGCGCGACTATATTTCTCAGAATAACGCTGATCCACACCGCAAATTTTAGAATAATTACTTTAAGAGACCGCCCCTGCAGTCTATACTTGATTCTCAGAATACGAGTTTAATTCTCGCCATTCGACTTTTTCTCATAATTACCGATTTATATTCTCCCCATTCTACTTTTGCCAGAATTTCCCGCGATTTTATAATCTCGCATTCTGACTTTGTCTAGAATTCCGAGTTTATTCTAAGGCCATTCTGACTTTTTTTCTCAGAATTCCGAGTTTATATCCAATTGCAAGTATGAACTGACTTATATTTCCTCAGAATTCCGAGTTTATATCGCGCCTTCAGACTTTTTTTCCTCATAATTCGAGTTTAGAACTATCATCAGACATTCTGCCTATTGTTTTCTCAATCCTAGTTTAATGATCTCGCCATGCGACTTTTTTCTCCAGAATTCCGAGTTTCTTATATCAAGAAAACAAAAAAGATTAGACAAACATCTAAAGCGAAGACATAGGTTAGTATATTAAAAAAAAATTTCTCAGAATTCACGAGTTTATTCGTCCATTCGGACTTTTTTTCTCAGACTTCCGAGTTTAAATATCGCGCCAGATAATGACGGTTTTTTTCTCCCCAGTAAAAATCACAAATGAGTAGGTTATATGGCTATCTTCAATTAGCGAGGTAGCGTTATTTTTCAAGGCTTCAGATTGAACCGAGAATTTCTTCTCGCCATTCTGCTTTTTTTTTCAATCAGAATTTCCGGAGTTTAAAATCTAACGCCAGGCTTACTTTTTTTTCTTAGAATTCTGAGTTTATATCTCGCCATTCTGACTTTTTTTCTCAGAATTCCGGTCTTCAACATAAATTCAGATAGAAAAGGACGCCATTCTACTATAATATTTGTTCTCAGAGGTCTCACAAAGAGGAATCGATTTTGATAGAAAAGTCTCGCCATTCACTGACTTTTTTCATCAGATAAACTCCGGTTTCTCTCTTCGCCATCTGACTTTTTTTCCAGAGAATAAAAAAAAAAAAGTTCCCGAGTTATATGTACGCGAAACAATTTTTTATTGACTTTTAAGTTTCGGCTCAGAATTAACGAGTATAGATAAGAGATTCGCAATTAGAATCCAAAAACTTTTCTCAACAAAAAATTAGACGATTGTTTTATTCTCCACATGAGGTGCTATTTCGTCAAGATTGTGAGTTTCTATCCCCGCATTCGCAAAAAAATCAGATTTGCGAGAAAAAAGTTGCAATTGGTGGAAACAGGCTTCCATAAATATCTGATGTTAACTATAGACTGAAAAGTGAAAGATTGAGGAGTGTCGCACCTTTGCAGGCTCGGCGGTGTGTGATGGGTTTGCCCATGTCTCTGTAGAATCCCTCTTTGCAGTAATGGCAGTGGCGTCCAGCGGTGTTGTGTCTGCAGTTCATACACACTCCTCCGCTCTTACGGCCCGACAGCTTATACAACTCCATGTTAAAGCGACAGCGCCGCGCGTGCAGGTTACAATTGCACGCTATAAAGAAAGACAGGGTGAACATGTTATCGATGGAAGTTACATATCACGCATATGTGCATATGGTGTTTTCTCAAAAAGATGATTGTTTGAGACATACAATATAATTAAAAGGATTTTACAGTCTGACACTGCAGGAGAAGCTTTACATCTCCACATGAAATGTTTTATTATCTATTTTTTTAGTAAGTTATCTGTTGAAACTAGAAAACAAAACACTGATCTGAGGAACCTTTAATGAAACAAACTTTATTAGTCTCCAAAGAACCATACAACAACTCAAGATCTCTAAGATCTTAAAAAAGGCCTTTATATGTACTGATCCTTTATTTTTCAAGTCAACATGAAACAAGGTTTGCAACCCATTTTACTTCTATAATCTGATTATTTCACAGTGTTTTCAGAGTGCTATATGTACTAAATAAGCTATTTTAAAACAATATTGGTTAAACAATAAACTAACACACACATGGCCTAAATGACTTCAGCACAAGGGATACTGTTTTCAGAAGTAGAGCTGACGTTTATTACGATTTTGTGAAAAATTGTAAAAAAAAAAAAGAGTAAAATTAATAAATAAGATCACTAGACTTCAAAAATAAAACTAGGAACATGATTTAAGAAAGTAAAAATAGGCTTAATTTTGATTTCATGCTGACTTCTGAGACATAAAAACCATAGATCCGGAGCAAACTTATCATGTATAATTAATGTATGTGTATAAATAGATTATTATTATATATTACTATTATATATATATATAATATATATATTATCTATACACACACAACGCACACAAACATACATTATATATTTATACAGTAATAGATAAATTCCTTATATTTCAACTATTTCTCTAAAAGGTTAAAGGTTAAAGGTTTTATCTTTTTCATTTTAAGATTTGAAATGCCTACCAGTTTCATTTCAGTGTTTGACTTTGTCCGTGTGTGTGTGTGTGTGTGTGTTATTACAGGGCCAATTTGTATGGAATTCTGTGGTTAATGAAACCTGCTTGGGCCATTCCCTCACACACACCATCTGCTGCTCTGTGTGTGTGTGTGTGTGGGCTGAAAAGGGGTGGTAAATTTCGTGGGTTCTGGGTTAAAGTCAACAGATTTTACAGCAAATTCAACTCGATAAACGTCTGCAGGCGATGTGTGTGTGCGAGCGTTGTAAGGGTGTGTGCATTTCTCCAAATGAAATTCCAAAAGCGTGACAAAAAGAGCACATATTCACACCCAAATAAAGTGCTACATGGTCACACACACGCACAAGACAGAGACTGAATTCTTAAGGCATACGGTCTAAATATGAACACTTTCTAGGGCGTTTCCAGATGGGGTCTGATTTGAGCGGGAAGGCTTTGGAAACGAGCACAGGTTTGCTGATATCTCCCAGCGCTGCGTTTGTGCCTTGAGCATGGTACTTAATCTAAAGCTGTTCCAAGGGTCTTTCTCAATGGCACCCTTCCTCTATTACAAGAGCTTTCCAAACACAGCTGAAAGCACTCAAACCTATTAACCTGAGGTTAGAGCAAGCCCAGAGCTCCAAATTCATTTATGTAGAGCAGAAACGTTAGTTTGATGGAGCGTGCGCTACAGGTATGCACAGAACTACACCCAAAAACACATTTCTGTAAACGCCATACACGGGCACGTTTAACTCTACATGTTTTGGATTATGATGTCTAAATTAATATGATTAATTAACTGTACAAACTATAATTATACTAATATTGCTGTACAATTAAGCAATATAAAAACTGCTGTTACCATTTGCTGCTCCCCACTGACTTCCAAAATACTATGGAAGTCAATGGGGACCATTAACTGTTTGGATACCCACATTCTTCAAAATATCTTCTTTTGTGTTCAAAAGATGACATAAATTTATACAGGTTTGGAACAACTGGAGTGTGCTAACTCATACAATATTTTTTTTTTGGGGGGGGGGGGTACTTCTTCACTAACCTGAAGTATGAGCAACAGTGATAGTGATGCTTGTCTTAGTGAACGCCACTAATAAAAAGCACCAAAACCGCAGAATAACACCTTCCACAGAACATCACCTGTGCGTTTTAACACACATATGTTTTATCAACTAGGAATAACAGCTCATTTAAAATTCCATCCGTGGTTTTATGTGAGCATAAATATCAGAACATTTGGCTCACAGGTGTTTCTAATTGATTAGGTGTTTCCTGTTGCGTAGATTGTTCACACATGAAAGAGCCGTGAAGTCTCACGTCTCCGTTCAGATCTTTTGTTTTCTGCCTGTGAGGGAAAAGCGAGTGTTTTTAGAATCCAAAAGAATTAGGAAAATTGGGAAAAGTCATAACACAAGAGTTGGGTGTAGTCAGAACAGCAATTTGGCAGTGAAGCTGCTTTGAAACTGTAGCTGGTCGAGCTACAAGCTACTCATAATTTAAATGACAAACAAGCTACTAGAAAACAAATGGCTAACTACTCTGTATAGCCAATATTTTTAGATTTTTTGCACACAGTATTTTTTGGCACAAAAACAATGAGAATCTCTATTAGGGTAAGAGCATAAACAAATACATTTACATTAAATACAACGAATATATGGTGTGTTTTCTAGTTTTATTAGTTGTACTTATTGTAAATTGATTTGTATAATGATCAATAGAGATCCTCATATATAATATTTAGCTACAAAAAAAGATAGAAATTAATGTGTAAAATGTCTTCAACTCAGGGCCTCAAATGAATCAGTTAATCTGTTTCAGTTTAGTGAATCGGTTCATTCGGATGATCATCTGATGTTATTCAAGTGGTTCGCAAAAAGTGAATTGCATAACATTTTTGAATGAACCAGTTCACTAAAATCTTCCTATTGCTATATGAGAACAAATGAATAACAATCTCCAGAACACTGTACGAATCCTGCCAGGTTCGTTGGCAGGCCCTTCAAAAACACAACAAGATGGTGATTCAAAACAACCCAAAAAAACAGGAAAATGTTCGATTAGTCAAGTCAATCTCAGGCCTTGGCGGACATGTTTTTAATCTTTTAAACTTCTATTCAACTAAAGAGGCATTTCACTTGCTGAAGAGTGACTCACTTCCAAACTCCCAGAAACAGGCAACAGCTGGAAGTTTCTTCTCTGAAGGTTTGGCACAGGACGATAGCGCAAGACTAGCGATGTTGATGAGTTACAGACACGCCGCCGCTATTTCATGCTGGAGATCTCTGACTAAACGCTACATTTTATAAGCTTTATATTTGTTTTGAAATGCCACGATACTTACGCTCACATAAAATGGAGTAATAGGGCGCTGAGAGTGCTTTTATTTATTAATTTACTTAATTTGTTACATGTGTTTAGACGAGCCCAACATAAAAGGTGGCATTTAGTATTTTTGGTTTACAGGCATCTTTCAGAATGTTTAGATACTGCTGGAGTGAACAGGAAATATAGAAATCCAGTCCAAATTTCTAGATGGCTTTGGTTTTACAAGAGCACAAACAATTTTTTTAACAAGTTCTTCGTCAAATGTGTCCTTTAAATCGTAGCACGCAAAGAAACAAAACGACAAGCTAGTTCCAAGACACATAATCGCTGGCAGACTAACAAATAAACAGGAAGATAAACACATCTTTACAAGGTTTCTCTTCAGCATCACAGCTTTATATCATTAACGCTCTGTGTGGCGTTTTTTTCTTCCCCTCGGTAAGCAGCCATTTTGGTTTTTGACGTATAGGAAACCAAGGCATTAAAGTGGCTTGTGTGTGTGTTTAATGGGATATGGTTCGTACTCATACTTCCAGTTGTCATTTGCATGTGGCCGTGACCTGGCATATACACACCATACACACACCCTTGATTATATTAACCTAGCAAATGCTAGCAACTAACTAACCCCACTTAGAACTCATAGGTACGCATTTACACACAATATCGAGCACTTAGAACACACCTGAAACCGCATAGAGCAACTTTAACCGCAACCATAACACCCTGGCATATACACTAATACCAAAACTGCATAGCCACCTAACATACTGAACACCCCCAGCAAACCCCATGCACCGCCCTACCGCCACTCAGACCCTCCACAACTGTATACAACACTTAAAACATCACTTAGCACACCTAGCAAATAATCAAAACACCATCACTTAAAAATACCTTATAAACTGCATAACAATGCCACTGATGCTCAGATGTTTAAGAACAGAACCCACCCCAGCAACTGCATAGCAACACATTAACACACCTAGAACACCCCAGCAACTGCAACGACCACCTAGAACACCTTAGAAACTGCACAGCAACACACTAAAAACACAGATCAGCCCAGCAACCACATAGTAACACACTAAAACTCACCTAAACACCCTAGCAACTGCATAGCAACACCTTAGCAACCACCCCGTGTACCCTAGCAACTGCATAGCAACACCCGAGCAATCACATAGAACACCCCAGCAACTGCATAGCAACACATTAACACTCACCCAGAACACCCCAGCAACAGCATAGCAACACACTAACAACCACTCAAAACCCCCCCAGCAGCTTCATATGCAACACACTAACACTCAGTGGACTAGACACCCCCACAACAGCAAGCAACACACAACACTCACCAAAAACCCCAGCACAGCATACAACACATTAACACTCACCTAAACCAGACCCCCACATCTGCATATGCAACACACTAACACTTCACCTAAACACCCCAGCCACTGCATAGCAACCACACTAACACTCACTCCCGAACACCCAACCAACAGCAGAGCAACACACTAACCACTCACATAGAACACCCCAGCAACTGCATAGCAATAACCGAGCAATCACCTAGAACACCCCAGCAGCTGCATAGCAACACACTAACACTCACCTAAAACACCCCAGCAACAGCATAGCAACACACTAACAACCACTCAAAACACCCTAGCAACTGCATTCAACACATTAACACTCACTCTAGAAACACCCCAGCAACTGCCTTGCACACACTAACACTCACCTAAACACCCCAGCAGCTGCATAGCACACATTAAAACACTCCCTAGAACAACACCCCATCCAACACATAGCAACACCCGAGCAATCACATAGAACACCCCAGCAACTGCATAGCAATAACCGAGCAATCACCTAGAACACCCCAGCAACTGCATAGCAACACACTAACACTCACCTAAAACACCCCAGCAGCTGCATAGCAACATATTAACACTCACCTAGAACACCCCAGCAACTGCATAGCAACACACTAACAACCACTCAAAACACCCTAGCAACCAAATAGCAACACCCTACAAACCACCTAGAACACCCTAGCAACTGCATAGCAACACACTAACACTCACCTAGAACACCCCAGCAACTGCATAGCAACACACTAACACTCACCTAGAACACCCTAGCAACTGCATAGCAACACACTAAAAACACCCAGAACACCCTAGCAACTACATAGCAACACCCTGACAACCACCTATAACCCCTAGTAACTGCTAGCAACACATTAACACCCACCCAGAACACCCTAGCAACTGCATAGCAACAGCAAGTTTTGACATTTTCTCCAGTCAAACTGCTTGATTTGAGCGTCAGAGCCTCGGCTTGTGGTCGGCCACTCATTAGTCTGCTATAACTCTGCTAATCTCTTTGTCCTTGTTCTCTCAGCTGAATGGCGGGATGATTTTAACGAGATCACACTCAACCACTGCCATGTCGGGCACAAAATCGGCGGGAGTCCTTGGCGTGTGTCGAGGCGAGAAAACGAGGGAGTGGAGCGTGTAGTGGGGGTCAGTCAGAGACGGGGCCACCAAACCACAGCAGATGGCACGAGGAGAGCCAGAGCCAGAGGTGAGAGGAGACAAACACAGAGCGCTGCCAATCAAACGAAAGAAAAATAAACGATCTGCAAACTCTCAGAGACGTGTAGAGAAGCACACGGGAAAAAAGACCGAGTGGACAGGAAGAATTAGACGAGGCAGAGAGATTTATGGGAGACATTAGAGATACTAATGGAGTGTCAGGACTGCCCAACTGGAGCATTTGGGCACAATATATCTTTCCTGACACAAAGATGATTACATTTACACCATTTGGCTAATTTTTCGTTCAGCAATTATACTGCCTTCTGATAAGATAAGATAAATATCTGCAGCTGCTACTGATCTTTAACATATGGATAGTTGTATATCTACAGATACACGCTGGAATCCTAATAGTAAATCAGAGCAGCAATCCCCCCAATATATGCATCTTAAAAAATAAAATAAACGTAGATTGACAGACAGACAGACAGACAGACAGACAGACAGACAGACAGACAGATAGATAGATAGATAGATAGATAGATAGATAGATAGATAGATAGATAGATAGATAGATAGATAGACAGATAGCAGACAGAATATAGATATATATATAGATATACAGACTACATACAGCATACAGACAGAAGACAGACATAACTGATAGATGATATATCGATCTATAGATTTAGATAGATTGATAGACAGATTGATAGACAGACAGACATACAGATAGATAGATAGATAGATATATAGATAGATAGATAGATAGATAGATAGATAGATAGATAGATAGACAGACAGACAGACAGATAGATAGACAGACAGACAGACAAATGATGATAGATAGATAGATAGATATATGATATATAGACAGACAGACAGACAGAAGATAGATAGATAGAAGAAGTAGATAGATAGATAGATTAGATCGTAGATAGATAGATAGATAGACAGATAGATAGACAGACAGATAGATAGATGACAGACAGACAGACATACAGACAGAAAGACAGATGACAGACAGACAGACGACAGACAGACAGAAGATAGATAGCTCGATCGATCTATATATAATAGATAATATAATCTAGATAATAGAAAGATAGAAGATAGACAGATAACAGATAGCTAGACAGACATCAGCGAGCTACAACAGACAGACAGACAGACAGACAGACAGACAGACAGATATATATATAGATAGATAGATAGATATATATATAGAAGAAGATAGATCGATATATATATAGTAGATAGATAGATAGACAGATGGATAGATATATAGATAGACAGACAGAGATAGATAGACAGACATACAGATATATAGACAGACAGATAGATAGATAAACCGATATATAGACAGACAGACGACAGATAGATAGATAGATAGATAGATTGATTATAGATAGATAGATAGATAGATCGATCGATAGATAGATAGATAGAAAGATAGCTCAGACAGATAGCTAGACAGACAACCCCCGATAGATAGATAGATAGAAAGACAGACAAACAGACAGACAGATACAGACAGACAGACAGACAGACAGACAGACAGACAGACAGATAGATAAACAGATAGATAGATAGATAGATATATAGATAGGATTAGATGATGATAGAAGTTTTTATTAATTAAAATAAAATAAAATAAAATGTGTAGTTACATATTTAGCCTAAATTAAGCTCAATAGGGGTTATATCATTTTTGACCAAATGTTGGTTTGTACAATAAACTAAAAAAATATTTAACAATATATTAATTTATTTATTTGTGACATAAACTGTAGCTACAAAGTCAAATTCATAAATATTTGACTCTATATTGCAAAAGTCTGTCTTGATAAATAAACAAAAAAAAATTTAATTCATAGGTGCATTTTAAACTTTTTCTGCAGAGGGACTATGCTGTAAAAAAAATACGCTTACATTCTGCTAAACAGCACTGTGCTTCTTCAGCAGCCAGTGTAAATTCAGTGTTAATATGGCCGCCAAAATAAATAAACGCTGCTTTCGCACACGTGTGAAATAGGCCTAGTGCTCTCACTGCTGTCAGGAGCGTTGGGCTCTGAGCGTGGGCTGTTCAGACACGGGCTAAGAGAAGAGGTTTATGTAAAGATTAACATACTGCAAGACAGACATACACAAACACAAATCTCGGCCCTGCACTCGAGTGTCAGTCTGTATGTATTCAATGGAATGTATCCAGCATTAATACAGATACAGGCGAAGTCAAGCTCATAAATCAAGTTCAGATGTGAGATGCGATGAGAATTAACCTTCACGATTTTTCCAAGAGATCATTTCGTAACACCACACTGCAGCTCTGTTCTAAAACCTAGACAGCAACTCCAAAGGGTTAGCAGTGTAAATATGCTGCTTTCGATATTATTTTGATTTATCTTTCACAAAAAAGCCAATTCCAGAATACACTGCAACAAGCTCCAGTGAAAAAGTCCATTCAATATGGCGGGCAGATCGAGAGAAATGCTAAATATAAACATACTGTAGAGTAGTTCCAGTCTTTTTTGATTTGTAATTTGTTTTGCCAAGTGACATTTAGTGATATTTAGCATAACGTTTCATTCAATACTGACATGTATCAAAAATATAATTAAAAAAGAATACAACATTTTGCCTATTTTACTCAAGATTTGTATGTGTTGTGAATTTTCATAAATAGTTGAGCAAAATTTAGCAAAAAAAGCATTTTGTTAAGCTGAGTGGTCCAGATGAGTGGTACAAATCATTGGCAAATAAGGCCTATTCACGCTAAGAAAGATTAATTATTAAGAAACCGACATTATATCAGTGTCCATGCCAATAATAAGCGATAACGATCTGTTTATTATAAGCATGTTGCAGTTTTGTCATCTGCCACTTTAAATGCTCATGCTCTTGATTTGGGTGGACTCTGATTGGCTGTCAATGCTTTATCATTCATCAACTTGAAAAATCGTTCTGAATCGTTCCTCTGTGCACAAATGGGTAAAGACATGCTTTTTGGTTGTTAAATAACAGCACAAATACCAGCAAACTGACTACTGCAAATCTTGACAGTAGTGTTTTAACGCCAGAAGAGGTTTTCACTGATACAAGCTGTAAGTAAATCTGGCTCTAGGTTATGGAACAGCTAACGAAGATTGAACAACTACCACATTTTAATGAGAACTAGGGGTGCGACAATAAATCGATGATCGAAGATCGATTCTGCGATTTTCCGAATGCATCGCGATTCTCAGGAATGCTGTCTGACTGAAACTTTACAGCAGAATGGGCACTCTCAATTCACAAAGAAGAGCGCTTGTGCGTTTGGCTGAGTAATGCAAGTGGTTAAATGCACTTCAGCTTTTATGCCGCGAGATTTATGTGAACAGTCCACAATGGACACTCTTGTAATTTGCTTTACCCTTTAAGAACTTTATGAATGATAATTTTAGATTCAAGTGGTGTGTTTAAGGAACTGGAAGCAAGCAGAATACAGCTATTTCTAAAGCAATCAGTGTCATCTGCTGTTACACTATCTTATAATCGATTCTAAGAGACTTGGAATAATCGATCGATTACGAATCGATTTTCATTCACACCTAATGAGAAAACGTGGTCTGTGCGCAACTACGCAAGCACATCGTGGTTCTTCTGCTGTTGCACGTTGCCAGGGCCGGTCGTAGTGAAACGGTTTGCAGCGGTCACACTCCGGACCCTCTGTGTTGTGCTTGCATTCGCACACCAGTTTCCCGTCCTTCTCTCGCACACACCTGGAGGCGTGGCCGTTACATTTACACCTCCCGCCCACTTGGAAGTCGCCAACCGCATAGTAATAAGTAGGCAGCGTTCCAGGCGGCCCGAGTGGGTCTTCGCTCTCACGTCCCGACATTGGCAGCGCTCTAGGGTGCTGCGAGCGACTGAAGACCACTCGAATGTCAGTGACCGTCACCCAGTCCTGCAGAACAGGGCTCGAGTCGAAGTCCTTGCCCGAAGGGCGTCCGTCTAATGTGCTAAAAGCGATAAGGCCGCCGGAAAGCGGGTAGAGATCGGTGTGTCCATCTGTGCATAAAGCTTCCTGCTCGTTCTGCTTGGTGATCGCCGCTTTGTTGGGTCGGTTGTACATGCGACGGCACTGCGACGAATAGAACTGGTAAGGCGTCCAAGTGCGGCCATAATCCATGCTCTTATAGATGGCCAGCGATTCGGGTCGCGGGGAACAGAACTGCAGGCTGACGTACGTGATTTCGAACTTCTTCTCGAGAGACAGCGTGAGTGTCACGTTGAGCGGTGAGCCCTGCAGGTTCTCCGACTGCCAGCAGGTGAGGTTGTGGGCTGAGTTTAGGTCGGTGAGGTAGGAGGCAGGGTGAGCATGGCGAGGGTCCGATGCATCGCAAACCTGGCATAAGCGCACAGCGGGACGTTCGTCGCGTTCCACTAAACTGCAGGAGCGAGACGGTGGCCGGCCGCATGCGCTCGATACGCTAACCTCTTGGCCGAATGCTGCATTGATGAACTCTGGGATACATCGGCGGGCGACACCCGTCTCGTCATAGCAAGGGTCTGTCGGTGTCACTTGAGGCCCGGTGAATGGGTTCAGACTGTGACTGGAGGCCCAGGGAAGCATATGAATCAAAGTAATCAGAGAAAGCAAGTTCTGAAAACTCTGCATGATGTCACGGGAGGGAATGATGAATGTGGGATGGGGAAGGGAAGGAACGTATCCAGATGGATGGGTAGAGAGAGGGGGAAGTCAAATAAACAAATATGGCTGTAGCGTCTCTTCAGACTGGAGTACGTGTGATATCTTGGAAAGGCGACCCGGCCAGACACGTCGCAGTGGATAGACGAATTTTCCCAGCCCAACTCTCGGCAGTTTGTGTCTGGAAATGGAAAGGCACAAAATGTCAACAATATTCATGCACCATAAGAAACCATGTTCAAAAAATGACATTATTACAATGCTGCCATAACACAAGTGAAGTGCACTGAAAAAAACAAGGTACAAAAACAGGGCCTAAAAAACTTTTTTTCAAAAAATAGTGGAGCTTATCCTTTCAAAAAGTAAAAAAAGACTAAATTTAAAAATAAATAAATACATAAAATAAAACAAAAATCAAAAATATTATATTTTTAAATAAATATAAACATTTAAAAAATAACTCCTAAATTTCATCATACATTTAAATAAACAAAAAATAAATGAATAATAAATACATTGTAAAACATAAAATAAATGTAAAAATTTATGAAATAGATTTAACCAAACAAACAGAGAGAGAGTTACATACAGTATTCAACCTAAATTCAACTGTCACTCAATAGGGGCTAGATAGTTTAGGACCAAATGTTGGTTTGTAGTTATTGATAAACTCACAGCACTAAATCAAATACTACACTAAAAAAGGGACATCAATGATTTGTGAACTTTATATTCAAGTTGTTTAAATACTTTGCAGCTGAACGTTTTGCAATCATTTGTAAATTTCACTACCGTGATGTTACTCTGATGTGTGTGAATGCCAGGACTTTGCCATGCAGTTGCAAAGGTGTTCTAATTAGATTTAATGTCGCTATGCAGTTGCTAGGGTTGCTAAGTGATTGCTCACAAACCAAATCAAAAGTGTTCACCCTCTAGTCTCTAGATCTGGCTTCAATGTGCATTTGTGGGATTTTCCGCCTGTTCTATAGGCCTGCAGATAAAAGTGGAGCATTTGATCACTTAGTAAAGTAGCAACACATCTTTGCAACAACACAGACAATTATTAATTTCTAGAGCACAAATGCAGCAGGACGATGCAAAATGGGAATCAGCAACAATAATATTGACGATTGTGCAAGTGTGTTTAGAAATGCTCATTTATAGACATTTCAGCCATTTTAGGAGAGCCGTGCATGCAGAAATACACTGCAGCTGTTATTACAAAATTGGGTTAATTTTGTCTCGGTAAACACATGCTGAGATTCCTCATGTTTTCTTTGGGAGTTTGGGCCATTGGAGGCCGGGGGATTTGAATGAGAACATTTAATATAATGCTGCTGTGCACAGATGCTTTTCTAGATTCATAAAGCAGAAAAACATTTCTACGATACAGTGATATTTATCTTGTTTTAAAACAAAGAAAGTGCACTACCTCTACTGCTGGAGGAATCAGCGGTCACAGTCCGTTCCGCATCCTATGTGTCATGTTCCAGACAGACACAGAACGAATAAAACTCGATACTCTCAAACTCTCCTGATGCTTGGATCCGCAGGTCGACGCGCATATGATCAGCCGGGAGGGAATCTGATGAGATCCGCACGCTGTTTAGAGTTAATGAGAAACAGTTTGACATTAGCATGTATCTGAGCCGAATCACACTTCTACAGCACTACAAAGAGCAATGAACCATGAAACCAGAGTAAAACTCCTCTCTTAGGACCTGTCACTGCGTGTGTGTGATGTGAATATCAATGCGGCTCTTTCTGCTCGGGCCCCTTTGCAACGGTACAGATGGACCCTCAAATAAAGACAGTAAATACACAACTTATAAATGTGATAAAAAGCCTGATAAATTAATTGTTATTATTCTGCTGAAAAATAGATTAGAAATGGGCTCAGATGCATGAAGGCTTCACGTCACACCTGTTACTATATCATGCTCTTCCCATGCAATTACAATGAAGCTGTCAAGCATCAAAAAGGACACAAAAGCAACCGAAAGACTCATGAAAGTAGTCCATACGAGTTTTCTGAAACTATACAATGTGTGATGTGATGTTTACTGAAAATCAGAGAATCAGAGATGTCAGAATCATTCCTTTGAGTTGGATCTTTCAAATGATTCAGTTGATTCAGTTCACAATCCATTCATTCATTTAACTGAATCAGTAGTACAAAGCTATGATTCTATTACATTTTTATAGTGATTTTGTGTCCGTTTTCAAGTTTTTAGGTAAGCATATTCTGGCATTAGTATTATGAAATCTACGAAGCCTGTGTTTTTGATGAGAATTGTAGAGCATAAGTTTTATATGAAGACACAATAAGCTCTGAATGGCCCCTTTTTTCCCTTTGTTTCTGTAACATTCTACCAAACTCTCTCTCCATACACACCTCTTCAGTCACACATCATCAAACACCAAACAGAGAATTAAGCTCATTATTTGACCCTCACGCCCGCCGCAGGGGAGGCCCGAACGCGCTCACCCCACCAGCTCGCGGCCCACCTCGACCGCGCGGCCGATCACGCGAAACAGAAACCCCTAGAAACCCACAAATGGGGCGCCCTAGGGAACCACGACGGAAAAAGGGCCTGGGGGAAGACGGTTGGCTATAAGTCAGGTCCAAAACTGGGAGGGCAAAAAAAAAAAAGGAGAGGGAGGAACAAAGCCGGGATGAGCATGGTAGCGGCAGAGGGCAGAAAGCAGCCACACTGGGGGGTGCAAGAAAAGCGTACGAAAGAGAAGGCAATGGGAATGAGGGGTGGGGGAAGGCACATGGGAAGGGAACAGGTAGGGTACACAAGATGCGGGAAAACAGAGCCAGGAAAGATATAAAAGTAAAGAAGTTAGAGAGATAGAGAGAGAGAGAAGATTAGTAGATGTGGGGGGGGGTGGGGGGGGGGGTGGCAAGGGAGGGATGGGAGGGGGGGGATGGGGCAAACGCCGGGTAGCCAGGGGGGACCGACATTTAAAGGGACAGTGAGGGGGGATAAGGTGCAGGCAGGCGCGGGAAAGCCAGCAGAAGGCGGGGGGCAGGCCAGGGGGGGGGGGGGGGGGAGCGACAGAAAAGGGCTGGGGGGCAGGGGCGAAGCGGAAAACGGGAGTGAGTGGCCCAGCCAAGAAGCCAAAGCCAAGACGCAAGGCGGCTGAGACTGTGGACCCCGGGGATGAGAAGCGCACATAGTCGGAGGGTGTTGGCCGGGTGGTGTTTACACTGGGGGGTGTGCGGGCGGTGTGTGGCCCGCAAACAAAAGCCCCAATGTTTTTTGTTAGTGACGTCCATCAATTCTGAAAAAATAAGACACATCCCTCTGTTCCCCACAACACGACACACACACACACCATGGGAGCATGAGACGAATAGGTGAAGGTTTAGTGAGACAAAAAGGACAAATATGGACAGAACTGAGGAACGGGACTGGGTATGTGGGGGAGAATAAAAAAGACAGTGGCTGAAGATAAAGGACGTCAAAGTAGAGATGAGATATATGAGAGAATGAAAGAAAGAGAGATAGATCACAATGAAGAATGGACGTCTCTCACAGAATGACTAAATATGGAGTCGAGTTTCTGCTCGAGCTGTTGGTGTGTGTGTGTGTGTGTGTGTGTTTTTGTGTGTTACTCGTGACACAGATTACAGAGCGGGACATAACACAGGTGCCAGGCCAGATGGCACCTAATCCTTTCGATTTAACGCTTGAAGTACTATTTCTTTTGATGCTAAAATACCTGTATACCAGTGTAAAATGACAAATATAAATCAATAATAAAAAACTCTATATAATCGAAAAACTGAAATAAAAATAAATTCAACCCAATAGTAATATTTACAAAGTGCAAAAACTCATAAAAAAGCACAAAAAATACTACAATTAAAAATGAAAACGGTAAATATAAAAAAAGAATAAAAATTAAACATTTTAGTAACACTAAAATATCAGTTAAGATCCAGTCAATTCCCGATGGATACAGTTTTGTTATTAAATATCCCTTTCAGGTTAAATGGGTTGAATGCAGTTTCATGTTGATTTTAATGGGAGAGAGAGAGAAGAATTGGTCTGGACAAACTAATCCAGAGCATCTCAGCAGAGAATAATCACATATATCACTCACCTGACTCCCTTTTTCAATACCAATTTTCCTTTAACAACTTCAAGATTGCAATAACAAGATATGACAGAGAGGTGTGCTCGCTGTCAGCATAACTTAATCCACAGAAAACCAATGATCAGTGTTGATTTGACCTAACACATGGTGAAGAAGTGTTGATAACGAGTCTCGAGTCTCAGGCCCAGACTGGGGTTTTGCACTTGTTTTCTGGTCCAGCAGGTGAAAATGGAGCATCTGACACTTAAAGTAAGTAGCAGCACGCTCTCCTCAACAACACACATGATTCGAGGAACCATTCATGCCTGGGAAGGTTTTCGATGGTTAAAACTGATTAAAAAGTCACATACAGCGAGCCGACAAGCGAGTGGAAAGAAAACCGCCTGGTAAAAGAATGCAGCCACTGCGACCAGACCTTTCCCTCACACACACGGACCAAACCCAGCCCTCACTAAAACAGCAAAACCTGATCCTTAAACACACACACACACACTCACAGAAAAACACACATGATGACCGGGTCATGCATTGATTGCTGATTTGAAAATAATTTGAAGATAATTTGAGAATCTGTGCAGTAATACATCATGCCTTGCATCACACTTCTGTAATTTTACTTTGGGGACAGAAATGCTGCCAGGCGTTCACTAAAACTAATCTGGCAAAAGATTTTTCCTCAAAGATAAAAAAAATTATGCATAAATAAAGACATGTTTTTTTAATTCTAAAAATGCAAAGAAATAGCTTTGGTTGGTTTGTATTAATTATACTTTGTTTTATATAAAAACAACAGAAGTCATCATTTAGATATGCAAACGTGTGTTGTTTAGGGGGTTTTAATGCATGCGTTCAGTGTAAAATAACACGCAGACTTTCACAATCTCACACATAAGTACACATCTTTTTCCATTCGACAACAAAAATTTCACCGCTAGGCATCACCAGCTTTGAACTCAGGAGGGAAACCACAAATCATTTTATGAAGTGTTCAAATACTGACAAACACATTTCGTGCACCACACTCACTCACTCGCTCGCACACACACACACACACGTACAAAGTCATAAGGTGCCAAGGCTACAACAGATTGAATCATTTAACACCGCTCTCCGACTGGACACACTCTGTGTGTGTTTGTGTGTTTAGGCGCAACCCAAAAGTTACAGCAAGGGAGTTGCACGGTACAGAATAACTTCAAGCACACACACTCCCACAATTACACTTTTACGGCTGTCACCTGCTATTTTATGACCCCTGACCTCTTGACATGCTTAAAATGACATGCATAAACAGACAGACAAAACACACACTCGAGAAGCAAAGCACGACTCTTAAATGGGTCGTATCATATATTTTTGTATACTTATATATAATATGGTATGTTTTTTCTTTTTTTAAATTAACCTAAGATCCACTTAAATATTAGTAGTTTCTTTTGCACCAAAAGCAGTAATTTAGTGGTAAAACATGAGCAGTTTTCCACAATTGACTCTTTATATTATGCAGTATGGATGGTCATGTGTTCAAATGTATTCATTTGTCTAAAATCTGAGGTTTGCAACACTTTAATAAATGTTTTGAAATCTGAAAGTTGCTTTAATACTACACAAAACTCTTTCATCTCAAAAGATCAAGCTAAAGTTGATGCTGATATGACCCCATTTAGGTAATTCCAGAGAAGCGTTAAAGTTGTGTAGGACTTTTTTGTTGTGACAACGATAAACTGGTGTCATGGTCGTGCCAACACACACACACACACTGATGAAGCTTCCTGTGCTGGAAGAGGAGGAGAGTGAAATATAGGCCATGTTGACTTTAGCTGCTAAGGTGGACCGAGCCAAGACTGTGTCAGATCCAAACCTTTCACTGAAGTTGAAAAACGCTGCTCTCATGTTGCCCAGCGCTGAAAGTACGGCCCAATTACGTCTTAAAATGCAGGAGGAATGGAACATAATGCAAAATCATATGCATACAGTGCATTATCACAAAAGTGCATGATGTATGCTAATTAAAGAAAGAGTTCACTCAAATTTTTGCCATCAGTTACTCACCCTCATGTTGGGGATTTCTCCCTCTGTGTAACACAAAAAATGTTTCGAGAATGTCCGAGCTGCTCTGTGCATACAATGAAAGCATACGGTGACCGGACTCCAAAATGGACAAAAAAGCACATTCAAAATATCATAAAGTAGACCATATGACCATTCCAAGTCTTCTGAAATCAAATGACAGCTTTGTTTGAGGAACACCTGAATTAAAGCATCTGGACAAATTCCATCTTTTGATGGAACATTCCATTTTTTCCATCATAAAAAACAACCACATAAGATCTGATGGTGTTCAGTATCATTGATATCAATATTTGAATACGCAATGCAATGCATTCTTAAAAGTAAAGGTTTCAAAAGGGTGTTTTTTGGTTCCGTAAAGAACCTTTCAGTGAAACATTCTTTAAAGAACCATTTTTGTTCTACGCGTGAAGAACATTTTACTAATCTAAAGAACACTTTTTCCGCTATAAAGAACCTTTTGTGCAATGGAAAAATTCCATGAATGTTAAAGGTTCTTCATGGAAGCATCAATGATTACTAAAGAGGTTGGGAAGCTTTTCAACGAAAAAAAAATGACTTAATATTTAGTGTGTTCTTCACATAAAGCTTTAGATAACTTCAGAAGACCTGGAATATAATGCATGGAGATTTTATACAGGACTTTTATTGTGCTTTTTAGTTCTTTTTATGGACTGACAGGCTGTCTGCTTTTATTTTATGGAAAAGAGGAGCGTAAGCATTGTGCTAAACATCTCTTTTCGTGTTTCACGGAATAAAGAATCTCACACCGCTTTGAAATGACATGAGGGTGAGTATATTGTGACTGAACTATTCCATATAGTGCTGGCAGAGAGAGCTGGGATGTTGTAAGTAGGTCAAGAATCAAACTGACACACGGTTTAGTTATCAGATCTCTTTCCCTGTCTGCTACACCTCTGACTTTACTGTCAAACACAGTGCTTTTCGTCTTGACAGCTCTGAAACGTCTGATATTTTTTCCCTTTTTTCTCGAGGGCCAGCAGTGGGCAGGACCAGTAAACTGAGCTGGCGTAAATGTTTTTCCCAAAGTTTAGCTCTACAGTTCATTTGTGACCCCGGGGAAACTAGAGAGGGGCTTCACTGCAATAAAATCACAAGAATCCAGTCCACACAAACACACACACACAACCGTGTGTGTGCCACGTCCATCAGGGGAAGCAGAAATCTCGACGCTGTCACGCATACCTAAGAAGACTCGTGAAGAGTTGCTTTCCTTGGCATCTCTCACGGACCGGGAACGAAACAGAGTTTGGTGGCTCTGTTAAATCACCATTAAAAAAAGAGAGAGAATTTAGACTGTAATTGCCCACCTGTCAGAGAGTGAGCAGGGCACAGGACCCTCATTATTGTCTAATTAATACAATTTGATTAATCATAATTATAAACAACAAAACACACTAAATGTACACCTATATATTAAATTGAGCTAATTTCATAAACATCACTGCTTTAACTTATTAACTTGGTGGCTAATTAATAACAATTAATCAGTTTGCATAATAACTGCATATAAATTAATGTTTTAAATCAAGTCATATGAAATTATTTTTCCAGCTTTTATAAAAAACGCACCATAGTAGCCACTTAAATTCATGGAAAATCATACAAAACAGTGTAAAAAGCGTTTAATCTTTTAGTTTAAATCTTTTTCTATGTTAACATCACGCTATCAAACACTAGTTGCAGTAACAATCACTAGTTAATATGATTTTGGAGGAAAACTACGGTTATCAAGAAAAATTTTCATACATTAATGCATGCATTCAGTGAAAATTGTAATTGAACTGGTTGTGATCAGCAAAGCTCTCGTTCACCTGCATGACATAACTATATAGAGTTCTATATGATACCATGCGTATCTCCATTTATGATAGCAAAATGCATGATGCAGATATTACAACACTTGAACTGTTTGAGAACCCACCTGAATCTCTGAATCCAGTCTGAAGCGCTCAACCTCATCCAAGCGCGGATGTGAGGAAAATAAATCCTGATCGATTGTGATTTAGTCCTGTTGTCTGTTGGTGAATGAGACTCACAGATGCAGCAGCGTTCAGTTCCGTTCATGAGACAGACACACACTGACACACACGCACACATGCACTGAGAGAGAGAGAGATAGATAGGATTGGTGCCGGAGAGCGATCCAAGGTGAGAACCCCGACTGTGCCCCCCTCACACCACCACCCACACACACAATTCCAGACTCAAACTGCATTAGAGAACGAGGCTCTGTTTCAAAACCCAGTAAGCCGCCTACCTAGACAGCATTTTGGTGCATCATAAGCGCGCGGCGTTTTTGGGTACCCTAGTCGCGTGCAACATTGTTGGGCTTCATATGAGCGCGCAGCATTGTGTGGCATCGAATCGGTTGCGCGCGCCAATGATGCCATAAAATGCTGTCTTAGCAGCAACTCACTTGGTTTACAGACGCACCCAATGGGTGGTCCGGAGTCTAGCATCTGGCATAGTCGCGTAGAGCATTTCTGAGCATCACAGTTTTGGTTTTATATTCATAATTATTTAGCAACCACTTTTGTCAATAAACGACTTAGAAAAGAGGTTAAACACAGGCAATGATAATGATATCAGTACAAAGAGTCATTTTTATTCATCACAGGCGCGTGTAGATGCGCGTTATGCTGTCTAGGTAGGCAACTTACTTGGTTTGGAGTCGCTGTGTGTGGTAGGGGGTCTGGTAGTATGCGAATTTTACTTTTAGGGGGTGAAATTTCGGCTCTAAGAAGAATTTTAAACGTCTGTTAAATATTATATTGTCAATACAAAGATCATTTTCAGGACGCAATCTCAGTGAGTCAGTCACAGTCAGAAACCGTCAATTATCCTTAAGGATAGTCACACCAAAAATGACAAAAAAATGTGTCATTAAAGGTAGGGTAAGTGATTTCTGTTAGCCAATGTTGATATTTGAAATCACCAAAACAAACACGCCCCTACCCCAAAAGGGTCTTGCCCCTATTTTGATAACTCCGCCCACATATACATACGCAACCCAGGCAACGATTAGTTCTGTGAAACAAAGCAAAACCATTGTAACACCGTGTCTACACTGGACGCGAGCAGTGCGGCGCGACAAATCCCCCGACAGAAAGCTGCTGCCGGGTTCTTTTTATGACGTGCTGACACAAATTTCACATGGTTTTCAACGGTGGTTTGATCGCGTCCAGTGTAGGCAGACTTTAGCTGTTGTAGACATGGTGTTACTCACCTATTGAGAAGAAACAAAGCAACCTCAGCGTCCGATCGCAGGCCTCCGCCCTTGAGTGTTTTTTTTTTTTTTTCTCTCCAGCGCTGGAAGCTGATCCGATGTTACTCCGGGTACTACGTCTGCCTTATCGTACCACCGTACCGCAGACATTTTCCTCTTTTATTTTTTTTATCCGCCATCTCTATCTTTCTGTCGCTCGGCTCGGCTAATGTCCATCCTGTGCAGTGCTCTCTCGTCCTCATCATGAGTAGACACGCCCCTTACTTCTGATTGGCTACAAGTTTGTTTTGCGATTCGGCCCGAATCAGTTTTTAAAGTGTTTTTGAAAAAATACATACCCCACCTTCTGCCTTTTAATTACTCACCCTCATGTCGTTCCAATCCCGTAAGACCTTCGTTCCTCTTCGGAACACAGATTAAGATATTTCTGATTAAATCCGAGAGCTTTCTGACCCTGCATATGGCAGTCATGCAACTGAAATATTCCCGAACCAGAAACGTAGCAAGGACTTCAGTAAAATAGTCCATGTGACATCATAGTTCAACCGTGATTTTACTAAGCTAAGAGAATACTTTTTGTGTGCAAAGAAAACAAAAATAACGAGTTTATTCAACAATTCTTCTCCTTCAAATCACTTATTCTGCTATTATGGAGAGTACCACACCATATGCCCATTACTTTCCTCTGCACATAAACAAGGCTCAGCCGATGTGTGTTCTACGTCAGCAGCATCACGTGCATACGTTGTTTACATGCAGAGGTACTCTTGATAATGGCGGAATATGTGATTTGGAGGAGAAGAATTATTGAATAAAGTAGTTATTTTTGTTTTATTTGAGAACAAAAAGTATTCTCGTATTTTTTTGTTAACTCTACGTTAGAACGCTGCTTTCCCGAATGTTTAACCGATGTCCTTATTACGTTTCTGGTTCTGGGAACATTTCAGTTTACATTGCTGTCTACGCAGGGTCAGAAAGCTCTCGGATTTCATCAGAAATATCTTCATTTGTGTTCCGAAGCTGAACGAAGGTCTTACAGGTTTGAAACAACATGAGGGTGAGTAATTAATGACAAACTTTTAATTTTTGGAACGATCCCTTTAAGGGCTTTAAAACAAAACTGTTCTAAATTTGTAATATGAAAATCTATAATAAAGTGAAAGATAATGGCTGAATTTGTCACTCTTTCTCGACGTACAGCGCAAAAATTATCGCAACATACTGTTGCTATGGTTACCTCCTCATGCTAGCGTGATTTCTTTAACTTCTATTTTTCAACAGGTTCGCTCTGACTAACATTTATTAATACTAAAAACTTTTAACTTTGAGAAACACCTAACTAATAACTTTTACTAAGACCGCTCAACCTCTTGTTTTGACTTCTTGAGGGGAGAGGGGGCGGGTGAGGAGGTCAGACCCAAATAATTCGCACCCTCTGGCGTTTCTGCGCATGCGTGTTTTGCTCTGCTGATGTTCCAATGCTTATTTTGACATTGCTGTTTTTTTTTTCCCCGATACTATCTCACAGAGCCATTCAAGAGTCTTTGATTCCCGTAAATCATCGGAAACATTCGGTGTGTGATGGAGAATCCAGATGGTGCGCGTAATGAGAGCATAAAACACGAGACAAACTCAAGGCAGATGCGGGTGGGTGTGTGTCTGTGTGTGTCCTAAACAGATCAATTATTATAATCATCCCGCAACGCCCGAGTGGCAAACCGGGATGCATCACGGAATTCCAGAACTGATCCTAAACGCTTGATGAATTGCACTCATCCGGTGTTGAACATCTCCCAACATCACGTGATCAACATACTTCATCAGTGGTCTTTATCCACAGCAGTGTTGGGGAAGCTTTTGTTGTGTTGCATCACGGAAACAATGCAAGTTCTCAAAAATATCAAGTGAATTCATCATTTTGTTTTTTCATATTCCTGAAACTCTATGTAAACTACTCTTCTCGTCAGGTTGCAAAACTATTTGCTTGGGCTCCATCTTGTGCATTTGAGCCATTTAACATGACACAGAGCATCTCCAATGAAACGTTTGAACTCATCCAATACAGTGTTCTTGAAAAATACTAGTCCAAAGCAGTAAGTGCACCTCAAAGCACACCAGAACATCATTAAAAAGACGAGTGCATGTGGAGCAACTATGATACTGCCCAGAACTGCATGGCCATGCTCCAGAACTGAGTTTCTGAGCAGGAGGAAATGTTGTGAAGGACACCAGGATGCTTACGGGAACTCCTTCATTACGGAGATGACTGACTGTAACTGTGCACGAGGCAATAGCTTAAATACTTTAAACTCAATCAATTAATGAAACTTCTGTCTTCATTTACTCACTCTCTTGACATTCCAGATCTGCATGATGTTCGTTCTTCTGTGGAAGACAAAAGATGATGATTAGCAGATTTTTCATGCTGTATCCAATGAAAGTGAATGCTTTAAAAATGACAAAAAGCATCATAAAACTTCATAAAAGAATATGGCTTCTTCTTGAAGTCATTTAATAGCTTTGAATGGGAACAGACCCAAACTGTCATCATTTGCACCATTTTTATTTCTATATATTCAAATATGTGGCATCAAGATATGACACACCAGATTAGGTGATCAATTATGTCGAAAAGTCATTGTTTTTTGTGGATCTGCTAATAATTATTGTGATGCACCAAATTTTTATATACACAACAGTCCTTCAAACCACTATAGGTTTTGCCCATTTGTCAGCTATAAGTTTTAACTTAAAGTGGTCATATGATGCTGCTAAAAAGAACATTATTTTGTGTATTTGGTGTATTACATGTATTTATCTGGTTTAAGGTTAAAGAAACACATTATTATTTTCCACATACTGTCCATTATTGTTTCTCCTCTATGTCCGCCTTTCTAAACGCGTCGATTTTTACAAAGCTCAAAAAGCGAGGTGTGCTCTGATTGGCAAGCTAACAAGTGCGTTGTGATTGGCCGAATACCTCAAGCTGTGACGGAAATGTTACGCCCCTCACATACTGTGATGCCGTGTCCCGGAGCTACAAGACAAAACATTACAATTTATTATAAACGAGGCATTTGTTGCATCAGGTGGGGACATAATTACTGATTATAATAAATTATACTGTCTTTTTACTTGTCGCATCGCGCCGCGTAAACATAAAACCATGTCTGCATTTGTGATCGGAGAAATGACAAACAACAAGCCCTACTCTACACTGCTCCAAACATTTGGGCTTCGTTATGCAAATCTTCCCACTAGTGAGGTAAACATGTGGGGGCGTGTTAGAACGAGCCTTTTTTAGGGGGGTGTGGCAGAGTCTTAACTTTGATCAAGAGTATTTCTTTGGTTTTGAGACTTTAGTCTTTTGCAACTTTACAGATCTTCTTTAATGCACCAAGAGCTTGTAACACTCCAAAGAGAAAGGAAAAATTGAAATCGCATCATATGACCCCTTTAAAATAATAAAATGTAGTATGATCACTTATTCTGTTATATATTTTATACAAGTACAGGTCAGAATAAGTATGTTGTTTCGTTGATGGATCATTATTTCACCCTTATTTTGACATTTTATTTTCACAAAAGTTATATGAAATACTGAAGTAGACATTTTACTTGCATTTAAAATCTGTCTATCTATCTATCTATCTATCTATCTATACAAACACACACACACACACACACAATAGCAATTCAGAGATCTCCTTTTGTGTTTGACAGAAGAAAAGTTCACATGAAAAGGCCACATTTTTTATTTTGGAGAGAATTTTTATAAATCTGGCTTGCATTAAAAGGTACCAATATTTTAATGAATGTGAGAGTCTCAACAATTTAGAAAAGGATTAAATAATCTAATAAGCCTACAAACCTCACATTACAGTGCATTACTCACACCATTCCTACAGCGAAGCATCGTGCTTTCGTTGATATTTCTCTGCGGCACAGACTGGAAATCTCTTAAAGAAAGAAGAAAAAATGATTGGAACTGAAAAAAGAAAAAAGCTGGAGGAAACCGTGCTGAGCGCTGGGAGCTGGAGGATGATTCTCCTTTCAACACAACAGTAAACCAAAACATACAGCCAAAACCACACTGAAGTGGCTTCAGACCAGGAGGTTAATGTCCTGGAGAGGCCCAGACTAATCTCAATCCAACTAAGCATCTGTGGAACTGACTTATTCATATTCAGTTACTTTGTTTTTGACTTAATTTGGTGGCGTTTTTCTTGTACGGTAGCATTGATGTCGATGAGTGGGAAAACTCCCAGAGAAATCCTCATGTACACACAACAAATAGCTAAGACGCTTTATAGGCACTGTATGGCAAACAGATTTGTGCCATTGGTTTTAGGGTGACTGGTAGCGCCGGTGCGGATCACAGACGCAAGAGATTTAGGATCAAACATGCGGCTGCCACAAAATACAAGTATTTTCCATAATGTACTGTGAAATAAAGTAATTTCTCAATGAATGGTGTCCATGCGTGTGTGTGTGGGGGGGTTCTCAGGCCTGTGTAAGCCGCTCAACATTCCTGTGGTATTTATGGCACCGTCTTACTCTGATGAGTGTGTCACAGGTCAAGAAATAACAGAGGCAGAAGCAGCCGTCTGCACACATTCACACGCATACGAAGCTTTCAGGACGATCTGTTTGTGCTTCTCTGGAAACTCCACTCACATGAGTGTGTGAGAGAGACAACAGTGAGCGACCTGTGAAGAAGACATGTGCGAGTCAATTGCGCCACCTACTGTCTCTTTAACACACTTTACGCTCCTGATTGAGGCCCACATGTGTAGGTTAACCTTCAATTATCTCTGCGGGAGGGGAACTAGCAATTTTGTGTAGTAAAACAGTTAACACCAGAGCAGTAAGATATTTGTCTAAATTATAGAGGAGGCCGGGGCTAGTTGTCACAAGGGGTGTATTTAAGGTTTTGAGTTGGTTTAATTGCACAAATGTTTGTTTTCTCGATAGCAGTGGCTCCTGGGGTGCTTTCAAACACCTGGAGTCGTAAATTAGGATTTTATTGAAATCTGTTCTTTTAACAAAATTTTCAGAATATTGATCTTTTTAAAAAAAAATTGTTACATAATTACACATACGGCAAAAATAATATATATATATACATGTATTTTAAAAATTACATACGTTTTTTTTTTAAATGTGAATGTATTTCTTGGATTGAAATAAATTATTATATTGTTAAATTGTTATATATATATATATATATATACAAAAAAAGTGGCCAAACATATATTGGTATAAAATAAATATATAGCACGTTTATTTTTTGGCCATTATCATAAACCTAAAACACCTTGAAATACATTAGTAGAAATTGTCACATATGTTTTGTATGTTTAGAATTTTATACAATTCATTAATTACAATAAAACCTTATTGTACAATGGTTGAAAAAATAAAAATAAAATATAGATATGACATAGAATATCTTTTTTTTACTTTAAATAGTATGTGCATATATTATGATATTTAATGTATATTAAAAAAAAGGTATTTTGGTATATATATATTTTGACTGCAGGTTTGTGATAGCTTACCCCATGTACTGTGACAACATGCCCCGCTACAGACCTGACTTGCATTAAACATATCTCTCTCTTTTTTGACAGTATTGTTAAAAATGATATTTGTTAACCTGTGTCCAAATATAGAAATTTCTAGAAATATTGAGTGTTTAGATGATCCATGATTTCATTATTAACTTCAATAAACTTACAAGAAAAAGTGCTGAAAATAATTAAGCAGACGTTTAATTAAAGTGTGGAAATGAAAACACAACTGTGCGAGGAACCTCATTTTAATTTCATGAATAATTATTGATGTATTAATTTATGAGGATATGAATTCAATTAAAAGTTTGCTGGGTTTGTTATATAATATCTTGTTTAATGTTGTGATGCGAAACTTATTTTCAGTTGTTTCAAAATGCAGGTATACGTGCATAAAAAAATTATTCTTTTTTTTTTTTTAGCTGTTTTATATACTACTATTTACATTACTTTCATCTAAATATTATGAACCTGAATATTAGCCTGCTATATTCTAGTAGCAGCTTCCAAAATTGTATTTTTGTTTCATATCATGAATTGTATAAATCAGTAGCATATATAATGTCCATTATATATCATGGCAATAGGGGGCAGTGCAGCCTGTTAAATGTTTTCTTCATACAGCAGAATATGATTCATGCGTGCATAAAATCTAATTTTCATAACTGCATATGCTAAATTACATGAAAATACAAACTGACGTGATTATGCCGATAGATAGGAATTCTTAATGACCTATGAAGAAAATAGACGGCAGCTATGACAACCAATAAGCCTCTTAAATCGAGAGCAAATGAAACATTTTAATCGTTTAAGGGAGGTTTGAGTCACACGTGTGGACAGTCGACACGCGCTGAATTATTCTGGTCGCCTTGGAGACCCGGACGCGCGGGGGATTCTGGGAAGTGGAGTTTCAAGGCAGATAAATAAAGACGCATCAAAAGGGGGCAGAGAAGATGGTGCTTTCCACAAATAAGGAACTCTTTAGTTTCATGACATTAGAGGCACAAATATTAAGATGTTTAGGCCATATTTTGGAACCTATTCAGGAAAAGTGCCAGATAGATGAGCATCCAAATACACAATATACATACTCAAAAACACAGACACTGCCTTAGAATACACAGTGATCATATTTGGGAGAAAAAGCATAAAAATTAGACATTTGCAGGTATGTCATATACAGTACCGTTTAAAATATTGGGTTGGAAAGATTGTTTGTTAACAAGTCTTTTATGCTTACTAAGGCTAAATTTATTTGATCAAAAATACAATAAAATGTAAATCTATACCTTTTAAATCCTGTTTTCTATGTAAATATATTGTAAAATGTAATTTATTCCTGTGATGTGCAGCTGAATTTTCAGCATCATTACTCCAGTCTTCAGTGTCACATGATCTTCAGAAATCATTCTGTTTTTTTCCCCGTTTATTATCAATGCTTCATATTTTTATGGAAACCGTTTAACCGTTTTTTACTCTAAACTGTTTAATCTTCGTCAATCTACAAGGCAAGGGAATAAAGCTTTGACAGAGTTTCACCTGTAGTTGAAACACCTGATATCCTGCAGCCCAGTCCATCCACTGTTTGAATCAGCTAGTGTTTGGGTGATTTTTAGTGGCTACATGAAATCTGTACTCAGTTCATGCAGGTGTCACTCTCAGAACAAAAAGTCCAAAAGCTGTCAGTAGGGCAGTACCTTTTCAAAAAGTACACCTTTGTACCTTATTTACCCCTCAAGAGTGCATTTTAGTACCTTAAATGTACATACTTGTACCTACAGTGTTCATATTAGTACATAAATGGTACATATTAGTAACTTTTAAAAAAGGCACCACACCAACTTTTGTACCTTTTTATCCGAGAGTGCATAGAGAATCACATTACATCTTAGCATTTCACATTTCTTTTTGCCAACGTTTGCTTGTGAAGTGTTTGTGCATCTTTGATTGCAATAAATGACACTTGCTTTGTTGTTTTGCCTCTAATGCAATGACATTTTTCAGAGTGACTCCTACTGTAATAAGTATGCATGTTCACATTTGTATGCTCTTACCATGTCCAATTCACTTTGATAGGTTCATTTTCAAAAGATGATCCAAATATTAAGCGAGTTGGATCGACATCTTACCTTTGTACGATCTCTCTTGGATGGATATCCTCAGCACTGCATCAGATGGCTGTTTTATTAAGAGCAAATAATGCCGAATATCACTTGAACTCACGAGCAACGATTAAACAGAAGCAGATTTTGGGATTGGGGGCTCAAAACACATGCATAAACTTTGAGTCACACAGACTGTAGTAACCGCACACACACACACACACACACACATCATCATGAAGGCAACTGTTGGGTCCACCAGGCACAGTATGAATGTCACCACAAGACTATGTAAGCGTCTCCCAGACACACACACACACACACACACTGCAGCAAAACACAAGACAAATCACATCAAAAGCTATACTGCACGAGGCCTGCAACCACTGCAGATGATCGATTATTAAACTTCTTCATCAGTTTCCCTCTCAGAGCTCTAATTCATCCCGATAAGTGAGCTGTTTTGCTTTTGTTTTCCGAGCACAGTCTCCATTCACCCTGCAGAATTGGAGCGTTTTATACATTTGTATCTCTTGGCCTCTGCCAAGGACAGAAAACAGTTGGTTTACATTTGGTCGCAAGAACTCCCTGATTCACTCCAAGCTTTGGTCCATATTTTTAATGATGAATACACCCCCCCCCCCCCCCCACAGAAGGCTGAAGTGCTCCGCCAGTCTGACTGCTGTGTGTGTTTGAGGGCTAGTTTGTCGGGGATTGGCTTTCACACACACAAGCTGAAAGGGTTACTGTTCAATCTATTCTGCGCTCGCCAGAGTGCGCGGCCGAGTGGCGCCGGCGCGTCACACACACACACACCACCTCTCTCAGTCTCCTCCAAAAAGCTCTACACATCATCAAGAAACAGAGCTGACAACTGCCCCCACCCTGCGCCAAAACACAGCACCAGCAGTGTGTATCTGTCACAATAACCTCGGCAATAACACGCACACACATGCGCTTTCGCTCCGCCGCGATCCGCGTAATGACAGGCGCGATTGACGCGCGTCTGCGGACTGTGAAGTCACGTTTTTCCGAGTCTCGCATCTCTCGCACTAGCAGACAGCATGTTTGCTGACTAATTAACAGTCTGGTACCGTCAGCATCAGTTCACAGGCATTGTAGAGTGTTGCAGTGTTTCTCACGCCGAGACTTTTGGACAAGAATCGGGCTCAGATTTCTGTCTCTCAGACCCCCCCTCCCCCCGTTCCCTTTCCCTTTCTCTTTCCAGAAGCAGTACGCCAGCAGCTGCTGGCTCTCCCTGCTCTATTTCACCAATGACAGTGTTTGAAAATGGCTGCATCATATTTTAGCGCTGTGTTAACATCGGCGCGCTTTTACGCACGTTTCCAAGCGCTCCCCGTAGAGTATTTGCACAGCACAAGCACGCAGAAGGGCCTAGATCTCATTCAGAAAGAGCACAACATGTTCAGCACGCACGCATCTGCATTCATTCTGCAACACAGGCATCATTCAGCGTTCTCAACCTAAAGAAACCAAGAACATTTGACACAGGACATATTTCTCGGATCCTTCGGTCCAAGTTTAACAGATTTTATTGCTAAAACCATGGCATTTACACGGACATGTTTATTATTAATATTAATATTCTCTTAAATTCATTTTTAGAACTTTTCACGTAGAATTGCTGGTATATTCTATTCTCGTCTCTTTATCTATACTCACACGACCGTAAAACTATAAATAAAACATACGCATGTTTTTTTTACCAAAATACTATATGATTTCCAAAAGAAAAAAAAGCTGAGTTCACGAGTATAACTTCCAGCCCAGCCTTTTTTTAAATCATCATCATCCTTATTGATATTAATATCTGTACAAAACCTCTAGGCAGTGTTCTTCAGTCTCTATAAATAGAGTTCGAATGAGGAAAGTGAACTTCTCTCTTGCGTCTTGGCAATAATTTCATAAAAAATAACCACGAGCCGAAAGTGCTCCTCGTGAGAATATGGTCCTGATCCTTTAACAAAAATAGCTGCATTCTTCTTCATCATCTTCTCACTTAAATATGTACATATTGGCGTGTTTGGGGTCATATATTTTGAATGAAAAGGCTATATATATTATATAATTATATATATATATATAGATAATATAGATTATATATATATAATATTTTATATATGTATATGTATACAAAAATAGATTCGCTATGTGGCGCCACACGTCTCTGTCCGTGGTTAAACAGTGCAATCATTCCCAATCGATAGCCCCTCTCTCTCTCTGCTCAGCAGGAGCACTTGCACTCGGAGATGATGGGGTACTGCACCGATATCCACGTGCAGTACTTCTGCCGCAGGAAGCCCTGGCAGTACCATCGCAGGAGGGTCTTGGTCACCGACTTGACCGGCTTGCATGACATTCCCTCGGGGAAGGAGCAGGAGCGCTCGCTGAAGCAGTTACCCTCCTTGATGTAGCGCGGCCAGAAACGCGCGCCCAGGTCCTTCCAGGTGTACAGCACCGGACAGTGCGTGTACATCCACAGCCACTGCAGAAACTTCCGCCGCGCCTTCTTGCCCACCTTGACGCGCCTGCCGTACGGCGTCTCCGTCAGGTTCAGCTTCTTGAGGTCGGCGGGCATGGGCAGGCGCGGCAGCTCCGGAGGCGCGCTGGCGTTCAGCTGCGTGGGCAGGTGGATGGACATGAAGCTGGGGTCGAAGTTGCTGCCTAGCTTCTTGCGCAGCGTCTTCTCCGAGAGGTCCTGCTCGCGCGGATCGTGCTCCGGATCGGGGTCCTCTATGAGGTCGGGGACCGGCAGATGCTCGCTGGGCGAGGGCCTCAGGCGCAGGGAGTGCTGGGCCGCGGCGCCTTGCGCGCACAGGAGCAGCAGTAGCAGCGGCAAAGCGCGGGTGATGCTGCCCATGACTCGTCTTCTGTCTGTCTGCGGAGTGGAGTTGGCCTTCACACACCCGCGCATAAATAGCGAGATCTTTTAATAGACGGCCGCGTGGCCCGGAATGACATGGGACATGGGCTGTCTGTTTTCAGGGATACTCGCTCAGCTGAGGCGTGCCAAGTGCGCTGCAAAACTTTATCCTCATCGGACTTTTCGGCGGGTCACCATGGCAACGGGATAGGATGGTATGGCACCGTTTCCAAAGCCTGCTCGGATTCTGTCAAACACCCAAACTGGCGTTTGAAATGTCAGCTCGCCCGCGGAATGGAGCGCGTCTTAGCCAATGTTATTTTTACGCACTCCTCTCTCTCTGAGCGCACAGGCTCCAGTGCGTCCCGCCGAACCGGCGCTGCTGAACCGGGACGAGAGCCGCTCAGTCTCTCCACAGACCCTGCAGAACTCCGCGATCGGAACCTCAAACGCGTCTAGAACATGTTCGGGTTCAGTCCGGAATAAAATCAGGCTCCTCTACACGTTTGCGCCAAGCGTTCCCGCTAAAGTCTGCTGCATGTTCTCCAGCCGCGGTGCGTTCATATCCCCGCTGTGTCAGAAATCCTCCTCCGCAGAGCCGTCCGAAAAACTCGCCTGGTCCTGATCTGGGACAGAGGAGAATGAGCGCGTCTGGAGGAGAACTCCTCTCTTTTCCAAGTTAAATATCCCCTCTTCCCTCCTCCCCCTTCCCCCGCCGGCTCCATGAGCGCGCGCGCCGCGGTGTGGGCTGTGTGTGCGCACCCACCTCCCCTCACCCTCATCGCTGACATGCAAACACCTCACTCACACACAAATGAGACCCCCCTCCCCACACACACACCCACTCACACCACTCTAGATTTATCACAGGCTTCTACATAACAGCAACCAAAAACACACATTTGGGATTTTCCCATATCTTGCACATTCCGTTACATCTTTACCCACCGATTATAGACGGTTCATCGTCCTTGCAGCAACATAATTTATTCAATGGCAAACCTTAAATGCATTCAACCACAATCAACTACCACTCTTTTCTGGATGAGTCATTCATCTGGCTTTTGCAGATATTGGGCACATTAGGCATATGTGCATTTTAATGAATATCATTTGAATGCTTTTCTTTGCCCCCAATAAAAGAGCTTTGTTTGTAATTCTCGACATGAGCGGAGCCACACACACAAAACAACACACACACACACACCACACCACCACACACACACACACACTTTTCCAAGGACAAAGACAAACAAAGGAAGTGCTTAGGATCCAATAATGGTCCATTAAGCGCCTCTGGTTTGTGTGGAGGTTTGTGGATTCGGCTTCGACCTTTGCTCTTGCCACTGGCAGGAACCAACGCACGTGAACTCTCGGGGTCACCAAATAAACGGCCACAATTAAGTGTTTAAACGGGCCACATATAGAGACGTGTCACCTCGCACGGTGCCAGAACTCGAGCTCGATGTGCAGCCTGATGTTCCAACGGCATGCACAAATTCTGCCCTCCATCACTATCGCTCACAGGTGATCTCTGAAAGAGCCGAGGTGAACTTTTACAACCCAAATTTAATTGTGCATTCAAAATACACATGTAAAACTTTCACGTCATTAACAATAACATATGAGCTGTCAAAATATTTGCACGTGCATGAATTCATCTTTTGAGTTCTATTCAATAATGCACAAAAGATTTGTTGTATTTGTTCATATTATTAATGTGTGTTATTTTAAGCATCTCTCTCTGTTCTCAAGCTGTTTGTGGTGGATTGCAGAGGCTGGAGGGATATCCCTCTGTGAGCTGTGGGCTTCATGACACGAGGAGTGTGAGGCATGTAAAGCAGGGCCCCAGCAGTCTGTGGTTCGGTGGCAGACTGTCTGGCTGCGGTTCTGTGGTTCTGCGGTTCTGCGGTTCAGCTGCTGGTGTCACGCCGCATTTTGACCGCTAGAGAGCGCGAGCGAGCGCGGCTCACTGACGCTACGCAGGAACTCTCTCAAACACATCATCAGCTCACGTTCATTCAGACTGCTAGGACGTATCAAATTTCCACGCATGGAGCTTCTGACTTGTTATGCAGTAGGATATATCATTTAAACATGACCTGAAATTATGTTATTATTATTAAAGTGCACAACAATGATACAACATTTCGTTAAAAAAATAGTCTATTGTCTCACTGCTCCGTTTATTAATCGATCGATCGCCTAGATGGACCGATGGATAGATAGATAGATAGATATATAAAAACTTATATCTGAATGTTCTCAGAATGTTCAAAATCTCAGAATGTTTTTTTTCCTTGTTAGACAAATGTTTACGGGAACATTCCATTGAATCCACTTGTGGCAAAGAAGCATGAGAATGTCTACTTCTTCTGCAAACAGTACAACAGTAAAAAAAACACGTTAAAGCGGGTCTACTTATGTGATTTTCAGCTCTTCGCGTTCTCCCTTGGAGTGTTACAAGCTATTTGTGGGCCATAGATAGATCCCTGAAAGTTGCTAAGATTAAAGTCTCAAATCCAAAGAGATTTTTTTTTATAAAAGTTAAGAGTCAACCACAACTACCTATAAACGTCTCGTTCTGACATGCCCCCACATGTCTACGTCACTTTGTGGAAATATTAGCATAATGCGCCCAAAGAAAGAAGGCGTGGTTTCAGTAAAAACCTTTTAATGTTGAAGCAGCCATGTCAGGGAGAACCTGTGTGTTTCTAGGAGAAAGCAAAGCACTTTATTTGGCCTTCTGACAGTAGATGCATTTAGGAATCTTTAAGATCACTTACAACAACAGCAATGCTTTTATGACGACCGCTCCGTGCGCCCTAGATGGAGGTTTTCTGACTTCTCGCTATGACAATCGCCGCTTCTTAATCACTACATGTTCTTTATTATTTTAAGTCTTTGGCATTGCCTCTTTCACATGCGAAGTTTTGCGCATCGGTGTGCTGTGGGGTTGTGCGGTGTGTGTGTTCGAGATGAGATGAGTAGAGACAGAGAGTGGGTGTGTGAGAGAGAGAGAGAGAGAGAGAGAGAGCGAGAGAGAGAGTGAGAGAGAGAAAGCGAGCGAGACACATCACAGTGGAGTCAGCTGTCTTAACCGTGGCTTGTGTGCTGCAAACACAATAACAGCTTCATCACTGTGTCTGTCACACGACTCTGTTCCCCTTTCAGGCTCTGTCTTTACACTTATTTTGAAAGCTGAAGCTTGCGATTTTATGGTAAGGGGCGTTACATTTCCGCCGCGTGCTTGCGGTGTTCAGCCAATCACAATACACTGGGTCAGCTGGCCAATCAGACCAGAATGCGCTTGTCGGAAGGAGGGACTTTGTAGAAAACGAGCATTTTACAGAGAGGCGGGGCATGAGGACTCTACAATAATTACAGTATTATGAACAATACTGTCGTTTTTTGAAACATTCAAGCATGGTCCAACATTTCTGTTTCCAAATACACCACATAATATCTTTAACAAAGCATCATATGCCCCCTTTAAAGAACGTCTAAACGTTTCAGGAAAAATGTTCACTCGTAATGTAGATATAATGCTTTTTAACTACAACATTTTGAGAACATTAGGCCATTTTAAAAATAAGAGAACTTTAAACAAACATTCTATTAATGTCACTGGAAGAACGTTAGTTCATATGTTTTAAAGAACGTTAGCGTTCTGAGAACATTCCCAGACAGACAGACATGCAACGTCCCTCATCTGCTGAATGAGTAGGCTACATATAAATGTATGTGTAATAAGAATATTTCTGCATTTTCGCTCATTCGATGCTCAAAGTGACACAGTTGTTTGATCAGAGTAAACAGAGCGCTCTTATTTCGCTCCGCGTCTCTCTGGCTCTACTGCGTCTCTAACTGAAAGCAGATGCTGGAAGCAGCATTGAGAAATGCGCTGCCTGTTTGAAGATTTCCTCTTTATTCTTTCACTGTACGCCTTGTAAACAGCATCAAATTGGCGAATCTCTCTGGCGACAGCGACGGAGAGCGTTTGATATAAGCTTGTGTTTGTCCCGTGAGGTGATGTCACACCTTACGTTCAGCATACAGGCGAAACAGCGTTTGATTGACAGCGCAGACTGTGAGGGTTTTCAGTGACACAGCATGGGGACGCTTCCCTCTAAATGTGTGTGCGCGCGACTGAACGCACAGCTCCAATGCACCGCGCTTCTATTCAGGCCTACCGTGTGGCGCAGAAAGGGGAGCAGAGGACACAGGAAGAAAAGAAAAGTGGAAGAGGGGGTGGGCTGGAGGTCAATAATGATCTCTCGGCCTCGTTTAATTGGTGTGTGTGTGACTTCACTGCATTCCAGCTTGATTACCCTCATTCATGTTGCCTAAAATTAAAATGAATGCGAGAAATATCCTGCTGGGACGGAGCGGGGAAAAGGAAGAGACCCAGGGAGAGGGCATTCCCAGCGCGAGGGGGGCGGGATGACATCACATTCCTGGAGCCCGGTTCCTAATAACCGCAAGATATTGCTGTAATTCGGTCCGTCTCGGAGGTCCAGTGTGGACGGTTGAGGTTGAGCTCTGTTTACGTGCAACCAAAGAATCCGATCCGAATCGAAAGGCCTTCTTGTAAACACCTCAATTGAACTTGGGGTGCGATTCCCAAACCCTAAACCTAACCATTCCCAAAGTTCCCACGAACATTCACAAACAGCATCGCAAACTTGTGGTTAGAAGCATAGTTTCTTGTTAGTAAGACGTTGCTCTTTGGCTTTTGGATCAGCAAGCATGCTAACATGCAGTACATTCTATATCTTTCATTCCAGTTCAGTAGCCAATATATATATATTTTAGTCGATATTTTAGCATGTCAACAATCAGAGCTGTTTTTGATGAGTTATTACTCCATCATCTGCGCATGATGTAATGCACTACATGTTCAGCCGACTGAAAGCATGTCCGTTGCGGGAAACAGTTGCAACTAGCTAGTTAATGATGGATTAATTATGGTAGTTAAGCAGGAAACAAACCCCTGATTGAGCTAGATCCAAATGAAAAAAGCAAGACGCTTCAAATTCAGCTAGGATGCTTTCAATTTTTAAATGAATCAAAAGTGACCGTAAAAGCATTTATAATGTTAAAAAAATTTTATTTGACACCCTTGAATCCCCAAACAACATCGATTCATCGTTATCTTCTCCACCAAAATATGACGCAGCACACTTTTTCCTCACCACTGATAATAATCAGAAATGTTTCTCAAGCAGCAAATCAGCGCCAAGACCATGTGACACTGAAGAGTGGAGTAATGATGCTGAAAATACAGCTTTGATCACAGGAATAAATTATATTTTAATATATATTAAATTAGAAAACAGTTATTTTTAATTGTAATTATATTTCTCAATATTACTGTTTTACTGTATTTCTTTGATCAAATAAATGCAGCCTTGGTGAGCAGAAGACTAACGCAGACATCACTTACAAATCTTACGCACAGGAGTATCTACATATTTTTTTTTTATACTCGCAATCAATGTACTTTCAGACAATAATAGTTTGGCATTGCTTACCATTGTTTTGACTGGATAGGTTTGCTCATGGCTTCAACCCGCCCTGAAGATTTTTATGACGCACAATGTCTATGAAGCACCTGAACGGGAAAACGCTGTGAAAAACGTACACATGAACTGCTTTCTGAGTGGGTGTGACTTGTTTTGTCACGCAGTATTTGCCGTTTTTTGGTGTGGCGTCTGGTTCGGAACACGCTGTCCGGATAACCGCAACACACGTTCGCATCTTACTCCACCGTAGTCCTTCAGATTCATCTACCCCCCCCCGCTCTCTGTCCGCTGATGTCTGTCTGATCACCTATGTCAACTCTGTTGTGTGTGCTTTAAGCCCGCATCCTGTGAAGGTGACAGTGTACGCTCTCTCCTGAGGATTGTGTGTGTGTGCTGTGGGACGGCCTCCTGTGCGAAGATGCCGATCACGCCGCTTAACACATACTGTGACATTCCTCCTACAGCGAACAGGCATGTCAGAACAGCCACAGGCCAGAAACTCTGTGCTAGACTCAGAAGTGTCCTTACATATTGCTCATTCACACCAACTGGTGATCTAAAAACAAATAAATAAAGAGAAACAAATCACTCAAAAGACACATGCAAAAAATACAAAACCGATCAGACCACATGCACTGCGAGCCAACCCTGAAAAACAACCACCTCACGGAAACGACCCTCAAATCGGACCCACTTATCGTGAACCCCACCCACGACTGCACCTCTCCTCCCTCACTTTAGCACAGAGCGAGAGAGACACTGCTAGAGTGTCTTGTGCAGTGATTCTATCCCCTTACTGAATGCTATAGCCCATTTGGAGATTTGGGAGAAATGTAGCATTCCTACTTGCTCAGCAATGAGGCTCTGCAGTGCGCATGGGGCCGTCAGACTGAAGTCCCCAAACAGTCTGATACAAACATCACCATAATCCACACCACTCAGTCCATCATAAACATCTGAAAGCTGTTAATGTGTAATTCACAAATCCATCAATAGTGTTTAACATTAAGCTTGTTACGTCCAGGTAAATTAATTCATATTCTAACGCTTCCCTCCAGTGAAAAGTTGTATTGTCCTGACCAGGAGAGATACTCCACAGATCACGCACAAGTCAAACGTCCCAAAATAGGTTCTAACCAAATATTCTTCGATTTTGATGCGTGATAGCATTAAAGATTTTTTTCCCTGATGAAGCATTATTAGAGTATGGACTCCTTCTTTTGCTGCCATAAGCAACCGTTTAAAACATCTTAATGTGTGCCTATGTTTCTACAAACATTCACTTTTGGCTTCTCAAGTCAGTTAATGTCTTGTGGATTATTGTGATGTTTTTTATCAGTTGTTTGGACTCTCATTCTGACGCCACCCATTCACTGTAGAGCATCCATTGCTGAACAAGTGATGCAATGCTACATTTATCCTTTCCACGAATGTCTAATCATCCTGAGCGCGAGTAAATTGTCACTTAAAATGTAACGTTTATTACAGTCCTGTCTATGGGAGCTTTCAAAGTAGATGCCAGATGCTTTATTTACTTTTTCAGTAACTTTTTTTTAGATCCTGAAGAACTTTTAGAAATTCAGAATGTGAATTTTTTTGTATATTTCTGACATAAAATTAAGCACCATCATAAATGTTGCAATTTTGTTATTAAGTTTCCTAAAAAGTGTCAGCCACACTAGCTATGTGTAACTCACAAGTATGAGATTATAACTACAGTAGATTCCTGAATCACAGACATTTGAAGGAAACTATATCGCCCCCTAGAGTTCAGCTAGATAGATAGATAGATAGATAGATAGATAGATAGATAAGCACGTGTGTGTGTGTAGATTATTTCTGTCTGGATATGTGTGCTACTATAGATGTATACACAAGCTGTCTCCTTTCATCTCAGTCTTGTTCATCACTCAATCAATCCAATCATATTTCTAAACAATAGCACAGAGTGTGTGTGTGTGTGTCTTTGAAGTCTTGGTTGAAGCGTGCTTAATTCAACAGTATGTGGTGGTTGTTCTCACTGCCCTGTCACTGCTACCGCTCAACTTAACATAACACACACACACACAAACTCAGACGGCCGCTCTGACATCACTCTGTACGCATGTCCACTCCAGCTGTTGTGTCTCATCCAGGACACACCCACCGGCTCCGAACACAGGCTTATGAATGATTATTAGTGTTATATTAACAGAAATAATGAACACACACAGTCTGGCTCCAGTGGATTAGACGCTGCTGGCGTTTTGTTTTAAGATTCCTCACTCGTGAGTGTGAACACACACACACACACACACACACACACACGACAACCTGAGAGAAAACAAATGTGAAAAGCCTTCTCTGATTGGCTCCTGAATGTACAACTGTATGTAAGATGTTCAACATTTTTGTTACTTGAAATAAATGTTAACTGAAATAAAATGATATATAAAAAAGTCAATTCTCTCATTTTTTTATTTAGTTTATCCTGAAAACTAAAACTATTACATTAACAATAACTATACTAACTAAAGCATTCAAATTACTAAAAGTTTAAATGATGATAATATGATAATAATAATAAAATTTTTGTTATCGGAACAAAAAACTGCGAGAGCACACCTCACATGCAGCAACAGCAATGGAGGAGGAAAAACAAACACATCCTGCCCTATTTTCAGCAAAGGCAAGTGTTTGGAAAATATTATATGAATAATTATGTGAATGTGTGTTATTTATGGGAATAGGGATGTGGCCGATAGTAAATCCGTATTCAGAAGGCAGGAAAACGGTACGCCTTACTACCAGAGCCACGAATGAAAACATGGTTGACTAGTGGTAGACCTGTTACATTACAGTAACGATCAAGTTCTATTTACCACCTACAAACAGACGTAAATGAGAGATGAAACCTGTATAGGTGATGGCGAACTGTGAATTTGCACAGATCCTGAGCACCACCGACAAACATACGCGATCTAGTAACATGTGTGGGAAGTCACTGCTGCTCTGTAGTATAAACACAGTACCCGTGATTGCCAAATCCGCCAGAGTGGGAAAGATAAAACGAGTGCACCTTCAAAAACGATTCAATCGCCCTGTATAGTAATACAACAAAAAAACCCAGGCTCCCTGATGCGCCGCAAATTGATACAAGGTCGCAACATATAATTGACGAGAGAAAATATTGAAAATCATAGTTCTTTATCCTCCCATCCTCGGTATTCTTCCCACAGTCCAGACGAGGTCGGAAGTGGGAACATCCGAGTTGAAATGTCCCACTTCCAACTTCAGTACATTCCAGTCAATCACATGTCACGTTATTAACATATTTCTGTCAATTATGGCAAAAACAGAAGAAAAAAATAACAAAATGCTGCTTTTCGTTTTTAAAATGCTAAAATTAAGGTATAATTTCATAAACTCAATGTCTAATGATTTTAAGTGTAACATTAGTTAGCTCCACACTATGCTCGTTGAAAGCAGTGACGTCAAATGACGCGGGATTGATCGATTGGCCCCGAATTCACAGGAAACAGTGTTCCAGACGTTATTTCCAAGCAGGAGGTGGGAAAAATGCTAATTTTGAGTTATCTGGAATGCAGCATTATTCCCTTTAAGGGTTCCGTAATACACATCATTTCCTTTCCGAACACGATATTTGGATTCCACATCCTAAATGGGAAGTGTAAAATATTTTTGATTTATTAGGAAGTTAATAGTTAATACGATTAGTTAACCCATACTATAGACTGGTGTGTTTTTGTGTCAAAATACTGGTGTATTTGAAGTCCAGTGTGCACAAAAAATTTGATGAAAAATCACGAGTGATGATTACAATCGAAAAATCCGTGAATCAATTTGTTAGTGCGAATCATGAGGTACTGGAAAGAGTCTCAACCTTAATATCTTTATACTGTATATATATATACTATATATATATATAATTATAATATATATATAATACATACACACACCACAATTTCCTAATAATCTATCAACCCTCAGATCTCCTCATCCCTAAACTATCATTATGCACATACAATATTATTCTATTATTAAAATCAGCTTTAGTTAATCTTAAAATAGTACAGGATAACATGTAGCCATTTAGATCATATTTTAAAAACAATGCCATTGACCAGTCATCATAAAATTTCCACTTTACCTGTAAATCTGCATAGACATAAAAAAAAATCTAATAAAAATGACAAAAACAAACAACAAAATTGAATTTGCCAGTAAAACAAAGAAACAGATAAAAACATAAATCCAATATGAACTAACCTATTACAGTATGTTAACAAATTACTAAGATTGCACACAATCTGGTGAGCACATCAGAAATGATGCAGTGTGAAACACAGTCCCCCAAACACTCCACAAAACTTCACTAGCGAAAGACCATGGCAACAAAATAAACACACCACTTTCATTCCATCTATGACACACGAGTCAGAAGACCAACAGAACTATGTGTCACCCCACACACACACACCACACTCCCCACCCGCCTCTGCGCATGTACGAGGGCAGTGAGTGCGCCCAGTTGCGGAGTGCGCAGTCTCTCTGGGGAACAATACTGCAGCGCTTCATAAAAACTTCAAACGCTCCTGCCAAATGTTTTATAGGTGCTTTAAAGGGTTACGGCTCCCGGGGGTCCCGAGCGGAGGGGGGTCTGTTTCGAACTCCAGCACAAACGCACACAATAAGCACAGGACAGGTGAACCAGAGGCATTTCTGCAGATCGTTTCATGCTATAAATGCACAGAGGACGCTGTGTTCGTATCACATATAGTCTTCCAGTCCCATCTTCAGGCCACCGGATGCAGAAGTACGTCCGTTATCATTCAGACTGTAATCAGAGCCGTGATGGGAATAACAGGCTGCGGTTTGTGCGGTTTAAAGATAGAGGCTGAACCTAGTGATGAGCTCCTCAATTAGGCTAGTTATAATTACATTCACGCCGACACGTGTTAAACTACTGTATGTGTGACTATACTGGTACAAAGAAAGAGGAAAAGGTGAGCCACACAGAAGTGTGCTTAACTGGACTGAATGTACACTTGTAGTGTACTTCCAGTCTTGAAAGTGTAGAACTTGCTTATTATAGAATATTATGGATAAATTGCCTACTTAGTGGAAACTTAAACGAGAGACACTTTCATGCTTCTTATACACTTTCTAAAAAGTGCACAACATGGATGTTAAATTTAAAACCTACCTTTAACTCATATTTTTACTAATTTGTCATGAAGCTCATTGGTTACGTAACCCGACAGCATGCAAAGTGTCTCCATCTATCATTTTTAATTTAGATTATTATATTATTACCATTAATTCATACTACAACAACAAACAGATAAAAATAATCTACCCATTTTATGTCTTTATTCATATAATTATACTATTATTCTAGATAATAGGAGGGCAACGCAATATAAGCAAGATTCGTTGAGACTGCAAAAAGAGAAAAATCTAATAATGGTAAAATGAATATAGATGAAGATATATACTTATCTAGATATAACCCACCACACAATACAAGTATTGATAAATATAGAAAAAAACTTAAAATTCATCTTAAATTGAAATCCACAGCAAATTAATTATTATTTTACTAATTTACTACTTTTTTTTTTTTACTAAGCTTTTTAATAAGTAATAATAGTAATTGCTTTTAAGCATGTCCACTTTATATATCATAACTCCCTATTTATGAGTGTCACTCAATATATTCCTGCCCCACTCCTAATTACTAGATATAATATATGCAAATGCACTATACAAAATAACAAAATGCAAAATAAAAGAAATAATTTATAATAATAAAAATAACATTTTACTAGTTCAACGAATCCCCATCTTGGATAATTTTGTGATAGATCAGCTTGTTTCAATGCATTTTGGCCATTGTCTTCTCCCTAAAGACACCCATGCAAAGCTGCCTTAGATTTTGGCTCGATTATGCCGGCTAACCTTTTGGATCAAGCTTAGGATCATTAGTGCGTCTTCAGCGGCTGAGAGCTCTCCGAGTGGTGCAGCAGAGCTCCAGCGCGACGCAGGCGGGCCGTGAATCACATCCATTCAGGGTCTTTTGGGAATGTTTTGCTAACAGTATTTGCAGATCCGCAGAGGGCTAAATTTAGCGCAGGTCTTCCCGGAGTCTACACGGTATAATTAGGAGGTGTGAGAACCCTGCTACAATTCTAAGGTTACTGTCGATAACCGTCACAGCGACGGCCTTAAAGGTGCAGCGTGTGTGTGGTCTTCCACACGCTCCACTGCACTTTAATGTGTTTGTGTGTGTGTGTGAGTGAGTGCTTGTATACCATGTGGTGTGTGTCTGCCAGTTTTTGCAATGACTGTTTTGTTTGTGAGAGTGTCGTGTGTGTGTTTGTCGAGTGTTTCCCACACTTTACTTAGCAGAAGTGAGACACTCAGTGTGGATTCAATCAATCAGAGAGCGGCTATTATTTCACTGAAAACAGATCACAGCAGCCCTAAACTTATTTAAACACATCTGAAAGTCACTGCATTAGAGAGCAAATATCAAATCAAATGACAAATCTGCACTAAAAGACGACTGGTTTGACCTGACTTCATATGCTAGCGCTCAAAAACGTGAGTTTTTAATGTTGTTCAAATAAGTCTCTTCTGCTCACCAAAGCTGCAATCATTTGATCAAAAACACAGTAAAAACATTTTCGAACAATGTTTACAATTTATATAACCTTTTTCTATGTGAATATATTTTAAGATGTATTTTATTTCTGTGATCAAAGCTGTATTTCAGCATCATTACTCCAGTCTTCAGTGTCACATGATCTTCCAGAAATCATTATAATATGCTGATATGCTGCTCAAGAAACATTTATTATCATACGGTGAATACAAGCTCAGATATTTACCCATGAAGCACTGGGAATGACATTATCGATTGTAAGATAACTGATAACAAAAAGCCGGAATTGCAAGACATAAAATTCCGATGTGAGATAAAAACTTGCAATTGTGAGAAAATATCAGAATGATGAGATCAAAACGTTTATAAAAAAAGGTTATATCTTGCCATTTATCATTTTTTTATCAGAATTCCAAAAAAAAGTCAGACAATTTTGAGTTTATAATCTTGAAATTCATTTATTAACAGTCAGAATCTAAGAAAAATAGTCTACAGAATTCGATTTTATATTCGCAATGATTTTGTTTTACTCAGAATTCAACCAAACTAGCATAAATCTGAGTTATATCTCGCAATTCAACTTTTTGCTCAGAATTCCAAGAAAAATAGATACTGTAGAATTGAGTTTATATCTCGCAATTAATTTTTTTGTACTTAAAATTCTAAGAAAAATAGTCAGAAATCTGAGTTTATCTCACAATTAAATTTTTTACCCAGAATTCCAAGAAAAATTGTCTGAATTTTGAGTTCACATCTTGCAATTACATTTTTTTTTAACTCAGAATACATTTTTTTTTAAAAAGACCAAATTCTGAGTTTATATCTCGCAATTAAATTTTTTACTCAGAATTCCAAGAAAAATAGTCCGAATTTTGACTTTATATATTGGTATTAGATTTTTTTACTCCGAATTCCAAGAAAAACAGTCAGAATTTTATCTCATAATTCTATTTTCCCCCCTCAGAATTCCAAGAAAATTAGTCATAATTCTAAGTTTATATCTCACAATTAAATTTTTTTTACTCGGAATTCCAAGAAAATTTGTCAAAATTGTATCTCACTCATAATTCTATTTTTTTGTACTCAGAATTGCAAGAAAACAGTCAGAATTGTGAGAAACTTTCTATTTTTTTCATCCTGCGGCAGAAACAGTTTCCATAAATTACAGTATACTTAAAGTTGACTGTGAAATTGTTTCCATGGTAACTGCATCTTCTCTGATTGGTGGATGTTTTTTTCAGGATTATGGGCATATTACTGATGGGAGTACATATATAAAACATGATTTTCAAAAATAATGATCGAAAAATTTTAAAAAGCTATTGTTAAAAATCTATTTCATGAAGAAAAGGAATGTTATTTATCTGTTACCCGACTGTATTATGAGACGCGTGGAGGAATTCACTGTATCAGAATCAGACAATAGCTGCTGGAGCTGTAAATAAACATGTCCACATCTAATTCCATGTTCACTCACACACACACACACGCACTGCAGCTGCTCAAAACTATGCTTTCATCAAATGGACAGCCATAAGACTATGAGCTCATGCTAGGAACATGCACACACACAAACAGTCTTACGTCTCATGCCAAAGCACACATCATCTGAAACAGCGCTTGTGCATCAGCTCAAGTGTGTATTTGTACATGATTCCACAAATCAATGTTCATCTGGAAGAGAAATCCGCTTCCGAGCTACAGTGTAAAATAGTATTGCACCAAAACGTTTACTTCGCACTCGTGCATGTCCGTCAAACAGAGACAGTAAACACAATATCCAGAATAAACTCACCGCACTACAACAAAAGTCACCGCTCCTCAAATGCTACTCGAAGCAACACAAATGAACGTTAGAAACAGGAAGAGTCTGTCAAACTATTGTTCGTTCAGTCCAACGTGTCTGTCCACAAACAATCAAAACCAGGTTTAACATCACTCCTCATTTGGATAAAGCTTCAGTTCTGGTGGTGCTTTCAGTGTAGACTCGTTCTCAAGTGCATCGCTTATAGAAATGTTCAGTGTATTTTGTTTATGGGAGAATCCCAATGGAGTATTCACAGTTTGGATGAGTCCGACCGCCGGCTCTGTGTGTGTACAATTTGGTGGAAGGGTTTAACGTTATCCTGAGGAAGAATGTTGACCAAAAATCATGACGTAACGTCTGTTCGGTGATTTCAAAGCACCGTCGGCGAGCTGTAAACATTTCACTTCTGAATACGTATGGAAGAGCTTCTGTCCAGACTGAACTTACACCTTCTGCTTCAAGTGGCACTAAATCAAATGAGCAAATAAAGTCAAACTGTTGTGATAACGCTGATCTTATCCATGTAAAGAGTTCAAATCAACATGAAATGCCAAATCTCAGTACCTCAGTAGTATGAAGGATTTCCTAGAGAAGTGTCTTATTTCATAGAGAAAAACACACAAGAAATTTTTTTGTAGTTTCGAAGTATGATTATTGGAGTATATTTTACAAGAATATACTATGTCTTTATACTTTCTTACTTTTATGTTAATTCAATGTGTTACTTGCTGCTGTTTTCCTGTAAACTGGTGAATTAAAAAAAAAACAAAAAAATATTAATACAGTGGGTACGGAAAGTATTTTGACCCCCTTAAATTTTTCACTCTTTGATATATTGCAGCCATTTGCTAAACTACCTTTAAGTTAATTTTTTTCCCTCATCAATGTACACACAGCACCCCACATTGACAAAAACACAGAATTGTTGACATTTTTTGAAGATTTATTAAAAAGAAAAACTGAAATATCATATTGTCCTAAGTATTCAGACCCTTTGCTCCATATTTAGTAGAAGCACCCTTTTGATCTAATACACCCATGAGTCTTTTTGGGAAAGATGCAACAACTTTCTTCACACCTGGATTTGGGGATCTTCTGCCATTCCTCCTTGCAGATCCTCTTCCAGTTCTGTCAGGTTGGATGGTAAAAATTGGTGGACAGCCATTTTTAGGTCTCTCCAAGAACAGGGAAAACAAAAAAATTTGCTCCATTGGTTTAAGTCAGGGCTCTGGCTGGGCCATTCAAGGACAGTCACAGAGTTGTTGTGAACCCACTCCTTCGTTATTTTAGCTGTGTGCTTAGGGTATTTGTCTTGTTGGAAGGTAAACCTTCGGGCGAGTCTGAGGTCCTGAGCACTCTGGTGTAGGTTTTCGTCCAGGATATCCCTGTGCATGGCCGCATTCATCTTTCCCTCGATTGCAACCAGTCGTCCTGTCCTGCAGCTGAAAAACACCCCCACAGCATGATGCCTGCCACCACCATGCTCTCAACCTGTTGGGACACTGTACTTGGACAGTGATGCAGTGCCTGGTTTCTCCACAATACCTTAGCAATTAAGGCAAAAAGTTCTATCCTTGCCTCATCCGAGCAGAGAATCTTATCTCCACCACTTGAGTCCTCAGGTGTTTTTTTTCACTTTGTCTTGCACTGAGGAGAGGCCTTCCGCGGACCATCTCTGCCATAAAGCCCCGACTGGTGGAGGGCTGCAGTGATTGTTGATTTTCTACAACTTTCTCCCATCTCCCGACGGCATCTCTGGAGCTCAGCCACAATGACTTTGGGTTCTTCTTTACCTCTCTCACCAATGCTCTTCTCCCCGATAGCTCAGTTTGGCTGGACGGCCATTTCTAGGAAGGGTTCTGGTCGTCCCAACCGTCTTCCATTTAAGGAATGGAGGCCATTGTGCTCTTGGGAACCTTAAGTGCAGCAGAACATTTTTTTGTAACCTTGGCCAGATCTGTGCCCTGCCACAATTCTGTCTCTGAGCTCTTACAGGCAGTTCTCTCTTGACCTACCATGATTCTAATTCTGGCTCTGACATGCACTGTGGCTGTAAGTCTTACTTAGAACAGGTGCTGTGGCTTCTCCTAATCCAAGTCCAGGAGTAATAATCGAACACAGCTGGACTCAATGAAGGTGTCAACACCATCTCAAGGTGATCAAGACTGGACAGCACACTGAGTATTAAACATCGATGAGTGGCACAGCAAGGGTCTGAAGACTTAGGACTATGTGTATAGTTCAGTTTTCTCTTTTTTTAATCAAACTCTCCAAACTGTCAACATTCTGTGTTTATCGTCAATATGGGTGATGTGTGTACATTAAGAGGAAAAAAAATTACTTAATGTTCTAGTCACAATGGCTGCAATATAACAAAGAGTGAAAAATTTAAGGGGGTCCGAATACTTTCCGTACCCACTGTATATATATACAATATAGTATACCCCACACACACATACTGTATTGTGTAAAAAAACTTTCACATTTTCCAGTTTCTTCTGCTCACCAGGGCTGTGTTTATTTGATCAAAAATATAGTAAAACATTAATATTTTGAAATATTATTACTATTTAAAATAATGGCTTTGTAGTGTAATATATTGTAAAATGACTTTATTCCTGTGATCAAAGCCGAATTTTCAGCATCATTTACATCAGTCTTCAGTGTCACATGATCTTCAGAAATAATTATAATATGCTGATTTGGTGCTAAAGAAACATTTCTTATTGTCAGTGTTGAAAATAGTTGTGCTGCTTGATATTTTTTTGTAGAAACCATGCTACGTTTTATTTTATCTGGATTCTTTGATGATAGAAAGTTCAAAAGAACAGCATTTATTTAAAATAAATAGTTTTATTTGTATTTACTATCATTTCGATCAATTTTATGCATTATATATATATAGTATGGTGTACATAAAGCAGTGGGTAGATTATGAAAATCTTTAGAAAATAATGTGCAACATAAGTTTTGATTTCATGTTGACTTTAACTCTTATTAGTGAGTGATCAGCACTTGAAGTTGATTTTCTCATAAGGTTAGCGTGAATAAAACTCAGATCAGTCCTGGTGAACCCGCTTAGCTAATCACGAACCTTAAGACCTCATGAAGTAATTCAAAATCTAACCAAACATGTAGGAAAACACCAAAGCAGTCTATCAGTAGTCTATGCACTTCAGCCAGTGTGTGAGTGTGTGTATTTACAGGTTTGCGTGATCAAACAGTCGTGGCTCTGCTGTGCTGCAGCGCGAGCGGTGAATACTCTTTGAAGCGGACGCAGAGTTTGCCGCGAGTCCATGGGTTTTGTAGCGTGAGTGGGCAGAAATCGTCCTGTAGCCATTTCTCTCTCCCCTCCACCAGCAGAACCAGGCCGAAGTGCTCGAGCTGCTCGCTATCGTACACACACACCTCAGATGCACAGGACGGGTATCCGCACTGACCCGGGGCACAGGTGCAATGCTGCGCCGCTTTCTGCAGGTGACGGCACACCGTGTTGATCTCCTGGACCACCAGACGAACCATCTCTTTGGCCGACGTCTCTGGAGTCACGCGTAACTACAAACAGACATACACACATGAATCAGCAGACTAAACTGTCTATTTAGTAGTAAAATATGGTTAGGTGTCTTAATGCTCAAATGCACTATGGTAATAACTCACAAGCAACTTTACACTTAGCGGAACTGAACTGATCATTTAAAATTTCAATTTAGTTCCTGAATTTGAATAGAGGTAGCAAACAGAATGAAGAATTATATTATAAATCTATACAATACAATAACATTTGTTATAATACAATTTAATATACTTGTTTTCTTTTAGTATCATTGAGATATTATTATAGTTTTTTGTTAATATTTTGAATTAAATTTCATTTTTATATAGATCACATGTCAGTTAAAGTTTTGTCATTTTACTCTTGTTTCTTTTCTGTCTTGTTCATTATCTTTATTTAATGTGATTATCTAGTTTTATCAGTTCTATTTATTACTCTTTTATTTACGTAATCTAGGTAGTTAATCTATTTCGGTACTCAAGTTAAACGACATGAAAATCAAAATACTTAAAACATATTTTATTCAGTTTAAGTTAATTTTATTTCATGTTTTTAGTTAACTATAATCACCCTGAATAAGATAATTAGAACTCAGATGGAATAATGTACCCTGAATTCATATGCACTTCTGGGGTATAGGGAATATTTCCAAAAACATTCAAACTCTAATGGAATCAATTTTATTTATCGTAAATATTTTGTATAAGTTTTAATGAAGTAATTAAGCATCAAAGGCCTCTAACACTAGCTTCTCTATTCTATCTGTTTTCTTTTTATTATATTATTTAAAAAACCCTTGCTAAGTGTACTGCTTTAAGCTAACTGAGACTTGTTATAGCACTTGGTATCATTGCTCTCTTGATGATTTTGATTGCGTCCATTGCGTCATTTGTAATTTCTTTTGGATAAAAGCATCTGCTAAATGACTACAGGTAATTGGATATATTTATATCATACTTATATATAATAATTTACATTTCATTGTAATGATTTGAGATAATATACCAGGATAATAAGTTTTTCATTTTCAAGATGCTAGAATTTTGTTCAATATACCAATATATTTAAATTAAAACAATAAAACTTACATGTACGATTTTATTAAATATTGTAATTATATTATTCATATCTAAAATTACAATATGTCTTTTTGTATTGGGAAAAAAAAACATATGCAGGCCATTTTTGTGTTGTGAAATGGCATTTTAAATGTGTTTTGGTTGTTTGCATGAATTACTTTGACAATATTGAACTTAGAGAAACAGGTCTAAGATCAAACCATGAATAAACAGGCATAATTAATTAACTATGTGAACCAGTCATAAGGGTAAATTTTTGAAATTGAGATTTATACATCATTTATATATCATCTGAAAGCTGAATAAATAATCTTCTCCATTGATTTATGGTTTGTTAGGATAGCACAATATTTGAGATCCGAGATACAACTATTTGAAAATCTTGAATCTGAGGGTGCAAAGAAATTAAAATTTTGAGAAAATCGCCTTTAAATTTGTCCAAATGAAGTTCTTAGCAATGCATACTAATCAATAATTATGTTTCGATATATTTACAGTAGGAAATTTACAAAATATCTTCATGGAACATGATCTTTACTTAATATCCTAATGATTTTTGGCAAAGAAAAATCAATCATTTTGACCCATACAATGTATTTTTAGCTATTGCTACAAATATGCCTGTGCTGCTTATGACTGCTTTTGTGCTCCATGGTCACATATGCACCGTGGACAACTGAAATTCCTCTGTGAGTGTTGCAGTTAAATTTCTTTGAACTGAATTCCTCCTACTGTCATTTCTATACAAATTCCAATACAACTTCCTGTAGGGCCAATGAAATTGAAATGCACACTAAAGCACCCTGAGCTTCATCCACTACTGTGATGCTATTTAAGCGCCCCAACACACACACACAACACTCACTTTGACACTGGGGTGTCTTTTGGGTAAGCCGGTGCGGTATTGTGGGTAAACTCTCAGTGTGCTGTGGCATGGCCGGTGAGGGGAACCGGCAGAGAGTCGCTGGACGCCGCTGTCCTCTGATAGGGTGCGCACCGGCGCGGGGCGGGGCTCAGGAGCAGAGAAGCAGAGGTCGAAGGAGGAGGGGCGTGTCCAGCACTTCTGACTGGAGGAGCTGGTGGGCGTGGTTGGCATGGAGACGGGAGGCGGGTACTCCAGACTGCTGGTACGGATGCAGAGCGCCGTTCTTTTCTCGGTGACCCGCAGCAGCTCGATCTGACGGCTCGGGAGGATGAAGTCGCTATCGAAGGCGCTCATGTGCTCGCGTCTGCTCACCCCTCCTCCGGTCAGCAGCACATCCGGCTGAGAGGAGCGAGGCGAGGACTGCGAGGAGGAGGAAGGGTGTGTGGACGCCACGGATCTGAAGCTGGTAGGAGACGGTGGGAGCAGGTCCAGCTCTCTGGTGCTCTGGGCCACACTGGAGCTGTACTCGCTATCAGTGGTGAGGAACACCTCCGAGGAGTTATCCTCATCTGACAGACCGTGGCAATCTGGGGAAAGCCAGAAAGAGAGACTTCTTAAAGGAGCAGTTCACTTTGTCATTTACTCACCTTTAGGTTATTTGTGTCCCTGGATCTCAAAACCAGTCATAAGGGTCAATTTCTGGAAATTGAGATTTATACAGCATCTGAAAGCTGAATAAATAAGCTTTCATTGATGTATGGTTTGTTAGGATAGGACATTTTTTGGCCGAGATACAACTATTTGAAAAATCTTGAATCTGGGGACGCAAAAACATCAAAATTTGAAAAAAACTAATCTTTAAAGGTGGTCCCAAACGACCGATCGTAGCAATGCCTATTACTAATCAAACATTAAGTTTTGATGTATTTACAGTAGGAAATTTATAAAATATTTTTCATGGAACATGATCTTTATTTATTATCCTAATGATTTTTGGCATTAAAATAAATAATTTTGACCCATACAATGTATTGTTGGCTATTGCTGCAAATATACCCGTGCTACTTACGACTGGTTTTGTGATCCAGGGTCACATTTCAAACCTGTATGCTGTGATATTTTCATAGTGGCCATAGGAGGTCAAGCTCAAAAAAGGATGGAAAAGTATTACAAAAGTCCTATGAGGATCAGACCCTAATTTAAGTCATTATTTATTGATAATTTTTTCCTTCCTGGCTATATTTATATATTGAGATACAGTGCACTGGTTGTATGGGTGACTTTTATGCACTTTACGGTGTTTTTGCCCTTTTGTACTTTTTAAATCTTATATCCCATAGAAAGAACTGTAAAATAAAAATAAATAATGAAACTTAAAATTTTAATAAAATGTATTTTATTAAATAAACATTTAATACATTTTACTACGTACAATAATATTAATAACTGTGTTCTGCAAAAAAAAAAAGCATTTCAAATTTGAAATACAATATTTATGCAAATAATGTCATTTAATTACATTTTGCTTTAAAAACAAAAAAGTCTACAATTACAGCCAAACTCTTAGTGATTCTGTAAGATGACTTAACTGTACCCGTAAACTCGTCACCGTTAAAATTCCTAAAAAATTTGAAAGCATAATTACAATCATATTAGTAAACTATTTCTTAGCTTTAATACAGGGCGCATGATTAATCAAAATAAAAACAAAATTGCAATATGGCCCAGTGTGACTATCAAATCACAAAGACTTGTGGAGTACCTAATTAACAAATATTGAGCTGCTGTTTCAGTCCTGCGTTGTGAAATATAGGAAAGACAGCCCTCAATATTAGTATTACATTTCTACAGTTGTATGTAAAATTAAAAATATTATTATAATTATTTTGCTTAACTCTAGCTGTTTTATTCGTACTGTAAAATCTTCACAATTGTATTGTAATTATCACATAGCACTATGTTCTACTTTCGTATTTTGTAATTATTCTTATCATTATTTGGCGGATGCATTTTACTATTTTATAGCCACTCACAACTTCTGCCTAATAATAAACGCCGATTTGGCGAAAACCATTTGGGGAGCTCCCTTTTCCAATCCCTACCCAATTACCCTTCCCAACTTTGCACGACCTAGTTTCTCTCTTTTTGGTGGGGGGGGGGGGCACATATTGATCTAGTAGCTACACTGTACTGATGATCTGATAACATGACGCCTGCAGCACGGTCTGGTGACTCTGATCTGCACTCTCTCTCACCGTTGTGTTTGCGTGTGCTCTCAGGTGACGGGGTCGGTGAGGGCAGGTAGTCCACCTGAGAGGAAGTGGAAGCTGGTTTCTCTGGAATACTCTCTTTGGAGAAGTCTATAATCCAGCCCAGGCTCACTCCAGAGCTCTGATGCTTATACCGGGCCGACTGGAGGACCACCATCCACCGCGCATCACGCCACAGCTCCTCCAGATGCTGAGAGTCAACACGTATGAACATGGGTCAATCACCACAACATGTGTGATATTCTGATCTGAACTCTACTTAAGCAATTGCAGAAGAAGCAGTAGATTAGTGTTAATGTTTTAGGTGGGTTTAGGTTTTAATATTTAGATTTGTGTAAGGAAAATTACACTTCAGAGCTGTGTTGGTGTTTTCACGACAGCGCTCATTCTGCCGGGTGGTACTCTCTGTATTTAATTTGCCTCCTCCTACTCGACGGTTCCGCCTCTCATTGCATGATGTTGTTGTCTTTGAACTCGCCTTCCAGCTGGTCCTGCCAAGTCTCACAGCTAAACTACAGTAAATCACTGTCACGGGCGTGTGGTAACTTCTACATCAATCCACCCGGGTTCTGTGTGACGGGTAGGACACACACAGTGACTACCGTCCCTCACATCCAAGAGCTAGGGGACTACTCGTGTGTGTGAGCAGCAGTGTGAGCATGTGTCACAGGAAGGAAAATGTGAGTGGAGGAGTACACACAATTGTCCACATTGTGTGGGAAAGTGAAAGTTATAAAAAGGGAGGCGAGCTTTTAATCGTTGCGGAGAAGGAGGTACGACACGGGATAGTCACTGATAATACTTGCTTTGCCGTTTCTTGTTCTTCCATATCTGCTCAGCCCTGTGGGTCGTAAACAAAATGAGGGGTGGGGGGGTGTTTGGGGGCCGCGCGTACACGGCAAAAAAGGGAGCGAGATGTGTTACAATGTTGCGAGGGCTTGGATAAAGACTTAGGGCAAGAAGCGAGGGGGGAGGGGAGGTGGGGTTGAGATCTGGACAGCATTACTTCCAAAGAATGATCAGGTTTGTTATTTATCTAAAAATAAAGAAATGAATACTTTGATTCAGAAAGGATGCATTAAATCAAAAAAGTGACAGTAAACTATATTTTGTAGTACATTTTAACTTTATCTGCTTACTACTAATTATGGCTTCTTATCAAGTCAATAAGTATAAAGGCACATGAATTTGATTACTTATTGTATTTATCTGCGAACTGAAGAGAATGCGGGCTTTCAATAGTCAATCAAAATGTCTAGATCAGGTCAAATCGTTTAAATTCTTGTCAATTTATTTATTTTTAAATTTACATTTTCCCCCCCAAAAAAGCTTGGCCAAGAGAAAGGCTTGCTTGTTTTTGTTTGTTTGTTTTTTTTTTTGGGGGGGGGGGGGGGGGTGGGCAAGCACTAAATAAATATAAGAGTACGTAATAATATTAAGATCATGGCACACACCCACACACTCGCTCACACACTCCTCACTCTCTCTCTCACACACACACCTCACTCACTCTCACACACACACACTCACTCCCACACACACACACACACTCACTTCACTCTCACGATCCACCCCCACTCACTCTCTCTCACTCACTCACACTCACCCACCCACTCAATCACTCTCACACACACACTCTCTCACACACACTCTCTCACTCGCACGCTCACTCACTCACACACAAACACTCTCTCTCACACACTCTCTCACTCTCTCACTCTCACACACACACAAACACACAAACACACACACACACTCTCACTCTCACACTCTCTCACTCTCACACACACCCTCTCACACACACACACTCTCTCTCACACACTCTCGCACTCACACTCACACACACTCTCCACTCACACACACACTCTCTCGCTCACACACACACTCTCTCTCACACAAACACAATCACTCAATCACACACACTCTCTCTCTCTCACTTCTCCTACACACACCTCTACTGTTCACTCTCACAGCACCCTCTGCCTCACACACACCACGCTCTCACGTCACACACTCTCTCACTCGACACCTCTCTCTCACTCACACACTTCTCTCACTGTCACATCCCCATTCTAATCCTCCGTCTCTCTATGCTCTCCTCTTCTCAACACACACTCCTCTCTCCTCGCTCTACACATCACCCTTCTTCCTCTCTCCACACACACACCCACACTCTCCATTCTCCTCACACACCGACTCCCACAGACCAACTTCTCTCTCCCTCATCCACAACTCACTCCTCTTCTCCCTGTCACACACTCGCTGCGTCTCCTCACACACGTTCGCTCTCACACACACACACACACACACACTTCGCTTCCAAAACAAAAAAAAAAAGAGAAATTTCCTCTCCCTTCACACACCCACACACATCTCTCCACACCACACACACACACACACACACTCTCTCACACCACTCACTCACTCACTCTCCCCCACACACCCTCACTCACTCTCCCACACACACCCGTCACTCACTCTCACACACACCCACTCACTCACTCTCACACACACACCCTCACTCACTCTCACACACACACACCTCCCTCACTCTCACACACACACACCCTCACTCACCCACACACACACACTCTCACCACTCTCCTCACTCTCACACTCTCTCACTCCCCACTCTCACACCTCTCACACTCTCTCACGTCTCACACGCTCTCAACTCTCACCCCACTTCACTCTCAACACACTACCCATCCTCTTGCACTCTACCCCACTCTCTCTCACTTCTCACACACCCCCACTCTCTCACACCACACTCTCTCACACATCAGCACTTCCTCACCTCACACCCTCTCTCGACTCACACACACACACTCTCTCACTCACACACACACTCTCTCTCTCTGTCTCTCTCTCTCTCACACTCTCTCACTCACACACACCCTCTCTCACTCACACACAAACACACGCACACACACAAACACACACACACACACTACACACACACACTCTCTCTCTCACTCACACACTCTCACTCACTCCCACACACTACGCTCTCATCTCACACACTCACTCTCCCTCACTCTCACACACACACTCTCTCTCATTCACACACACACTCTCTCACTCTCACGCACACACTCACTCTCA